>WIQG01000160.1:0-365078 GCA_014925785.1 Mycena galopus ATCC 62051
CTGTGGAGACTTGGCCTTGGAGGAAACCAAGATGACGGAGACTCTCTGGATGAGAATAGAGGGCTGCGAAAGCTGCGTCGTCTTCCGCCCGCGGCGGCACCAGTATGATGCGTCCAGACTGCGAGGGAGGATATCGGGTACGACCATGGCAGGTACAAGTGAGTCAAGAGGGCTCCGAAACAAGTCGGAGCAGAAGTCCGGCGGGGAACCATTGATTTAACTCCTCTGGTTTTCGACACAGACCTTTTTATAGAATGCACAAGGGGATCGGCAGCCTTCGGCCGCCTCCTCCCTTTCGAGACATCGTCAATTTGGACTCCGACGCTAGGCCTCGACCAGAGGAACACCATGAAGCACAGGGGATAAACTTATCTGTTGCACTGGGAAGGAATTGGAGAAAGCGGAAGCGGAAAAATAGGAGGAAGAGGAAACAAAGCCAAACACGTTCCCCAAAACGGAATCATGCCAAGACCACGGTGTAATTTTATAAAGAGTTTGTGATTCCATTGGTGCCAGAAGACTTGGATGTCGTCGCAGACTCTAAGATGGGAATGATCGTAGTTTTTGACAAAAGGGAGAGCGTTTAAAAGGTAAAAACTCCGCTCAGCCCACTACGACCCGGTTGAGTCGCTCCTCCAGCCTTGGCTTGACTGTCTCTGCCCACTCTCGTTCGAGAATGCTATACAGGCACAAGTCTGTATATCCGCCATTCCCGTCAGTCCAGCCATCCCTCTTCGTTCCCTCCAGTGTGGCTCCAGCCTTGTCCAGCCAGCCTCGCATGCCGACGTTGCCACTGCAGTAACAAATCCAGCACGGTGGAACTTCCTCGTCTCGAATGCATATACCAATATCGTGTACAACGCGTCGGTCGCGAGGCCCGCGCGAAAATACTCGGGATTGACGAGTACGCCGGCCTCGCAGGAGTTGAACTGGGTGTTGATGTGGGATAACGCCACTACACCGCCGAAGGTAGACTCCTTCGATCCGGTGGTTAGGTGAATGTGGAAAGTTATTAGGGTCTCGTCGGCAGCGTGGGCAATTCGGTATGCGCGCGCCTCCTCTACTGTGGAGACTTGGCCTTTGAGGTAACGAAGATGGCGGAGAGTCTCTGGATGAGAACGGAGGGCTGCGAGAGCTGCGTCGTCTTCCTCCCGCGGCGGCACCAGTACGATGCGTCCAGACTGCGAGGGGAGGATATCGGGTCCCATGGGAAGAGTTAGGAACAAGGAAAGTCCCCAACCGCGCCTTGACTCATCGAGGCGGAAAAGATGGCAGGTCCAAGTGAGTCAAGAAGGCTCCGACTCGGAATCAAGCCGGAGCCAAGAGCAGTCCGAGTTTGGCCAGGGACAAATGTTTTCCAGCTATTCGCCCAAGACATTATTTTCCAGGTATTCGGCCAGAACACAGAATCTAAATACTAGTTGCGCGACTAACCAGCCCCCTGGACCCGGTCGAGTCGCTCTTCCAGCCGTGGCTTGACCGTCTCTGTCCATTCTCGCTCGAGAATGCTGTACAGAGACAAGTCTGTATATCCGCCATTCCCGTCAGTCCAGCCATCCCTCTTCGTTCCCTCCAGCACAACTCCAGCCTTGTCCAGCCAGCCTCGCATGCGGATATTGTTCGCTGCCAGTGACAAATCCGGCACGATGAAGCTTCATCGTCTCGAATGCGTACGTCAATATCGTTATACAACGCGTCGGTCGCAAGTCCCCCACGAAAATAATCGGGATTGATCATGATTCCGACCTCGCAAGATTTAAACTGCTTGTCGATGTGGGATAACCCAAGTCGGCCGCCGAGTGTCGTAGAGTCCGTTCCCCCGGTTAAGTGAATATGAAAAGACACCCGTGTCTCGTCGGCATCGCGGGCAATTCGGAGTGCGCGAGCCTCTTCTAGGGAGATGCCCTCGCGGAAAGGGATGTAACGGAGAGTCTCTGGATGAGAACGTAGAGCCGCGATCGCTGCATCGTCTTCTTCCCGTGGTCGAACCAGTAGGATGCGTCCAGATTGCGAGGGGAGAATATCGGGTCCCATGGGAAGAGTTAGGAACAAGGAAAGTCACGCCTTGACTCATCGAGGCGTGCGATCAAAAGTCGTCGGGAGATTTCATCTGCAGATTATGCCGCAGATTCTCAAAAGTGTTGCCGTCTTGTCTGATCCGTGTCCATCCCCATCCTCACGCGCGGTACTTACATCCCGCCTCGGTTGCCCGTGCAACGTTGATTTCGCCTTGCGGGATGGCTTTTTTAGTCGGTCGGAGTAGCAGTAGTGTAAACGGAGTGTAGAACTTGACGAAAGCGTGGGTAGAGTGCGGCGTTGGGTATGCGGAGATAATAATATGGCGAGTGAAGTGTTGGACGAGTCGAGCTGGCAACGGCGTACATAGAATTGAGAGGCCGATTGAGCGGCATCGCGAACACAGCGGAGCGGAAGAGAGATTGTTTGTTTGGCCCGTCGCAGCGGCCGTTTTAGATTAGAACCCTGCACACTGCATTTCTCTGACAGTCAACTGCACCGCTGTGGCAGCCCATCTCGTACCAAACTGCCAGCAAAATCTTGGTCTTGACCACTGCATGTCCCTTGGCGTATAATCTCTCGGGTCCTCACTGCAAACGCTCTTGACTTCTTTCTAATGCCTTCTCCCGATGTACCTACAGAAAAGCCGGCCTCCAAGGTTCTCGTGGTATGTGCAGTTCAGCTGCATTCAATCTGCCTCTGAAATTGTTGGTTAGACCGCGGTAGTCTTGTTCTACATCGTCGCCGCCTTGGCGGTAAGTTCAATCAATCTACATACATAATTTGGTCACTCAATGCATCCCATAGATGGTTATGGCGTGAGTATGTTGCCCCGCTGCAGACACAACTACTGAGCCACGCCTAGCAATAAATCGGTCTTGAATGTAACTGACGCGCCGCTGTTCTTTCTTCTCATCCAATTCGTCATCGCGGTCCTGCTCTTCGGCATAGGAGATGTCCTCCGCATCTTCCCAGATCGCCTCTCCTTCGACCTCAAAATATGCAAAGGACTTGTCCCCCTGGTGGCCCTGAATGTCATCGGACTCAGGTACACATTCCTCCGAACTCCCTGCAGTCACGTCTGATAATCATCTATCCAGTTTCAGCAATTACACCCTCAAGTATGTAGATGCCTCATTCTATCAAGTCGCCCGTGGTATGGTCCTCCCCTTCACCGTCGGAGCCTCTTTCGTCCTCCTCCAAGTGCGCCCGTCCGTCCTCATCCTGGTCTCCTGCGCGATCGTCACCGCCGGCTTCTTCTGCGGCGTCCTCCTCGACGGCACCCCCCTCTCCCTCGTCGGAATCGCGTTCGGCGTCGCCAGCTCGTCCATCACTGCCCTCGCGTCTGTGGTCATCAAGCGGAGTCTCCCGGTCGTCGGCGGGAGCACGATCCTCCTCTCGTGGTATGGCAACCTCCTCAGCACCATCGCCCTCATGCCGATTGTCCTTCTCGCCGGCGAGGGCCCTAGCGTGGTCGCCCTCGTTTCCGGCAACGCCAGCGAGATGAAGACCTTCCTCTGGGGCTCGCTCATCACCGTGCGCGCTCTTCGTGTCTCGCAATCTAAATCTAATTTGTCTAGGGCGCGGTGGGATTCCTCATGAGCATCGCCGGCCTGCTGTCGATCAAGGTCACCTCGCCCATAACGCACATGATTTCGTCCGCAGTGCGCGGCGTCGTGCAGTCCTTCCTCGGCTGGTGGTACTTCCACGATGTAATCTCTGGGTGCGTTTTGCTGCTTATCAATGTTACCGACGCTGATGAGCATCGCAGTGGTCGCGCTACGTCGATTACGATTGTCCTCGGCGGCTCCCTATATTATACATGGGTTAAGCACAAGGAGACGGAGGCGGCGTCTGCAGCGAAGGCCGCGTACAGCAAGGTTGCGATGGATGACTTGGAGGGGGGAAAGAGGGAAGGGCCCGACTCGCCGGAGTAGATGTTATTTAACGCAATAGATAACTTACAAGATGTCCGCCTTGTCTCATACTCTACGGAAAGAGGTGTAATTATATTGACGGTAGCTTTTAGAATTTTTTTACAATGGGATTTGGGTCGATCCGGGTTTCTCATTGAATGTCAAACGGAAGGAGTTGACACTTGATTTGGTGGCGTTTTCTTGCCTTTTTAGGCGCTCAACCTTTTGCAACAAGCTACCACCATGGCCAACTGACATTGAAGTTTCTTGCATTTCGATGAATCTACTTGTTCTAGATTCTGGCCTACCCAAATGCCTACTGGAGTCGAATAGTCACCGGCCGGACTTTTCTTTACTCCGGCTGAGCTCGCATAGTCCTGACTCACCAGTACACCATGCCCGTACCCGACACCCTCCCCTCGCAGTTTGGACGCATAGTCCTCGTTAGTCCACGGGAGGAAAACGACTCCGCCGTCGTAGCTCTCCGTTCCCACCCAGAGACTCTCCGTCATCTCGGTTTCCTCCGAGGCCATGTCTCTACAGTGGAAGAGGCCCGCGCACACCGAATTGCCCGCGCCGCCGACGAGACACGGGTGTCATTCCATATTCACTTAACCGGGGGAACGGACTCGACCACATTCGGCGGCACGGTGTCGTTGTCGCACATCGACACCCAGTTCAACTCGTGCGAGGTCGGCATACTTGTTAGTCCCGCGTATTTTCGGAGCGGACTCGGGACCGACGCGCTGTACACGATATTGGTGTACGCATTCGAGACGAGGAAGTTCCACCGTGTTGGATTTGTTACTGCAGTAGACAACGTCGGCATGCGAGGCTGGCTGGACAAGGCTGGAGTTGTGCTGGAGGGAACGAAGAGGGACGGTTGGACTGACGGGAGTGGCGGATATACAGACGTGTGTCTGTACAGCATTCTCGAGCGAGAATGGGCAGAGACGGTCAAGTCGAGGCTGGAAGTGCGACTCAACCGGGTCCAGAGGGCGAATTAATCGCAACTCGTACTTAGATTCTGTGTTCTGGGCGAATACCTGGATGAGGATACTTGGGCTCTGGCTGGAGTTTTATATAATACCTGCTTACTTGTAAGTACTTGCCATGCTCGTCCCCGATATCCTCCCTCGCAGTCTGGACGTGTCGTGAAGGCTAATTAATGTCCTAGGGCGTGTAGTTAAACGACAGTTTGAAATATTGACCAGGAAACACTGGGGTGATTCGATGCTCTGGGTTAATCATTATTCTACGGTGCAGAACCGGATGAACTGTGCTAATAAGTATTCAAAACACCCAAGTACTTCAGATTCGGTAAGGTTCGACTATCGCTTCATCTCATCTCCGATGCTTATTTCTCAAAGTTCGAAGTTCAGCATCGGATGTGGATTGAACTCCGGCATATGTAGGATATACTCCGTGAGGCATACCAATATTTTTCAACCATTCAAGAAGCCGAGGCACTGTCCATCTGAATGTTCGTCTGGCACGTACCATTCAAGCTCAACCGCTGGTAATACGACCCAGAACCCGATCGTCTCCACCGGGGGTGGGCTAAGCTCGCGTAAATTTCTGGGAGCGCAGTGGAGCGATACGTCTTTGTCGATTCAGACACCTCGCGATCCATACAGAAGCGGTTCACCCCATCAAGGCATTCGGATTGCGCCAGTTGTAAGATCCGTGGACAGCAGCTCGAGTGCTCGTAACGTTCACAGATAAACACTCCAAATAGCTCCAGATACAAGCTGAACTCCGCGTCTCGGGGTAATAGACCAAATTGCATGCGGCGAATGAGCCTCCATTGAACCTTGATTGGCATTTAGAAGCTAGAGTAGCCATGCGCGGGTCGAATGGCGGCACTTGGGACGATTCCTGTCTTGGTCCAGGACCCCTCCGAGTCCACGAGTACAACTTATCTGGACGTAAAACTGACCCGGCAATTTTCCAACGCGAGCCAGCAGCTTCTACCAAAGTTAGAGAGCCTGAAGAACAGATATGACCGAAAGCGTGAGGACGTTGGTGAGGCCAAAACGAAAAATTTTGCGTTTGTCGCGTGCAGCCCAACGGTCCATATCCGGGAGCCAGATTTATATGTTGCAACCGGAAAGTGGCCCGCAGAAGGTATATTCGAGTCGATAGTGTGACTGATTCGGGGCCAGCGAACAATGGCCTCGTCGTCGTCGAACTGTTTCCTGTTGGATAGTTCACTTGCCAATTGCCCGTGTATTTGTGGGCGGGATCAAGGCAACCAAATTCGCGAAAGGTCCTGATAGTGATTTGCTGTGTTCAACGACGGTGCCAGCAAATCTCGCTTTCGGCACCTATTCGTTGTAAAAACAAGAAACAAAGC
Organism: Mycena galopus ATCC 62051; assembly: GCA_014925785.1. Classification (NCBI taxonomy): domain Eukaryota; kingdom Fungi; phylum Basidiomycota; class Agaricomycetes; order Agaricales; family Mycenaceae; genus Mycena; species Mycena galopus. The sequence continues at coordinate 6,289 of WIQG01000160.1, forward strand.
AAACCTTTGCACAGCAGTCATCCCAGATCCGGTATTATGTGTTATTTTCGATGTACAAACCAGAGGATAGTCCTGATTCAGGTTCGGGCGACTTCGGGTACAGACAACGCAAGATGCGGCAAATGAACCTCATGAACCTTGATTGGCATGGTTTAGCTCAGACACGGATAGAGGGCCGCACTCCGTGCGATGCCTTCCGCGGCAGAAGACACTATATTTTCGTGGACGTACTGGTGCTTGGCGCTAAATCTGTAATCACCCAACCGCGGGCTCGCAGACGCGGGCTAAGGACGGGCTAAAAAGCCTCACATTGCCGGGTGCCAGAATCAGGCGGGGGCAAGACCCGTGGATATAGGGAAATTAAGACGATGAGAGAGCCAGGCCAAGTTGTCGGTTAAGCAGATGCTGGTTCGTGGCCCAAGGAGGTAGCTTTACTCCAGTGAACGAGGCAGATAGGAAGCGGTCTCTTCGGGTCTTGAACGTCACGAAAATTTAGAAGTTTCTTACAAGTGGGAGCACAGGTTCAACGCCCAGTTTGGACTTGGGCTTGCGGTAAGAGGATCTTTGGTACGTCATAAATTGAGTGCCTAATTTCAATAAGTATTGCACGCTTACCGCTTTAGCAACAGGTGTCAACACAGCTAGGGCCTATTTAAAAGGTTCAGCCTGCAGTATCGCTCCAGAACTCAACGCCCACTTGACTTCACCAAACCAAAGCACCATGATCGCCGTCTGTGTTCAACCTCCTCGCCGTCTAAGACTCTAAGACTGACCCATTCACCCCCAGACCACCCACGTCCCCGTTAACCAAGCCTGTAGCTGCGGCGGCAGCTCAGGTAGCGCAACTTGCAACTGCGGCGCTAAGTAAATCATCGGGCCCACACATACCAATAATTATGAACTGACTGACCTATTCGTCTCAGCTGCCAGTGCAAACCCGGCGGTAGCAAGTGCAGCTGAATGCCGTCGGATGGCACCACGAATACGTACCGAGGTTATCGTCGACGTGACTTTGAAGAAGGATATTGAATGATAATCGTTGTTCGTCGGTGCTCAATCAACTATGCATTTATTCTCGTTCTGGAAACCTTGAGAAAGCAACATTTATTTCAATGTTAGCCAACACTGAACAGTGTCCCACCAAAAGATATTCTGACCTCGTGTACATCTTGACGCCTCTCATCTCCACTTGCTGCGCCGGCTGCCCCTACTTGAGCATATACGCCCCCAAGGCGGAATACGTCTGTCATGTCTAGCGACGACGTAGTTTTGCAACCGCGGTGATTGGAGACCCACAATTTCATGAATATAGATACGCGTATACAGCTCAGATTGATTCATTGCAGAGACCAACATCCGAGTCCGCGAGTTGCTTCTGGCAATGCTCAGGCCATTTTGTCATTGAGCGGATCAGAGCTAGTTTCCCAGTTTTCTGCGACGCTGATCTACGTGGTTGACGCGACGTCTTGGACCAACAGGCTGCTTCGGAACCCACTGCATCCTCCTTGACTTGTAGTGGTGGTTGGTGGACGTCAAGGCTGGTTAGAGTTGCTTACTCATACGCGACGGCCCAAACCGCTCCAAATAACGCATGATAGGGGCTAATACCCTTGAAGGATACTCTATTGTTTTTGCCAGCATCAGGATCCTTTTCAATGGATCAAACATCCACGGGGACAAGCTGATAACATGTCGGGCAAGCAGGGACAGTAGGATGGGCACAGAGAACTAAGTAGGCGCGAGTCAGTGGGCAGTGACGGAGGCGCAATATTCACTGCGTTCCGTGGGCTGATCGACACACGTGGGCGGACACGTGCCGACCCGGTGTGGACGTGGGTCGGCACCAGGTCGGCACGGTGCGGACTTGATGCCGACCCACGTCTGCACCGGGTCGGCACGTGTCCGCTCACGTGTGTCGATCAGCCCACGGAACGCAGTGATTAATGTGCGCTCAATCCAGGACTGAGACGTTATTGGTTCAGGTTGAAAACTGATCGCGTTAAATAAAGCAGAAGATGGATATTCAAAGGTTATGAGCGGAAAATGGTAGAAATATTCAAAACCCTCAAGGGAAACACTTCGCTGGGGTACCGTACTAATCCAATATTTTCAGCTTTGAACGATGTATAAATCACAACCCATACCTTCTGTGCACAGTTCAAGGCATCTAAGCCGGCGGTCATTGTCTTGTAGTTGACAATCGAACCTCCGGCGCTGTTCCATACGTTTAGCGAACGAACTGACGACCCAAACGACGTGCTTACTCTGGAGCATACCACTCGTTTCCAATGTCCCCGCTCGATGTCGTTCTGGCAACGACAGCGGCGGCTTGTTGGCCAACGAAGCTGGAGCGCTCAAATCAGTTTGCTTCTTCCGAAATGGGAGTCTATTTACCCTGCGTATTTTTCTTTGACCGTATCATCGACATTGTCCAAGAAGTACTGGAGATGCTGTATCGACAACTTTGGTCACTTCAGGTTCAGTGAAAATGAGCAAAACTTGCTTTCATGAAGGCACCCTAGATTCAGAATCACATCATTCGTTGAACCGCCCATCTACGAATGGAAATATCCTACCTTGAAATATTGCTGATCACCGTCGCAAGTGCTCGATGCGGCGCCGTCACACCACTCGGCTAATACACCGTTCACAACTTCAAGGAAAGGGCCAGGACCATCCGGTTGAGGTAGCGGCGTTGAACCGGGAGAATTTACCACCCCATCCAATGTCACCAGGGCAAAGGTAATATATTGATTATCACCAGTTAGAGCATTCATCCATCCCAGAGCGGAGAGGATGACACCCTGATTGTAGGTATACCTGCACAGGTCGAATTTCCGTTTATCTCTTGTCATGTGTGTTACTCACTTGTGTCCATCCGGTCCATCGCAAGTGCTGCTTTGCCCGTCAAACCAGAGACCGTCTTTATCCCGAAGGGTTATGCCTTTTCCTGTAAGATACCAATTTGCCACCTAGGAAGCAATATCAACTTTGAACCTATCCGGAAATGGAAAAAAATAACTGTGTGGGCAGTCGAGACCATGCCAGCGTCAGATGGTTCATACAGAGCAAGCGCAACAGTCAGCGCGAAATATAAATGGGTCGTAATCGTGTTTGGGGCCGTTCCACTGGTCTTCTGCGGAACTGCCAGGATGATTAAACGCCCGTGTAGAACGTGGCGGAATCAATAACACGTACCACCGCCTCCGCAACCGCTACTTGAAAGCCAAGTCTTCTGTATACCTTGCTGGATGTCAACAGCTTGATCCTAAGGCACCATAAACATCAGCCTCAGAGAGGAAAATTCAGAAAATACAGACATAATAGTACGTTGAACCAGAGCTGAGGCCATGGTTGTCGTTGTATTGCTGAACCTTGATGTACATTAAACCAGCCCAAGCGGCATCTGTCAAAAAAATTCGTCGCCCATTCTGAAAGCTTGGGCAAGGAGCACATACCATCTTGAGATGCTATGTCACTGGAGGTCAGATTCATCAACCCGATTGGAGAGAACGGCACCCACTGAAGCTCCCAGTAACTGGCAAAACATTTGAACTTCCGTGGTCTTTGTTCGGAACCACCACTTGCTCTTCGACCAGTAATTGATATTTAGTCTGAGAAGGCAGAGATTGAACCAAGGTTGCACACAAAATCACACTTGAAACAAAACGCGTACCGTGTCCGTCTGCCACATGCCATTGTATATTGTTTCAAATGTATTCACATTCGTCCATTCCGTGGCAGAGAGTCCCGGGGAGGTAAACGAATCTGGGAAATGCCCACAGATGCCAGTTCTTTCACAATCTGACAGCGAGTTCAAGTGTGAATCATGGAGACTAGAAATTTTTTATTTCACCTCTGTCGTACCAGTACGGGCCTGCGACGTTCATGAGCCGATCCATGGCTGCCTAGAAGACGGTGAAGTTTTATTATCCTGTTAATAATCGGTAGTTGATTTGCGCACAAGAACAGGAGTTTGCAATGCTGGACAGCCTATTGGTGTGGGCGGGGGCGGCGGAGTGGTTACGGTTGAACTCCATTTACTCAAGGTGCTTTGCAATCCATCAACATTGTCTGCGTGGTTGACAGTGTCCGTACTGCCGACGGTAACCATTGTTGTGGCCCCGATAGTGCTGAGAGAGTAGATGAAAACTGCAGCACTCGTAGTATCGACCAATGCCAGGCTCTTCTGGCACGACACAGACGTTTTACAAGCCTGTGAGTAGTTCTGAGGATAAATCATGTCAGAGACGGCTTGTGTGGGTAGACAGAGTTGTTCACGTCGAAGAAGCTGTAGAGACCAGCGCCATAGATGAAAACACTGTTAGAAGTCGCGATGTTAAGCGCCCAAGCAGAACCACTGTGTGACCAGTCAGGATCGTCCCAGTCTGAGCTGGATTGGAACGGTCCGGGAACAGCTTGGAAATATTTTGTCAAGCTACGCCCGCGAAATTGATTCCAAAGAACTCACCAGGTACAGGTTGATAATACGGTGTCTCAGTCCGGAGAATGTTTGCAATGCCGCGCCAAATATAGGACAAAAGCACGCACCTGAATCATGCCAGCATAGACGTTGTTCGAACCGACAATGCTATATTGGTAAAGTGTCTGAACGCTGCGGTCAGTGCGCCCAAATTGAAAAGCAAAGAGCACATACATGATGCTCCGCCGCAGTCGCCACCAACCACACCTGGAGCGTGAGTTATTCAAAAAACATTGAAATATAATGAGAAGTACGGACAGGGCCAACGGCGTTATCAATGAATATGCCTCGAGCACTGAAGCAATTGATCTGACCTTGACCAGGGTTGTCGTCAAGATCATGATCGGCACTGAGAGGTAAATTAGAGTCGGATTGACATCAAATTTTCTCCGCACCTCCAGACCCATATGTTTTCGAAATAACCGCTGCCTGTCGCCGCCACATGCAACCCGAGGAAGGCACCCTGGCAACTTGTTGATGTTGCACCCGCAGGGCATTCACTAACTTGGATGCCCGTTCCAACTGCGCCACCAATGCGAACGTGGACATCCTAGTAGTAGTAATGCAAACAATGAGAAATACGTTTTGCAAATAAGAGAATGCACTCGCCCACATCCCGACTTTCCCGGGATCACCCTTGACGTTCCACTCGACACCGATCGCACCGGCGGAGCCTGCAGTTGTAGAGATGACGATGTCGCTGATTTCCACAGCTCCGGTGTCTCCTGCTTCTCCAACCTATGGCATACTCAGAGCGGAGTCAGTTGGGAAAACCATGAAAATACCTGTAATACCGCAGTAAGACTGCCGGCGTTTGAAAATGCAGTCCCTGAGGCAAGAATCGTGGTCCAGAATTCTCCGACGATGGTTGAACCTGTTGGAACCTTGATGGTCTGCGTTACCAAGCACGTTCCTGCGTCAAGATCTAAGGAGCGGGTAAGATTGATCAAAACGAGCATATAGAAGACAGTACAAAGGATTTTGCATCCCCAAAACTGTATCAAAGTTATACATAGAGCTTCGCTGTACAGAGATGGAGGTACCTTGTTGATGAAACTTTGTAGTGGCCCACTGGCGTCTGTCTTGCCATCGCATACAACCCCATTCGCCTTTGCAGACACAAATTCTGTACAAACTTTGAGATGAAAGCGTAGGACAGGAAAGCAAACAAAACATACCACTAGGCGCGTAATTCTCGTACTGCGGCCGAGTACGAAAGAAAACCCCATTGTTGCCGCTTGAAGCGTCCAGAAGGGCAGAAGGGAGGTCTACACCAGGAGCGGCAACGGTCGAATACTTTCCAGTCGTCTCGGCGCCTGTAATAGAACGAAAATCATGTTGAGTAGAGGCCAGATAATTTCAAACAAAACACATACCGGAGTAAACATTCCCGAGCACAAATTGGTTTACCGTTCCACCACCGCTGAGCAGATTATGACTGGCTCCATCGAGAACACCAACGGGAGAACCGCTCAAGTCCACATTTTGCAAAACAATGGAGCCACCGAGAGAAGTTGATTGATCGGTCGTTGTCTGAGAATAATCAGTCTGGTAGATATTGCCCGAAATAACATCCCGCGAGTACCTGAACTGCAGCTAGGGTTGCGCTAATCGAGCTGTCTAGGACCACGATGGATCCCGTGGTTTGCGTGGCTTCCGTTAGACCACCAGTAGTTAAACCGAAGCCAACGCGGCAGCCGGTAATCTGGATATTCTTGAAAGTGAACACCCTGCAAGACATTCATTCATTTGAGATAACTGAGATATGCTGGAATGAATCTGCACCAGTTCCAAAGAACATATACTGCGGTATCCGCATTCGTGATGACCACATTGTGTATTGTGAACCTGCGTAGCTATCATATTAGAACGGTCTCACCGGGCAGATGAGACTAACTGTTGATTGGAGATCCACATTCCGAAGGCACCACCGTTAAAGGACAGGTCTGCCATAAATCCACCACTACCATCTGCAGTTGACATTAGGCCTGGAAGTAAATCTGAACTCCAAAACGTACTCTCCATAAATATTCCTTGATGCTTATTGCCAATTGCCGTCGACATTTCGACGTGGACATTGATTAAGCTAGTAGCTAGATGTCGTATTTCTTAGCCACCCATGTCTCGCAGCCCCGAATAGACCCACCTTGTCCTACCTGCCAATGAATCCCAGTCCCAAATGCGTCGGGAGGCATTGCAGTTGTATCAATGATGAAGTTGCGGACAGATCTGTAGGGGAAGTCTTGAGCAAGGTGGGGACCGAAAAAAAAGAACCGAGCTCGACTTGAAAAAATTGTTGACGGGGCAGTACCACTCGTGGTCGCTACTTGGGCAATTCCAAGGACCTGTAGTGACTCCGGTATACACATCTGCATCGATAACCGCGATTCCACTGAAATCGCCACTGGCCCGAAGTGTAGGACGATTTAAAGCATCACCCACACTGCAAAGAACGACGATTGAGCTGGACTCGAGATATAGTGAATATATCCGCACATTGCAGTATAATAGTAAAGAATAATGGGCTTCTTAACCAAGTACTGTGGTTCGTTGTCAGTTGTTGAGAATGTTCATTTGCATCGTCAGAAATACATACAATGCGGTTCGGAAAGTAGACAAGAGCGGGAGTCAGTGTACTTGACTGGCAGGTCTGGTTGCCACATCTTGAACCATCTGAGATTGCAAGATTTATTGCATCCGAGTCCTGGATGAAAGCCCCATGTAAGGAGTGAGGTTGTGCGAAACGAGCATAGACACTTACATCTGTAACGCCGTCTCCCTTGGCGCCGTATTTTGGGTCCGTAACATCGCGATAAACCTTTCAGATGATTGAGTTAAAACAAGACAAAAGTCCAGAAGCCGTACCGTGTACGAGTCCGGGTTGAACGCAGAGACGCCATCATGGGTGATCGTTTCCATCCAATAAGCGTCTGATGGGTTATCTCATGTTTCGATATAAAACGCGATACTTTCAACACGACTTACCTCCAGAACCGGCTGTTCCAGATCCAAGCGTTGAGCCAGAGCATGAACTTCCCTGCGCAGAAATTTGGGAGCAAAAGGCAAATAGAAAACCCCAGAGAAGTGTTCTCTTCATCTGAAAACGTTGGGCTGTTATTCGGCCCCAAACGATGGGACTAACGCTTTAGGCCACCTGGTTTTTGTAGGCTCATGTCCGGAGATCGGATCCAGCTGGGTTGATCAACACGGATGACTACGGAGGGGCGGTTGCACTCCGGTGAAGCGCCACCCGACTGCATATGGACTAGACCTAAATAGACCAAACAGTTTCAGCACATCGATATACTAACGTTACTCGTGGCCTGAAGTTGGAGATATGGATTAGATAGGATAAAGTGCAGTGGGGTTTAGAACGTTACCGTTGAAAAGCTGGTCGTATAGCGGGAGATCGCTTGCACTGCGCATGTGGCAAAGTGAAACGCACCAAAAATATTGAGCACCTGTCTTTTTGTCAACTTCCCACTGGCATTGGTATTGCTGTCGACACTCGTTAGTTGATTCATTCAGGGTGTAGTGCAAACCAGCAATGTTTTTGAATTTGCAGCCGTGATCACGTAGAAATCAGAACAAGCCGCGTTCAATGTTTGTCGGTGTATGCTAATTGTTAGCTTTTCGAAAACACTTTCAAGCCATTTACTGATTTTTTCGCTCTTGCATTCGCTGGTTCGCGCCACCAAATTTGGTGGTCCTTAATTCGAGTATTCCCGTTGATTTTTTCCGGACCTTGCAATTATCTTGCTCAGGTCGACATATTCGAGTGCTTTTGGGATTCATTCACGGAAAGCAGCCGGGAGAAGTATCAGAGTCTTGTGGACGTTCCATATTAAACCAAAAGCGAGTTGGAATCTGCCAGTGCAACTCGAACTGTAGCCGTATGACATGCTGTGGCGGAAAAAAATCTATTCGCTGTGATGCCAAAGGATCGACCAACTGCCAGTGATTATGATCAGTGCGCGGCGAAGTGGTCCAGTCTAAAATTGAGCCTGATCAATCCGGAAGGGCCTGTAAGGTATGGGCTTCGGGAAATCAGGGGCAATTGCGGTGGTATCGTCGTAGTAGATACGACTGTTGCTGCCGTCGTTTTGCCGTATATCCGAGTCGAAGTGTGCATGGTGGGCATAGTAACGCCATGGGCGAGAAAAGGTGGGCTTGGCATTGAACTGAGATCAGAAAGTCAACAGGAACTGTTCGGCGCCGCATTAGCATTAGCATTACGGCTGCTAACTTGTTCAGTAGCCACTGACGACCAAATAACGCGATGAAGCCTGCGGACACAAGTTGCGCTGGACAACGCTCTCGATCAGAGCTCTGGAAAGAAAGTCCAGGTCGTTGTCTGGAAGAAGAGAAAGACCTATAGTGAGCACTGAGCAGTAAGAAATCAGTACCGAATATTTAGATTGAAAAGATCCCAGTGAGAAAATATTTGAGGCAGAATCACGTCGGATGATTACGTCCAGGAGGAGAGGGCTCAGACTCTTCAATTTGACTTTGGAGCGCATGAGGACGAGAGACATCTCCTCGACCGATAGATCTGGTTACCAGTGTATCAACCTAGGTAGTTCCGAGCAGAGAATGGTTTTAATCTGTGTGTAACGTGCTTACTGCTTGCAACGTTCGAGCGCTGGCCTCACACGTGGCCGTTTATGCGTAGAGTCCCGATTCCCCCTGCCGCTTCTACCATCATCACCAAATTTCGAAACACCCCACACGGCCACATTACCCACCCTACACACTCAGAGAAGTGTCCGTAGAGGTTCTGGAGTGTCGCCCTCTGGCTGTGCTTTCCAAATTTGTGGTCATCGTTGCGAGAAAACAAAAATAAAAAACACTTATTTTTTGAAACACCCTGCGCGGCCACACTAGGTACCCATTCCGCACACCCACAGAAGTGTCCGAGGCTTGGGAGTGCCCCGCAGCTGTGCTTTCTTTTCATGATCGTTGTCGTTGCACCATTGTGTCCAATGTCGAAGCTGGCCACTGGCTCTCTGAGTGTGTCTGCCCGAAAGGCCACACAACCTCACAGAAGTCTACCCACCCCTTCCCATCTAGACAATAGTTGAACAATAAATATATTTTCGGCCTCGTTGGACAACCGGGAGCGTCATCCAGAAGACATTTGATGCATCCAGCCTTTCCTGTGGATAGTGCCAGCCCTCAATCTCTTGAAGACTTTCCCAGTAGCCATTTTGAGATAAACGCATCCTGCTTCCTTCTTCCGCACCCTCTGCTGCCTGGCCAGAACCCACTCCCGTCGTTTCTCCTTCACCTTTTTCGTGAGACGCTGAGTCAGCAGATCCACGTGCAACTGCATGACTACCAAAAGGAGACCGGACGTAAATCATTTCGGCAGCTGTCCGCGGCATTCACCTGTTGTAGCCTGTTCTTTGAATGGTCCCGGATCGAGGACATCCATACCAACACAGAGCTCAGTCACGCACTGCACACGACTCTGGACATCGAGCTCGGCAAGCCCTGACGAATTCGGAAGAACTAGAATTATTTTCAAGAAGTTAATTTCCGCGATCAGTCTGCCCGCTTGTTCCAGAATTGTGCCTTTGTTCACATACACCCGGATCACACCTCTGCGAGTCTTCACCTGCTCCTTGCTCTCAGCCAAATGTGATATTCAGCCTACAACGACATTGATGACCTCCACAAACTGTTCATTTGAACTTACTGGTGAGAACGAACTGTCTTGGGCTTTGAATAGGACCAAAGCTGCCGCAACGATGCCATTCCAGTCCACAATTTATTCAGCTGCGGGATGCGGCTAATTTTGTGCACAGGTTCATGCCTGGGATACAAGGTGATATTGACTCGTCTGAAAATCTCTTTCTGCTACTTGGCTATCGTAAACTCGCAACGACACGGCCCCAACACACGTACCTGCCATATGCGGCAATATCAGTGAAAATCCGCAAACATAAGTAATGGCCAATAATGCCTGTGTTCCGGAGACACCTGAAAGCCGTTGAAGTTCTGTGTTCTGTGTGCTTGTTGTCTATGGATTCTACGCTATTCCTGTGTAGCATCAATTGCTTGAGTGAGGTAAACCCGTGTCAATGTGCTGACTTGTTTTGTTGCTTCTTTGTGTTAATCTAGTTCTACCGCGGCGATTGCGTATGGGAAACCAGTAAACCCTCTGTGACCGTGAGCTCGGCTAGAGAGACTCGGAGGGGCCCAGGAACGATGGTGTATTTAGTAGTGCGTGTACACCGGGATAATTCCTGGAAACCGGCGTTCATGAGCTGGACCGGCCGTGTAATCCTACCTACCTACCTACCTACCTACCCCCAATCGTGTAGGAAGCGTACTAGGACCTTTGTTTGGATCAAAATGATGGCGTATCATTACCATCAGTTGTTTTGCCTCAAACTTCGTTCGTGTCCTCGTGCCGCGTTATGCAGATACCGAGTCTTTGTCGGGTGCGACACGTTATTCATGGCTACAAAACTCCCCGTTTGATTCGAGCTGTCTGGCTGGGATTGTGCAACGAAAATTAACCAAAATCTCAACTCCCTGAATTGTGCTCTTTCTCTGAATCGCTTCAATTGTATGCCACCAGGACTAACGTCGGTCCACGCTTCGAACCCCTTTCACTAACAATCGATTCCTATCAACGAATTGAATGACGCACTCTGGACCAACATGCGCCCATACCCACCAACACCCACTCCGCAATCGTAGTGACTTCGACTCGTACAACCCACAACTGTTCGCGTCGTCGACTCAAGATATCCAAAGAATCTTTGCAATATTTCTCCCGACCTACTCGATTCACAGAAGGAACCGCCCCTCGGACTCGCGATCTGAAATAATTCCAGATTAAATCTTTCTGTGACGACGCACAGAACACATGCTCATTGGTTCCCCCTCTTTTGCTCCACCAAACCCAGCCATCGAACGGGATCGAGTATGTCTCCTCCTTCTGAACGAATAATGTGGCCCTCATTGCGCTCCACAATGTGCGCGACGGGCGCGGTCGAAATAAATATAAGAGACTTAGCCTAAAGCCCAATTTCTCTAGCATTCACGGGAGCTACTCATTAACTCACCTCTCCTCTTACTCATCCTTTTCCCCTCAATCTCAACAATGAAGCTTGCATCTTCTTTTGCCGTCCTCGCGCTAGGCCTTTTTGCCGCTGCAAGTCCTACCCGCCCCGACACGGCAGAACGCGCCTGCCCGATCTACCGTCCCCAACGTTGCAGTCGTTCCTCTCACCCTATCTGCGGTCTTCGACACACTCGACGAAGTCATCGTCAGGCTGACTCCTACCCTTGGTGCGGACATGACCTTCAATAATTTTGGCAAAGATTTTCAACTAGAAAGGTCCGACAAAGTCGGAACGGACCTTGCCGTCTTATGTTTGAAATTTTCCCCAAAAATTTTTGTTGAACTGGATCTTGCTGCACGTCTTTTCCTTTTTGTCCTTGATTTTCTGACCAAGCATGCATTCCCTTATTGAGACAGTGCTTTCGGCAGCATTTCAGCACCCTGATACGTTTTGATTCTCCGCCATATGCATCTTTAAACTCATCGCACTTTCTTTCCTCCCACCACCATGCCCTTCCTTTTACTGAGGATTTTCGATCATTAGTTCCTCCTACAGTCACTTATTACACGGTGAGCTCTCTCCCAGACAGGTTTGACTAGTTTACGCCCATTTAAGTACACATCATCTTAAGTTACGCGTCGCACATGCCACCAACTATCCCCCACTCCCTACTTTATGTCTCAATCTTGAATATTTCCCGTGCATTTCTTTGTCATTGTATATACCTAGTACACTGTGCCACCCTTCCGAGTACTATTGCGTCTATTTTCCCTGTAATATATGTGTGCTTGCAATTTCGACTCATTTTATCATCTCCCTTCAATTCCTCCCAGAAAACGACACAAGTCTTGCTGCATTTGTGTTGCTGTATTCTTTTGGTTGAGTTGTGGCCATGCTGTTTACCAATGTTATACGCCAGCCGCCGTGGAGGGGGGATTAGAGCATTTAAAAACATTTCTCGTGTAACGGTGCGATTCAAGTGCAACCCAACTTCTTTCCCGGGGAAATTCGGAATGTAATATGAAACACTGACTGGACTACACGACGATTGTCTCCATGTGTACAGGCATATGCCGCTTTCCATCCGAGGTCTCGGGCACCAAAGTGGTCGAAACGCGGGCTCTAACAGAATCATCTTTGGGGAGACTCAAAGAGAACCTCCTCACGAGTTCCACCACAAAGACCTGCAGTTCAAGGATCCTGGTGTACATTAGTATCGCATATTCGGGAAATGAAAATATATACGCAAAACGCCAGCCGAGGCAGACGCCCGGGCCACCAAAGAAAGCGAGTCTGTGCGAAAATATCAGTGTACTCGGATAGGAGGTTAAGCTTGAATACTATACAAAGAAGCGTGAGGTCCGAGAGCTGGTCCTTTGCAGGGGTCCGGTTGGAGCCAGCGCGATGGTTTGAACTCTCGAGCGTCCGGACCCCAAACCGACTCAAGCCTTTTCAGGTACTGTTAATTACGCTGCTAATCCTCTGCTTCGCGTACCTATGGTAAGCAGCGATTGCAACATGGAAGCATTGCCCTTTCTTGATCGGTATCTCGGAAATTTGAATCCCAGCGTTGGTTGTAATCGGGTGACTCAGAGGAAGAATACAGTCCGCTGTCGCCGCACGTTCTGCCAAGGGAAATGCAGAATACATCCGTAGAACCTCCTGAATAAAGTTCAATAAATGAAAGATCCAGAGACAAGAAGACTTGCATTGATAAAGGCGTTCAGGAGCGGCATATTGTTGTAATCCAGCTCACCCAAGTTCCCTTGTTTGTTCTGAATTTCTTGACGCAAATCGCTTTGATAATTTTCCATCTGCGCAAGCATGTAGAAAATCCAATTCAGTGTGCTGCCCTTGACATCAAATTAATACGGTAAGCAAGTGATAGTGCAGTCTCACCATCGTTTCTTGACCTGCAATCAAGATAGTGCGGAAATGGACACCAATTTCTTTGTCGGCAACCCCGTCATGGGTATTGGCTGCACATAACAAGCTTACGACGATTTTTTCAAGTCGGATGTGACTTACTGAGATCCTCGAGAAAGGCGGAGGCGAGAGATCCCTCATCACGTTTCTTTGCAATCAAGCGAAGGCTCAATGCGTCCGTTAATTTCTTGTATTCCTGGAGCATGTGCAGACCTGGGATCGGGAGATCCCGTACCAAACGCAACACACTATTCGGAATGAAGGAAAGGATGGCATCGATAAGCTGCATAGACTCCGTTGGATTTGAGACCAAATCCCTGAGTAACGGCGACTATGAGTGACCGATTCAAAGAATAAAACTAGACCTACGTCATTTTTCTGTGCATCATTGCGAGCTCGCTCTGTCCGGCCAACGCATTGAAAGAATATCCGAAGATTGCTGGAAGGAGAATGCGACATCGGTTACATGGCATAGTCACGGCCGAGGAAGAGATTCACCGTCACCCATGGCGTCAAGTGCAGCATCATTCAATGAACGAGATATATCAACGACACCTCCAGAAAGGCTCAAAGCCTCCCAGCGATCCCCAAGCTGTGATTACACCAACTCAGAATTCAATTCCCAGGGTGTTGGACGTGCATGCCTTTCTAGCGGTTTCCATGATTGCTGGGAGTACCGCTCGAACATTTTTTGAAGAAAAAGAAGAGTTCATCAAGTTGCGAAGATGGCGGTGGCTTTCACCTGCGGGGAATTAATAAAACGAGATATCCATCTTACGCACGCCACCTCTTGCCATGAAAACATTGCCGTCACCGAACAAAATATTGCCAATTTTTTCCTGCGAAGGGCCAAAGGCGAAGACACTAGTATTGAGAATGTACTTCACGGTCGCGGGGTCGGAAATCATCAAACGAGGCTCCTAGATGAATGACGGGTCATTAAGATTACAATAGGATGAGCTGCAGCAAAAAAAAAACTCGCCCCAAAACAACCCTTTATCGAATACACCTGGCCGTATCTTTCTTGCCATTGGAATTCATTCTCGCCGTATTCCCTACTAAGAAGCAGTTGAGGCATATTTCCTGCATCCACACACAGTAAAGGGACCAGTCGGAAGAAGATTACCGACAAACGCACCGTAGATCCACGAGGGAGACTTAGGTCCGGGTATAAGCCGGACGAGGCTTCGCGATGAGCGCAGATAATGTACTGTGCAGATTATAAGGGTTGCGAGACAGATAGCAAGAATTGGGCGGTCCATTTGGGCGCGAGGATGTCCTTCTTCCACCCCGGCGTATATATACCTGCCCACACCTCGCATAACGGTAATGACTCAACTCCGAGGTACAAATACTTCCGAACTATGCAGTCGCGCTGTCAGTCCAATAGTTTTTACGTCTGGACCTACCTCAGGCTTCGAGTCATGGGGTTGCCGTTCTCCTTTCCACACAATCGCATGAACTGATATTCTGGTAATGAAGCATTGTCGCAGAACAAGAATGATCAGGAGTGAGATCAGCGAAAAAAAAAATGAGAAAAGAAACGCGCGGAAGCCATCGGAGGCGAGCTTGAAGGATACGGGCTGTCAGAACGCGGCTTTAGAACTTACTCCCGGCCCCGTTTCAACCACTCTCAGTGCCAGGGTAACACAAGTGACAGAGAGCTGGCAGAAATTTGGCGGAAGCAAGGGAACCTTGACAGGGCAAGCTGATGGCGCAACATTGCTCTTGTTTCCTTTCATTTGGTTTCCTTCCTCAATCTCAGTCCGCCCACAAGACCGACGACCTTGACTTGAAAGCAACCTGACGGGAAATCATGTGACCCTTGACAAGGCAGAATTCTTCAAAGAATTTTACTCCGCCTCTGCCATGTCGCGCCGCTTTCTCTCGACCCTTATATCCAAAGTCGAAATCGAGCGCAAGTTCCTCCCGACGCGTCTCCTCCTGCATGCACTGACGCAGACTGCGGTCCCAACTCTGCCACCCTCCATCACGCGTGCCCACCCAGCACCCGTGGAGTTCATCCGCGACGTCTACTACGACCGCCACGACGAGCGTCTCGCCGCGGAAGGGATTTGGGTGCGTCGGCGGAGCGTCGTCGTCGGGGGCGGCTCTTCTACTTCGTCATGGGAGGCCAAGGTGCGCGTGGGCGGCGACTTCACGGCATCCCAATTCCTCGAGGTCGAAGGCGTCGAGGCGGTCGAGCGCCAGATGCAGCGCGTGCTCGGCGGCGACCGTGTGGCTGTGGATAAAATTGGCGAGCATCTTGCTGTCATGTCAGATTTGACGACGCGTCGACTCTCTGGGCGGTTGGAGCTGCGCGATGAAAAGAACGACGAGCCCGAGGGCCTGAAAAATCTCACCGTGGCAATCGACCAGGTCGTTGAGACGACCGGTGGGGATTTCGCGGCTGCTCGCGCTGTGCTGGAGCAGATACCGGCTGGGCGGGATGGCGACAGTAACCTCACCCGCCCCATCCACAGCTCACCCGACGTCTTCTTTCACGAAATTGGCGAGCTCGAGCTAATGGAGGAGATCCGTACAGAGGGCGAAAATCAGGATGAGGACAAACACGAGACGCGTCGGAAGGCCGTCGCGGCAGCCCGCGCTGCGCAGCTCGAGGCGTTCATGCGAGCCCACCCGACGCTGTTCCCCATGACGCCGCGGCCGCGCGGTAAACTGAACGCGTATGCTGCTTGGAGGGAGGAGAGGGCGGCGGCGGCGCGTTGACCAGCCAACCCACCTATTGATCGGCAAACAACTTTGGGGGTAGCAGGGATAGATTCTTTAAGTTCCTTACTAGATGTGTCGTGATGGCGGGCGTGTACACTGTCACGGTGCGCGAAATGCCTCGGTTCGGTCACTCACCTTGTGTAGATAGTCGATGCTGGACGATAGGAAGTTATACAGGTGAAATTATTATCCAAGAGAGCTAGCTTTGACATTATGGTAGTAGGGATAAATATATGATTTAGAGACCGGAGAGATCGAGCCCATCCAAAAATCCCTGAGGATAACCACGTATGTTTTCCTTGCACGTTTGTTGACACGATTTTAGTATCAGTTGGTGCACTTCTGTGGGTAAAATCTGATACATAAGCAGCCAAGGGGCCGATATCGATTGGAAGCGACATCGAAAGGTGGCGAACCCCACCTTCAACGAGGCGATCCTGATTTTACCTTGCTACAAGTTTCATGACTGAAACGAGAATTAGGCCAGCAACGCTTTTTTCTGGGCGGAGACAGTGCGCGTTACCAATGGATGGTTTGCGGAGATGGACGCGGCAACCACAACATGGACCCCTCGAGCTCCATTACAATTAATGTCACTGAGAATCTAACCCAGGTAGGACTTTTCTTCGGGCTATTATGTTATTTACCTCACCATCATCTCAGCTCGCACTCCTCGTGATTGCATCCGTTGGTTTTGGCCATCGTGCGTCCTGGCAGGAGGATTCATTCATCACCCCTGCTGGGCATCTGCTCTCGTTCCGCAAGGCTGTCACCGGTGCGATCTCCCATGTCTTAGTCCAGGCCCTCACCCCCAAATGGATCCACGCGCTCTCAGAGCGTGTGCATCTCTCATTGCTCGGCTCCGTCCTCAAAGAAACGAGAGTGACATTCGAAGCGCTGTGGCGCCGGCTGCACATGCTTGAGCTCGTACTAGCTCGTATCGCTGTCTCGCGCGTGGGTTGTTGGCGGCAAGGCATCAAACATGGACGCGGGCCTCTTGCGGAATTTAGTGGAGGCCAATATGGTAGAGGACGACGACATTACCCACAAGAAGCTCACCGACGACAAGGTGTTTTCGATTATATTTGTGGGTCCTCATTCGTTTTCAGCCGATTGTCCAAAGTTGATTTCAAACACTGCTCCCTCGATGAGCCTGGACGTCAAAAGTCTAGGCTCGCGTAGATCGCCTCGACAGCTTAGCCGAGTGTCTAGGCGTTCGGCTAAGCTGTCTAGGCGTTGGCTAGAACTTGGCATGCCGTCGTGCCGAGGGATCGGCTGAATGCAGTGAAATTCAAGGCTTTTCTCCTTGTTGGTTATAGTCAGTCCTCGTTTAACCGAGTCGAACTCACGCACTGAATTATTCCGCACTGACACTTGCCAATACAGACTGAATCCCAGTGATAACATTTTTGTATATATGCGTGGTACTGCGAGGTTAAATGCAACCGTGGGAATGCCATCATAATTGGCCAAAAAATTTAAAATTGATTGTAAGGACTCAACTGGAGAAGTGAGACTTGAAAGAGCACAAATTGAGATGCAATTCAACAAATTCTGGTACTATCTGGTATAGACTGGCTTTAGTGAGCGTACGTGAGCGGGCGCGTGCGCGCCTCCTCCCAGCCCGCATTCAGGGCTGCAACAACGTCCTCCGGCAGCGGCCCCTTGTCCAGCGCATCCAAATTCTCCTCAAGGTGCTTCTTTCCAGACACCCCAAGAATCACCGCGTCGCCCGACTCCTTCTTGAGTGCCGAGTGATGCGCGAGCCAGCGCAGCGCCGCCTCGCTCTCGGATATACCGTGCGGCGCAATCGCAGCTCTAAGCAGATCCAACGCCTTGAAATTCGGCTCGTTCCAGAAACGTCCGCGCGTATACACTGCATACGGGCGGTCGGGGTTGAACCGATCCTGAGCGCCGAATGTGGTCCGCTCGCGGGTGTAGCGCGAGCTGAGGAAGCCGCCCGCGAGGGGATTGTACGCGTAGAAGCTGACCCCGTAAGAACGCAGGCAGGGGAAGAGCTCGGGCTCGACGGCGCGGTGGAGGGCGTTGTACACTCCCTGGTAGACGGTCGGCATGACCCACCCGTTGCGCTTGGAGATCTCGCAGATCTGCGCCACCTCCCACGCAGGATAATTCGAGAGCCCGAGGCGCGCGAAGGCCCCCTCGGCGTGCATCTTGTTTAGCTCGCGGAGCGTGTCCTCGTAGGGAACGGTGCGATCGGGGGAGTGCAAGTAGTAAATGTCGACCTTGGTTGCTTTGAGTGCCGTGAGGCTGGTCTTCATAGCCGCGCGGAGGTCGGCGGGCGAGTGGGTGAGTTCGTCAAATACGTGCCAGGTTATGTGACTGCCCTTGGTGGGGTAGATCTTGGTAGACACCTGAAGGCCACGCTCCTGCCAGCCAACATTGCCGAGCATTTCTTCGCTCGTTC
This sequence comes from Mycena galopus ATCC 62051, assembly GCA_014925785.1. Classification (NCBI taxonomy): domain Eukaryota; kingdom Fungi; phylum Basidiomycota; class Agaricomycetes; order Agaricales; family Mycenaceae; genus Mycena; species Mycena galopus. The sequence continues at coordinate 24,935 of WIQG01000160.1, forward strand.
CCTTTGTATACATTCGGGCTGTATCGACTAGGTTGTGCCCATGCCTCTGGAAGACGTCGAGGAGCTCGACCGTCCCCTCGGTGGTGGTGACGCGCACGCCCTCCGTAGCGCCTGCAGGGAGGTCGTTGGCAAGATGAAAGTTGAAAATCCACTTCACACATACCAGGAGCCCCGATTACCATAGCGCCGAAAACCACTCCAATATTGCTGATAGGTTTGGTGGATTCAGACATCTGAGAGAGGATTGGTTGTTGAATGATTTACTAGTCGCGTCTATAAATTCACGCCGGAAGGGTTACCGTCCAGTCAGCCGTTTGAGGCAGCCCCATATAATTGCGGGTTCTCATCGTGATTACTGAAGGCCGAGCTCATGAGGACGCGCGTCGCGGCGGCAAGCAAGCAAACCCGACGTCGGACCCTTGGGAAATCTGACTCGGACAAGGGTCTGCATTGTCGGATAAGCATCCACATTTCCTACCTCTCTACCTGTTTTCTGAGTAGCGATCTGTTCTTTCACAAGAAAATCGAACTTGCCGTGATGCCGCGTCGGAGTTTGAACTTTGGATTCGCTCTCAGTTAGGTTTGCTCTCACAAAAATCACATACGTCCTTGTGAGGGAGTTCGGCTCTGCATATCAAGTCGCCGACTGCACTTGAAGTAGAAGTTTGCATCGGAAATAGGAAGCTGGTGAACCACATGGTAAGGGGTGTCCTCGGAGCACGCTTTGAAGGCGTTCCAGGCGACTTTTTCAGAGACAAGCTGGGCAATCTGTAGCCAATGCGCAAATCATTGCTTCCATTAAATAAGAATGGGACTACTTTTTGCATGTGCTTTGCTGTATGCTTTTTCGACTTTCGACGGACTGTTGCTAGATCACGAAACATTGCAATTCGCCTTGAACTCCACACAACCGCTGCCCTGAACGTGAATCCGTCGACGAGTTCAACGACCCGGGAGCTGACAATTATATAAACCTCTCACCACTATAAAAATCGTTCTATCCTCGCCAATGCGGACTGGTCAACACATGATGATGATTGGATCTGAGGTGCTACATAAACTCAGGGGTCCTTCCAGGGTCGCGGATTGATTCTGTGGGCGCGACGGCAGCAGCGAACGCCCAGTCGCCTTCAAATATACTTGCGGATCACTTGTCCTTGGATTCAACTTGGGTCATGGGTGCATCTGTGGGCGCGACGGCAGCAGCGAACGACCAATCGCCTTCAAATATACTTGCGAATCGCTTGTCTTTGAATTAAACTTGGGTCATGGGTGCGGGCTCAAACATAAAAGATGAGATTGATAATTCATTAGGCTGCAAAGAACAAGAATAGCCGCTTGCAGGCAGAACAGCTGTACGCCACTGGCAGGACCAGGACTTGGGCACTAACGCTAAGCGCTCAGAATACCATAAGTTATAACGCCGCCTCGTTTATTCACCTACAAGAGCGAGGCGGGACGAGTGACAGGTGAAACTCATGAGTGAACAGTGAAGGAGAATTGATGTGTGGGTCCAAGGTTAACGTTAGAGGGTGAGCAGTAGAAGAACCTGTGAGAGCCGACATCGACCAACATTGCCCCAATGCTCTCGAACGCAACCTCTGCCCAGCCAAGAACGAAGAAGGTAGCATTTGTCAAGAAATCGAACCTGAGACTCAGCTTGATATGATCCAGACTTCAAATAAACAACCTGAGAAGTTGAGATCAATTTCGGCCCGTTGCTCGGAGAGCGCGGAGTTTGCGGAGTGTGATTCAGAAAGCTAAGCTTCTGATAGACGGGACAGCCAGAAAGTCTAATTTTATAAAGAGGGTACATAATGCTCCATAACCAGGGCTGAGCGCTAGAGCTCAGCGTGTATTTATACGATAGGACCCTAGCTGCCCCACTTCACTCGTGTCCACTCATGTCGCAGTACCTCATCTCGACGAACTGGGCCTGGGCGGTGGCTGCTGCTGTGGCCCCCGTGCTCTTCCTCCTCTACCACAAGCTCGTCCTAGCGAACGTATCCAGCCAAGACAACGGCGACACCAAGCCGGTCTCGGTCAATTATCATTTCACACGCAAATGCAATAAGACTTGCGGATTCTGCTTCCACACGGAGAAGACGTCGTTCGTGGCTCCGGAGGCGGACATGCAGCGTGGGCTGCGGCTGCTGCGCGACGCGGGAATGCGAAAGATAAATTTCGCCGGAGGAGAACCGTTCCTGTACCCGAAGCAATTGGCAATGCTGTGCCGGTTCTGCAAGGAGGAGCTCGGGCTGGAGAGTGTGTCGATCATCACCAACGGCACGCTCGTGACTGAGGCATGGATGCGTGCGCATGCTCGCTGGGTCGACGTGCTCGGTGTGAGCTGCGACAGCTTCGACGAGGAAACCAATGTACGCATCGGCCGCGGCACGGGCGAGAACGTCGCGAAGCTCTTCCGCATCCGCGCGTGGTGCCAACTCCTTGGCGTAAAGTTCAAGCTCAATACAGTCGTCTGCACGCACAATTGGCGCGAGGACATGGCCGCCACGGTGGAGCAGCTCGACCCATTCCGCTGGAAGGTGTTCCAGGTGCTGCTGGTCGAGGGCGAGAACGACGAGAGCGAGAAAGACAGTGCGCTGGACAAGCGTAAGCGTGATGCCCGGAAGCTTCTCATCTCGAACGATGAGTTTCGCGACTTTTGCGAGCGCCACGAGCACCTGTCGTGCTTCGTGCCCGAGCCCAACTCTCTCATGGCGTCAAGCTACCTGATCGTCGATGAGTATTTGTGCTTTCTGGACAAGGGCAGCGGGCGCGAGAAGCAGTCGCGCAGCATCCTAGAAGTCGGCGTGCAAGCTGCTCTCGACGAGGTCCATTGGGATCAAGACGCCTTCCGCGCGCGCGGGGGCTTGTACGATTGGAGCAAGGATGTTGAGCAGAGTTGTGGGACGGCGAACAGCAAGGAGCTGGAGTGGTAGGGAGCTAGTAAATACCACTCAGTCTGATTGTACGGGAGTATGTCCGTTTTCTTGGAATGTACATTATCGTGAGCTTGTTCGAAGCATCGTGGCAAGCCCCAGTTTGCAGGCTGAAAGGGCGTACTTCCTGAGATAGTACAAGGATCCAGTTGTAGGGGGAGGGGCGTTGAGCTACGACGACGAGGGAATACACGGTGGCGAAGAGCGAAGCCCATTAAGCGCGGCGGGGGGCCCGTATTTCTGATTCCTGAATCCTTGACGACATTGAAACCCTGAGGGACCAGAGTCGGACCCAGCCAAACGTCTTTGTGGATTCTGTCCTGCTAGCCAGCTATAGTATTCTGCCATTCGACTGGATGTTGGTGGAGAAAATGCTGAGTTTAAGATTATCTGGCGGATTATGCGGGATAGCCCGGGACTGAGAGTTTTAGTGGGCTGTACAGCCACTTGCTTACTCATTACCGTCACCACCAGGTCAGCACTTCTCAAGTTTGAGGTTTCAGGAATGATTCGAGCTGTCTGGCTGGGGTTGTGCATCGAAAAAATAGAAGACCAAAATCTCGACTCCTTGAATTGTGCTCTTTCCTCTGAATCGCTTGAATGACGCACTCGGGACCAACATGCGCCCATACCCACGAACACCCACTCCGGAATCGTAGTGACTTGGGCCGTACAACCCACAACTGTTCGCGTCGTCGGCTCAAGATATCTAAAGAATCTTAGCAATCGATTCACAGAAGAAACCGCCCCTCGGACTCGCGATCTGAAATAATTCCAGATTAAATCTTTCTGTTACGACGCGCAGAACACATGCTCATTGGTTCCCCTCTCTTTTTGCTCCACCACACTCAGCCATCGAACGGGATCGAGTATGTCTCTTCCTTCTGAATGAATAATGCGTCCCTCATTGCGCTCCAATGTGCGCGACGGGCGCGGTCGAAATAAGTATAATCGGAGACTTGGCCCAAAGCCCAATTTCTCCAGCATCCACCGGAGCTACTCATCAACTCACCTCTCCTCTCATTCATCCTTTCCCCCCCATCTCGACAATGAAGCTCGCATCTTCTTTTGCCGTCCTCGCGCTAGGCCTTTTCGCCGCTGCAAGTCCTACCCGCCCCGACACGGCAGAACGCGGCTGCCCGATCTACCGTCCCCAATGTTGCCGTCGTTCCTCTCATCCTATCTGCGGTCTTCGACACACTTGACGAAGCTCACTCCTACCCTTGGTGCGGACATGACCTTCAATAATTTTGGCAAAGATTTTCAACTAATCTTGTCCCACCTATAGACGCGCTAGTAGCCGCAGCGGGTCCGGAGGGCCAACTCCCAGCCGCCAGGGTTATCCCCCTCATCCAGCAGCTCACGGTTGCGCTGAACACCGCGAGCGCTCAGCTCGCCGCAAACCCTCCGGGCGGCGTGATCGTCACCGACGAGGTCCTCGCGCAACTCATCCAGAACGTCCTCGACGTGAGCCGTCTCCATTTTTGTCCTTCATCTCATTGACGAGTTATTCGCTAGGATTTGAACACTGCTCTCAACACGCTCGTCTCCAAACTTGGCCTGGACGGGTTACTCACGCCGTTGGATGCGGCTGTTGTGGGCCTCCTCAAGCTAGCGGGCTCGAGATATACAAGTTCAACCGGTTCCTATATCCGCCACAAATGCAATACAATTGTTACTTGATGTACGATATCTCGGACTAGGTGGTAGCTGATAGTTTTTCATTTCATCTCTTGTAGTTATACTCAGGCGCTCGTAGTATTACTTTGGTTATACTCAGGCACTCGGCCTCTCGTATATATACTCTGTATGCGAGCCGCCTCCCCTCAGACTTCGTATCACTCTTGTGCGCGAAGACTGAGGTGGGCGACTCCTTTTACTTACTTAAGTTCTCTTTCTGACTTGTACTTTAGTTATCATTGTCTAGGTGAATATTATCAGTCTTCGTATCACTCTTGTGCGCGAAGGCTGAGTTATCATTGTCTAGCTCTCGCGCAACACTGCAATCATCGGAACTTTCGGTTCTCGGACACGTCAACGTCTTGCTTCCCTCCGACAATTTCTATGAAGATCAAATCCAAGACTCTCTTCCTCTTGTCCTCATTTTCAACGAACTGCTATGCCACGCTGTCCACGACCTTCCAACCTTCTGGCGTGCCATTTCGGTCGCCAGTGACAACTGCGCCAGGATTTTCTTCCAATGTCTTGTTCTCAAATCTGACCGCTCCGAGAGGAATCACTCTCGATGAGCGGGAGAATATTCTTGTTGTAGAACGTGGTTTTGGCGTTACCGCTTTCGATCCTACAAGCGGAGGCTGGGAGCGCACTGTGGTCATCATAAACCCTAATTTTACTCAGGGCATCCAAATCGACGGCGACCTTCTCTACGTCAGCACGGCCTCAGATGTTCTCCTTTATCACTACAACTCTCTCATTAAATCCGTGTCGAACAATGATACACCCGACGTTTTAATCACTGGACTCCCTCCTGATGGCGGTAAGTTTTTCTTCTTGAGTGTATGTCTGATACTGCCTCATCCGCGGCTCAGATTTAACCACACATACCCTCCAACTTCAGAAGGATGGCGCAGAAACGAAGTTGCTGATCGCTAGCGGGCCTCTTACGAACATCGACCCCACTGCTCGAGACCCATCGTCTGGGCGCTCTCAGATTCGGAGGTTTATCCTCCCGCAATCTAAACCAACCATCCCTCTTCAGTGGTCAGCGGGGGAGATTCTTGCATACGGCATTCGGAACCCTGCAGGTTTCGCTTTCCGTCCGTCCAGCTCCAATCAGCTGTATGTGGTCGAGAATGGCCCTAGTATTGACAATGTCACAGGTCGTAAGATCGTTTTGACACTCGAGCCTATCACTGACAATCAAGAGTCTAGGCCTGACCCCCACCTTTGTCAATGACAATCCGGCGGACGAGATCGATTTGGTGGCTGTTGGCGGAAAGCTCGAATTCTACGGGTTTCCGGACTGCGTTCCCCTCTGGAATCCAAGCGCAGATCCCATTGGGGACCCTCAGTATCTCAAGTTGAGACGCGGCGACGAAATCAGCCTTTTGCTGGAACCCGAAAGAAATGATACTTGGTGCATGTCTCCCAAGAACAACGTTCCTCCGGTTTTGAATTTTCAGGTTCCTTCCCCTCCATCAGACTCATCTAGAGTACGTCCCACTGACAGCGTTTTCAGGCCCATTCTGTGCCTCTGGACATCAAATTCTACGAGACACCAACCGAACCGTCGGCGACATCGTTCCCCTCCTCATTCAACGGCGATGCCGTGGTCTCGTTCCACGGTTCTTTCGATAGGGTACCTCCCACAGGATATGGTGTTGTCCAGTAAGCATCCCTCTTCCGTTTCGGGCTACGTGCTGATACAATATAATAGTGTCCCATTCCCTCTCCACCAGAACTATTCTTTCCTTGCGCAAGCAACGAATTTGACCTCTTGCCCAGGGACCTGCATCCGGCCGGTGGGTCTTGCATTCGGTCGTTCCGGTGTCTTGTACGTGAGCAGCGACTCAAGCGGAGAGGTGAGAAGCCTTCTATTTGATATTCACAAAACTGAGCTTCAGTTAGCTCTTTGTCATTGAAAGAAGTTGATTTGAGGTTGGCGACGTTCTCAAATCCATGCATTTCTGTATCTAGTTTCTTGACGACGATATGTAGGTGTTGATCCTCCTGATAAGATGAACTTCCAGCTATATAGTGGTAAGTTTTCGGTTCTGTGAGTAGGATAGATACAGTCGGTTGTCGATTTGCTTGCCATTTTGGGATCCGTGAATTGATCTTTTGATCCTTTTCAAGTTGACCTGGGACCACGACCACAAGAACTTGCTCAGACATTCTTCCCTTGGTACCCTCAACCAACACTGAACCGACCTAACCGATTTCGCACTCTCAGGTTCATCCACCGACTCGCGCAAATACTAACTGGATCCTTCCAGCAGCAGGATGGCCTGTGTTCGAGACCCCGAATGACTCCGTGACAGTTTGAGTGGCCAATACCCCGTCGGACGAATGTTAACGAATCAGATAATAAGCTCGAGTTTACTACTATGACCCGACTTTCTCGAGAATGACGGGTTGATCCTCATCGTATCTCGGCTGCCTTGCCGGACCGTGAGCGTCGGTGCTCCACTGCTCGGCATTTCCTCGATCCCTGTTGGAAATTATTCTAGCGCCGATAGCTAGACTCGCACTTCAAGAGTCATTCGAGGGTGAGCATTCCCTGCGCATGCTCCAAGTCGCCGCAGGTCCGGTCTAGACCTGGATTAATTTTCTTTCTACAATAGGTCCTCGAATAATTATCGAACAGAGTTCAATTTCTCTTGTCGCTACAATCGCAGATAGCCTGGTCAGATAAGACTCAGTGAGGATGATGATTTTATGAGAACACTTCGAATTCGTTACATCATATTTTTGTTACAAAATTTTTGTATCAGGAAATGCATCATATTTTCTTGTCTAAGACCCGAGAGGACATGATCGTTGCTCCATCTTTCCTTCTCCTTTTTGCTTCCGGCCACAACTGTGCTCGTGTCCACCCAGGGTAGTTCTGCTCGCAGTTTTTGGAGCCACAGACCAGGTTCCGGAGAACGGTGTGCGTTCCAGCGCAGTCCAGCGCCCAAGTACCGCATCTGGAAACGGTCCCGAGCTTACTCTGTCTGAGTCTCTTTCGGAATTCTGAATTCTCTGATGTACAACTCCATGGACGAGATAATTCCTGGGTTATGGGTGGGGGACCTGCCCAGCGCCAAGGACAGCGAGAACCTCAAGGCCAACAAGATCTTCAGTATCTTGTCTGCGATGCGCGGCCGGGTCACGATCAACGAAGTACTTGCGGAGCTTGTTCTGGTGTCGCAACTTGGCTGACGGGATACCAGACCTTTGTGCGCCACCAGATACTCCTAGACGACACGGAAGAGACGGACGTTCTCATACACTTCATCCCCGCCATAACATTCATTCAGGCGGAGTTGGACAAGGGACGCGGAGTGTTGGTTCATTGTCAAGCAGGAATGAGTGCGTGTTGTCCTATCACTAGGATTTTTCTAAAGAGCGCAGGTCGCAGCGTCACCATCGTCGCGGCGTATCTTATGTACACGGAAAAGATCGACACAGAAGCGGCTCTTGATATCATACGGCAGGCACGACCCAACATCGAGTATGTTTACCTCACTGTTAACCATCTATGTGTCGCTAAGCATTGCAGCCCGAATCCTGGATTTTTGCAGCAGCTTGAGATATTTCACAAGGCTGCGTTCAAGATCTCTCGGAAGGACCAAACGACGCGCAGATTTTACATGGAGAGGACAGTAGGGGAGGTTATGAGTGCGTCCCCGTCGGTTTCCCAATACACGTCCTGACGCGCCGCCTGCAGACGGCGATGGAAGTCTACCCGAGACGGAAATGTTCGCGAAATATCCGCGCACTCCCAGCGATTCCGCCCCCGCGACGCCTGGGGCCCGGCGACGCATTCGGTGCAAGATGTGCAGGTGAGGGGACTCGCACCTGCCTCCAAGTCCCGTAGTTTCACACAGGGCTCGATTTTCAGACAAGAACTCGCAACCCGGGAACACATGCTGGACCACGGGCAGCTCGGCGCCCCCACACCTGCGGCCAGCACACCCGTCGCTTCGCGCCATCCCTCGATGAGTATGGTGTCGCGCCCGCGGCTTGGCTCACTGGGTGCCGCCTCGCGCCCGCGGCGACCATCCGGGCTTGCAGAGGGGCTCTCGATGTCTGCCCTTGAAACCAGCGACCTCCCGTCAGAAAAGGCGCCCGCATCCGGCGATTCGGATGACCCTAATGGCGTCCGGCGCTCGATATCAGACGGGCCCCGCCGCCCGCGTCTGCGTCCGCTCATCAGCGGAGTGGCGGACCTGACCATGTCCGCGCTCAATATGTCCATGTCGGCGCTCGATACGGATGACGAGCCTGAGGATTCCGCCGCACCTCCCGCCGCAGTGGACCCAATGCAGCATCAGGAACCGCTGCCAAGCACACACGCCTTCGAGGCCGCGACGCGCCTAGGGCGCCGCCTGTCAGACGCTGTGCTCGCTTCGCCTTCGGACACCTCTCCTCCAGCGCCGGATGCAAACGGTGCCGATGGCGCGACGACGCACTTCTCGAGCCCGGGTGGCGGCGACATCGCGGCACAGCTCTTCAACAACCCGAAGCTCGCGGCATTCCGCGCGCCATTAGGGATGGCGATGTCTCCACTGACGATGACGATGACGAGTCTGCCGTCCCCCGTAAGCATGAGCCAGCCCATTCTCGTGAACCCGAAGTGTTCGGGCTACTTCGTCGAGCCGGTGCGTTTTGCCTCCCTCCCACCGATGATTGATTCAGTGTTGACGTTTCTTTTTTTCTTTCCTTTCCTTTCTTTCCCTTTTAGATGAAGTGGATGGAGCCGTTCCTTGAGTCGGCGCAGATCGCCGGGAAGATAGTCTGCCCCAACAAGAAGTGCAATGCGAAGTTGGGCAACTACGACTGGGCGGGCATGTGCTGCGGCTGCAAGGAGTGGGTCACTCCGGTACGTCCTTTCTCTCCCTCCCCACCTTCTTGTTTTGTCTCTGCCTCGTCACTTACATCGGCACTGGCAGGGCTTCTGCATAAACCGCTCCAAAGTCGACGAAGTAGTATGATTCCGATCGCCCGTTGATGGACTATCGCTATATCTCAATATCATCTGGTTCTGTTTTCTTTTGTCACACACGGTTTCCTCTGCGCGCTGTAACTTGCATATCCTCACTGTCATCCGAGCACACCATCTACGCTACATATCTGTATAGAACATCCTCCCTTAGAACATGTATATGACGGACAATATTGATTTCGCTTCGTCTCCCTCCCTCCAACACACTGGCAGCAAAGCATGCGGCTTTGGGCACTTGCGGCGTGTAAGCGGGCCATAAGCCACGCATCGAGAGGTAAAAATATTTTACAGGGATAATCTAAACTACTGCTGAAAGATGGCGATCTCCATCAATTTCCTTGCTTGACTTACCTGAATTATACGTCCTAAAATAATTACTCCAAGCAGTTGATTCCTGGTTCATCTCTGCCTATGCGGGCTCGGGGTGCGCTAAATAAACAGCATACAAGTCAGCTTCACCAGCGAAGGGAAACGACGCGACACGACAGACCGTTACGAATTCGGTGTGCTTCTCCTCGGAGTCGGGATGACGGTCGGCGGCTTGGTGAAGCTTGGGATCGCTTTCGAGCCCGTGCTGGTTCCCGCTTTCGAGCCTCCGAGAACGGGCGGCTTCCGTGGGCCCGATTGAGGTGACTCGGAATGCGCATGGCGAGCGGATTTGCGGGGGGCGTTTGCCTGCTCAGGCGCCGCAGCCTCGGTGCGCCGGACCTTGATCCGTGGGTGGACGAGCGGGGAGGGCGCCGAGCGTTTGGAAGACGTCGCAAGGCGTGTTGGCTCATCGCCATGCGCCTGCGTCGCACTTTCCCACTCAGGTATCGTTCTCGCGAGTGACCGTTTAGCTGCCCCCGGTGCGTCTGAGGGACGGTAAGTATTTCGCAGTAAGCGAGTGGAGAAATGGACAAGTATACCTTCTGTAGCGCGTTTGGACGTTGATGCAGCCGGGGTTTTCGTCGATGAGGATGAGGGATTCGACTGCCGACCCTTCACCGATTTGGCGCGCGAAAGGGGCGGCGCGGTGCCTAACACATCCGCACCTGCACCTACACCATTGCCACCATTTGCATCGAGCACAGGAGACGGCGCGGGTGGGACCTTGTGCGGGGCAGCAGCGGGTTTCGCCTTGGAATTGGATGCGACTGAGGGCGGAGGTCGAGGGGCGCTTGAAGAGTTTGGAACCACCAAGGCCGAGGGGAGACTGTGTGAGAGTGAGAAGCTTGCGGTAGGACTGCCCCCGTTGGTCACAACGTTCTTGTGCACGGACGAGCGGCCGTGCAGGCCTACGACGGGGCCCAAGGCTGGGGCTGGGGATGATGGCGATGACAATTCTGTTGAGAACCTCGTTAATCGATATTCATCTGAGAAGAACAAGTAGACGACAACGTACGATCGGCGACAGCTCTCAAAGTACTGGCGGTTGCGGACGGGGTGCTGAAGATTCTCCGAGGCGCAAGTGGGGTTGCGACGACGGATGCGGAGAGTTGAGGGGAGCCGGGCGAATCGGGCGGAGGTGGTTTGTCCGGTAGACCGAACGGACGCTGCCGGGCTACAAGGGACGTAATTAGAGATTGAACAAGACAGCCAGGCAAGAAACCGATAGCAGTAAGAAGACTACTTGCGTTTTGGTGTGATGAACATGTGCGAAGGGACCTTTGGCAAAGCCGTCCCAGTAGCTGCAGTTAATTTCTTCCGTACATCCTCTAACTCGGCAGCGAGCGCGGTGTTCTTGGCAAATGCCTTCGCGTTGTCCTCCTGAAGAGTTTTTTTGAGCTCATCCCGCTCCGTCTCGACGGCTTTGAGTTCGCTTTCCAGGTTGGGGAAGTTGGTTCGGTTTAGGGAGGCGTTACGCAACTTCTTCCGCATATCCTCCAAGTCAGCAGCGAGCGCGGTGTTCTTGGCGAGTGCCCGATCGTTGTCTTTCTGAAGCGTTCTTTTGAGCTCATCCCGCTCCATCTCGACAGCTTTGAATTTGGCTTCCAAGTTGGGCAACTTATTTCGGAACTCTATGACGAGGGAGGCGTTATGCGAGTTCTCCTTCCGCATATCCTCCAACTCAGCAGCGAGCGCGGTGTTCTTGGCGGCTATCTGTGTGGTTTCCTCCTCAAGAGTTTGTTTGAGCCGATCCCGCTCCGTCTCGACGATGTTGAGGTTGGCTTCCAGGTCGGACAAGTTAGATCGTAATTGTGTGATGAGGGAGGAGTTGCGTGAATACTGACTCTTGTATCGCGTGCGCTCGGTAGCCCAGGCCGCAGCCTTCACTGCCCAACCGGCGAGTTCCGTTCGGGCGGTTTTGAGCTCTGTCTCCAGCGTTGCTTGGGCGTCCAGTAGGGAAAGTTCCTTCTCTTTCTGGAGGCTTTCCGCTAAACTCTTTGCATCCTCCGCGGTCTGCAACTGCGCCTCTACGCGACGATAGTTCGTCTTCCACTCCTCGACTTCCGCCTGACATGTCCGTAATTTCCCGTCGCTCTCCTCTTTGGCCATCTCAAGGCTCCCTTCCGCGACGAGGCACTTGCCCTTCCACATATCCAGATCTGATTGGGCGGCGGCCAAATCGCGTTCCCTTCCCTCCCTCGCTGTCTTTAAATCTGCTTCGACTTGGAGACATTGGGTTTTCCATCGATCCACCCCCGCCTGAATTATCCGTAAATTTTTCTCACTATTGTCCGTGAGGGTCTTGAGGTCCGCTTGCGCCGCAAAGCACTTGGACTTCCACGTATCCAAATCCGTCTGGGTAGAGACCAAAATTTCCCCGGCGGTGCCGAGCGACAGCTTCAGCGAATCACGCTCAGCCTCGACCGCTTCGTGTTTGGCCTTCCACAGGTTCGAGTCATCGCGGGCGGACAGCTCCTGCAGTTGGGTCTGGAGGGCACCGATCGCCGTCGTAAGCGCCTTAACCTTCTTCTGCTCCTCGAGAACGACCCCATCGAGCCTTGTGCGCTCGGCATCCCAGCGAACCATTTCTTCCTCGGTTGCAACCTGCCGCTGCGTAAGCTGTTTCTTGAGGTTGTCCTGCTCTGCAACCGCATTCGCATGCAGCTTGTACACGTTGTCTAGTCTTCGCTGGTACTCGGCGAGGCCCTCCGCAAGGACCTTCACGATCTCGGCGGGGGTGACGGGCAGGACCTTCTCGCGATCGGGGCAGAAAAGCTTGATATCTTCTTCGAGGAGGGTCATGATCTTCCCGGTCTCGCCGGTAAAGCCCAAGACTGGGCGATCTCCCGCACCAGGGCCAGACGCGACTAGAGTGAGTCCGCTGACTTCGAGGGCTGCCTTCAGCGCGCTCAATTCCATCTCAACATGCTTCGAGTCTACGGCATTTCTCTGAGCATTGAGCTGACGCTGAAGGGCGTCAACTGCATCCTGGTATGGTTTAATTGCGTGCGAGACCTCGGACTCGATGAGCTTGTGGAGGAGATTTGCGCTATTATGAATCGCAGACGAACGCGCCGTTGGTTTGGCGGGAGCAGGCGAGGATTCGGCCATAGGGATGCATAGAACAGCCAGCAGACCCTAATCTCGCAAGCTGTTCTTTCTAACCGCGACGAGAAGAGTCGTTTTTGAGAATCTGTATGAAAGTATAGGACCAAGGCAGTTTTGTTATTTCTGGACGGCGATGCTTCACTGCCCAAACACGTTTATCTGCTACAACCGTGACCACCTCGCGTTTCGGGAACTGAATAATCGGACGTGATGCCTGCCTCGAATGATCCTTGGTTTGGAGACACGGCACGAATATACCCGCACTACCAAGAACCGCTCGCCTGGGTTTATTTCATCGCGCGCAACTTGAAATTAATGTCGATTTGCACGTCCACGGCTTCCCATGAACCTAACGATCTCGTCGTTTCAACATGCAAGAATTTTTGGAAGCTGTCTGCTGTAACCCCCACAAGCTACACAATTTGGGCAAAGTCTATTATGAGTCAGGGCTGCCCCTGCTCCTGTCTTTCAACTTGCTTCCTACGTACACTACGATGGCGGACAGCGCGCGGACTCACAATCCCTCGGCCATCCCGTTGCCCAACCAAAAGACTCGCGTTGTCTGCGTCCTCGGCCCGTCCAACTTGGATGACGACGAAAATGAGTCCATTGTAGCCGATTTTGCTCTCCTCTATGACGCCTTTGGAGGAACTGCTGCCTCAGAAACTTGGCTAACATCCCAAAATCTTCATCAAGACGCAGAAAATCAAGGCGAGCGACAGATCCTCCACGGTTGCATCCCACAGCCATCGCGCGTCGTCTTCAACGAGGACACCCCTAGGTTTTACAGCGTCGTCGCGGATCCCTTCGAGGCTTTTGATAAATTGTTGCGGAATGTCGTGCCCAAGGCGAAGAGGGACGAGCGTATCATCGTTATCATCTGTGCCCACGGGTCGCGCTATGACGATTCAGTCCATCTCGGCAGGCGGATGTTTTCGAAAGCGAGGATGCAGGGCATTCTATGCCAATCCAAAGCTCCGATAACAATAATCTCCACAGCATGCCACTCGGGCTTGTGGGCGGTTCCACACCGAGCCCTCTCCAAGTTGTTCTCCGCATCTACCGGTAATCAGCTGGGGACGCTACCGGAGGTCTATCGAGAAGGAATGGTCGAAAAAGTGATCGATATCAATCCTTTCGCCTCGACAGGCTCGACGCGGGCGACGTCCCCCTTCAGCGACTTTGCTGACAGTGTGGCATCCAACATACATATACCTCAGTGCGACAAAGACGTGCCGTTGGCCACGATTCTGGGTCTTCGGGATAAGGTGGCGCTCCTCTATCGCTTATGCGCGTTGAGAGAGCTCCCCCCCAAGCCAACTACTCGCTGGTTCCTCTCGGCATTGAACGGGTGGAAGCGAGAACACCCACCGGTGGTCTCCGTACTACAGTGTTGGCACGGGTGCAGCACTATTGGGACACATACCATCCATCGCTCATCGACCAATCGCTCGCGCCCTGCAATTGCCGCCTCGTAGCCGGCGCCATAAATTTGCACCACGATCGGCTTGATGCAGACGGAATCGCCCGCCTGCTCTTGCATCTCAACGTCAGAATCGAGCTCGATGATACCGCGAACCGCCTCGCTGCGCACATTGTCTCGTTTGGAGACGACAAGGCTCGCGCAAGACGCCCGTCGATATTGCACTGGGACCCAGCGACGTTTCGTTCCGCGACGATGGAGGCACTGTGGCACTATTTCTATGAGCTCCAAGCGCTGTCGTGTCCTGGGTGGCGCGGAGTCCTGAATTCGATGCATGTTTACGAACGTCCGGCGCAGTTCTTGGCATGCGTCGCGTACGACCATGGATACACGACGGTGGAGAAAGTCCTGCTCGTCGTTTCCGTTTTCTTTCAACCTCGTCGGCCGCCGTCTCTACCGGTTTCGCTAGGGTCCCGCAATTAAAGCTGCTTCCTCCCCGTGCTTTCAAGCCGTCGATTAGGTACTTTACTCACAGTGACTTCTGACCTGGGTCCGCCTTACCTCAACTCACAAATTGTATGCGGGATCTTTCTGGTGCCTTGTCTTCCAAAAGAATTCTCACAGCTGTGTTTGCCCAAACATTCTTGCATCCCAGTCTACACGTTCACGATCTATATTGAAGTCTACCTGATCCCACCATACTACAGGAGCACACGGAGCACATTTTCATGTTTTCCGATTGTGCATGCAAGAGAGACCCGCAAAGGAAGGTAAGAGATGCAAGCGTATCGGGTGGGAGGTCGGAACCAGGAGTTAAAGTCAAATTTCTGAAAGATGTCGACAAAAAAAGTGAAATTGACCGCATCGAGGAAAGACTCATTTTGCTGCCTCGGGAAGAGGGTAATAAAGGACGTCGATACAAGGAATGTACGTATAGTTTCACCTTGATTATTGCTCGAGCTTCTCCTCTCCTTCGTTGAGGGGTGGGAGACCAAGTCCACCAGCAAACAGTGGTCCCTCCGTTGGGGTTTTTGTCGAGTCATTGGCTTTCTTTTAGCAGCGATAGGCGGAAAAGGAGAGCTAGCGGATCGGGAAAGTCCAACATCGTCGCTACAGACGACGCTTCGTCTCGAGGCGCAAGATGAAGTGACGGGTGGGGGTGGCCCTTGGACATGACGTCGGGGCCATCGTGACGGCAGCAATACATACTCCTCCGAAGGTAAGTTCACCACGCAGAAATGACTTTCTCAACCGCACCCAACATTCTTGTCCCTTGGGATCTGAGTCAGGGCTCCTCCTGTGTCCACAGTTATATATTTCCCCCTCCTCCTCCTCCTCCTCCTGTGTCCCAACTTGTTTCTCCCAATCTACTCACCGTCGCCAGCATCGTGCTTGATGGATTTTCGAGCCCAATGCGGGGAGATTGTTGGACCTTTGCCATTCTATTTCTCTTCGAGAGTCACTGGTGCGTGTCAGATTCATACACCCCTGGATTTCCATTGAGCTCTAAACCAGTGTCGTCCTTCGATAACCAAGTCCTAACCCTCCTCCTGAACTCTTCTTCCTTCCAACGTGGTATCAGTTTGAGTATCAGGAGCCTAGGCAAGCTGATTCATCTCATATAACAATAACTTGGCTGAGAATTCATCCAGATCCTGCAAATTTTCCCATTGGTGGTTTCGAGTTTGCTTGCGAGGATTACCGCTTGAAAACTAAGTTGCAAACTGCTCTTGGAGACAAGGGATCTACCGTGAGACAGACTTTAGATGATCTGTCCACCTTCCTTGAACCTTCGGCCATCCCGTTGCCCGACGGAAAGACTCACATTGTCTGTGTTCTCGGACCATCCAACTTGGACGACGACGAACATAAGTCCGTTGGAGAAGATTTCGCCAGCCTATATCGCGCTTTCGGAGGTGTTGCCGCGTCAGAAACTTGGCTATCATCCCAGAACCTTCATCCAAGCGCAGAAAATCAAGGCGATCGACAGATCCTTCACGGTTGCACCCCACAGCCACGGCGCATCATCTTCAACGAGGACACCCCTACGTTTTACAACGTCGTCGCGGATCCCTTTGAGGCTTTTGATAAATCGTTGCGGAATGTTGTGCGCAAGGCGAAAAGAGATGAGCGGATCATTGTTATCATTTGCGCCCATGGGTCGCGCTACGGCGATTCGTTCCACCTTGGCAGGCGGATGTTTTCGAAAGCGAGGATGCAGGGCATTCTATGCCAATCCAAAGCTCCGATAACGATAATCTCCACGTCATACCACTCGGGCTTATGGGCGGTCCCGAACCGAGCCCTCTCCAATTTGTTCCCCGCATCTGACGACATTCAACCGGGGACGCTACCGGAGCTGTATCAAGAAGGAACGATGGAAAAAGTGATCGATATCTATCCGTTCCTCTCGACACGGGCGACCTCCCCCAAGTTCAACGACTTTGCGCACAAGGTGGCATCCAACATACACATACCTCAGTGCGACAAAGACTTGCCGTTGGCCACGATTCTGGGTCTTCGGGATAAGGTGTCGCTCCTCTATCGCTTATACGCGTTGAGAGAACTCCCCCCCCAAGCCAACTACTCGCTGGTTCCCCTTGGTGTCGAGCAGGTGGAAGCGAGAACACCCACCGGTGGTCTCCGTACTACAGTGTTGGCACGGGTGCAGCACTATTGGGACACATACCATCCGTCGCTCATCGACCAACCACTCGCGCCCTACAATACCCGCCTCGTCGTCGGCGCCATAAATTTGCACCACGATCGGCTCGATGGAGACGGAATCGCCCGCCTGCTCTTGCATCTCAACGTCCGGATCGAGCTCGACGATGCCGCGAACCGCCTCGCTGCGCACATTGTCTGCTTTGGAGACGATAAGGCTCGCGCAGGCCCCCCGTCGATATTGCACTGGGACCCAGCGACGTTTCGTTTCGCGACGATGAGGACACTGTCGTGCTATTTCTGTGACCTACAAACACGCTTGTGTCCTGGGTGGCGCGGGGTCCTGCATTCGCCGTATTCGGGATATGTCGACGATCGTCCGGCGGCGTTCCTGGCATGCGTTGCGTATGACCAGGGATACACGACGGTGGAGCGAGTCCAGCCCGTCGTTGACGTTTTCTTTCAAGCTCGTCGGCCACCGTCCCTATCGGCTTCCGCCAGCCTGGGTCCCGACTCTGTCTAGTGGATCAGAGTCCCTTGAAGTTTGCAGGCTAGCCACCCCAAAATTAATTCCCATGAATATCATCACAGAAGCCTTATCACGCACGAAGTTTGTTTGTTCGTCGGATTCGCAGAGACTCCGCTGACAGGCACTTCATAAAGACGTAGGACCGCCAAGCGGCAAAGCCCGCTACCATCTTTATGGGCGGGACCCGGTTGGTGATATCGAAAACTAACAGACAGTAATTCCCAAATATTAATGGTAGCGGTATTGATGCAATATTGATGTATGAACACAAACTAACATGAGACTTTTGCAACGAAGACCTGAAAATTTACATAAATCCGCGCGCGACGTAATGTGTTCTGTGATGTTTAGACATTCAGCAAGCGTTTCGACTACTTATAGCAGTGAAGAACTAGAGAAACTGGCGAGAGATTGTGTACGTTGACGGTCATGTTCGACGCAGGACGTGAAGCGCGTAGTCCAAGCTCAATGATTTTGGAAAGTATGTAAATCGGTATACCTTATACGCGGCACTCGACCCGAGGAGCGACATCGTCTTCGCCAAGGGAAGGGCAGCCGTGGGTAGAAG
Source organism: Mycena galopus ATCC 62051 (assembly GCA_014925785.1). NCBI lineage: Eukaryota > Fungi > Basidiomycota > Agaricomycetes > Agaricales > Mycenaceae > Mycena > Mycena galopus. The sequence continues at coordinate 43,208 of WIQG01000160.1, forward strand.
GATCGGTGGGGGAGATAGAATAGGAGGGAAAGCGGGGAGGGAGCAGGAAATACAGGTAGAAAGTGCACAGGAACAGTCCACGGACAGCTTATCTCATTGGCATGCAAAACCTTTGACGTTCGCCCAGACATTTTCTTTCTGTTTACAACTCCCTGCCGTCGATGACCGGCAGCGAGGTCGCAATCACCTCATCCATGAACGCGCAGCCGACATCAAGGGGGAGGTTCTTGGCCGAGCAGGGCACTGGTGAGGTGTTAATGTCGAACCGTGAAGCTTCGGTCGGTTTCGACTCGGCAGTTGGGTGTTGAGCCTCCTGAATCATGTTTTGCATTTCCAGGCAAGGTCGACTTGAATTTTGAACAGTCTCCCATGAGGTTCAGAGTCTTGACGGCCGGGGGGGCTTGATGAGGTGATATGGGATATTAAACAAGCCGGAGACTTGGTCTCCCAGAAGCAGAATGAGATACTTCACGCCGTTCCTCATTAATTGCGGACTCGGCTAGGGTATGGTCATGAAATTTTAGACATATTGACGGAAAAGATGTTCCGGGGGGTGAACCCTTGAAGCTTGAAGTTGGGATCTTGCAGCTTCCCAAGAGCGTTCAAATCCGGCCGTGACAAGTTTGGAGTCTGGAATTGCAATCTATTAGAGGTAAATGTGCTCTAGTGGGGATTTTGACGGTAATGTCTTGACACCGAAAACTACACAGAGTAACCGCGGAATGCCCTGCATTCTCGCTTTCGAAAACATTCGCTCGCGAAGATCGACCGAATCGTCAAAGCGCGACCCGTGGGTACAAATGATAACGATGATACGCTCACCTCTCTTCGCATTTGCTATAGTATCCGCAACGATCTATCAAACGCCTCGAAGGGATCCTAGATACTAGCGTAAAACCTCTGGGTGTCCTCGTCGAAGACGACGCGCCGTGGCTGGGTGCCGCCATGAACGATCTGTCTCTCGCCTGGATTCTCTGCATCTTCATGAAGTTTTCGGGCCAGGTTTCTGAAGCAGCAGTCCCCCAAAGGCGTGATAGAACTTATCATAGAAGGGGTCGAAATCGGCCACAATGAGCTCATCCTCGTCATCAGACAGACCATACGAGTCTTTGGGTCGGGCAACGCGATGGTCGAGGGATTGGATTGGCCTAGAAAGCTGGACAGATCAGCCATCGTGGTGTAGATTTAGAGGAAGCAACGAGAGATAGGATAACACAGTGACAGCACTCGTTCAATTGGTTGGAAGACAAATATCGGCGGCAGCGAAGATTTTTGGAGACGGGTAAGGATTATAACGCAATAGAATTCATTCAAGGGAGGTCGGGACCATAGATGGAAACGCAAAGAAGGTATATCGGCTGGCGGCGCAACAAATCAGGAAGAAAGAGCAATCAGGTGGCTGTACAGCTCGTTGCTTCTCTTCTTTCACCTCTTTCACGCGACGATGGGCCTTTGTTGGGTCTTACTCGGACTGTCGGTCTCTAATTCAACAGGGAATAACAAACGACAGGCTTAAACGCCCCCTATGTCTCCGATTTTGTTCGAGCTCTATTTTCGTTCTCGGCGATCCTCATTTTTCAAGTTGACTGCGAAACTCTGGACCTCCTGGAAAGCCAAGGCTCCCGCAGACTCCTGGATTCCGTCAATATCGTTTTCGTTTGCAAATCAGTCTGCCCAAAATTGAATTATGTTGTCTGCGCACAGCAAATTGCGTTCCATCTCTTGCGACTCTGGATTTGGCCGAGCATAGCGGCAAGAAGTAGTCCCGTTCGTCTGCCGGGTGATGAGAAAACGGCTCTCAGGGGCTATAGAAAGCCCTCTCAGCGTCGGGGGCGCTTTGGCTCCGCCTCGGTCGTCTGTTTCTAAGAGACCCATCACCGTCCCACGCTTCTAAACAATGGCCTATGTCGTGCTTTGAATTCGCCGGCGCCTTTATCATCGTGGTCCAGCACGACAACTAAAGATGTACGCCACGCAACTGCAACGTAGTATCGATACCATCTTGACAATCAAATCGCTCTCGATGTCCATGTAGCCTCCTCCTTGGATGGTACGTACCTGTTGATGCCCTCTATCCTACTTTATCCCACTGACGACCGTCTCACCTGTAGGGAACGCTACGGCCCGAGTACTAGTTCTTTCTTCGGACTGAAATCAGAAAGTGATCAGCTTTGCAGGAAATCCTGGATGTCACAAGACACTCGACTGAATTTCCAGAACACACTCTCCGGGTGCAGACCGAGGCCACTGGCTCAATAATAATGCTCCCTTTCAAAAATTTCGCGGAAAGTGTCTTTTAATTATGCGAGGGACTACAATGTACTTTGAAATTCATGTCATGAATTGCCTTTGGGGAAAAGATTGCTTCCGTTAATAGAATGAAATGAAATTGGAAGAGAGACTCTCCCTACCTGAATTTGGGCGAAAAAGACGCGTCCTGATGTTCGCATTGAGAATAAGGTGAGACCGTGTACGATTTTAGCCGAAGCACGCATTACCTAACACAAGGTGGCTTAACTTTTTCTGCACCTTGATCTTGGGCTGCTCACAGCAGGTATGCTCTTGTGCCTCTTGCCGTCTGCCACCACTTGCTCATACTCGTATTTGTAGTCCTTTAGACCCTGCTCAAGGCCTTGGTAGATCTCGCCCATCGTGATGGAATCAGAGTACCAGATGCCACAGGAACCAGAGCAGTACGGCCCCCAGCCGCACCCTATCCTCCACGAGCCTCTATTATACATCTCCAACATCCCACCCTACGTTTCCGACGAAAACATAGCTTTGGCGTTTGTCACTTGTGGTCCTTTTCGTCCCAAGATTCCCCGTGATGGGAGCAACAATCCTCTCAATGGCACAATCGAGTTCAAGTTTCTAGAAAAAGGTGCGCAATAACGTTCTTGAGAAGCCTGTGTTTATGTTTTTTTGTAGCTGAAAAAGCTCTGGCGACTTTGCAATCAAGACCTTTGCCTGGTCTGGTGCCTCCCGTGCCGCTTGTGCTGTCTCCGTACCCTCCCACGACTCCCCCAACACCTTTGCCACCGCCTTCCGCGCTTCCCCGATTGGTCAAGCACCTCCCAGCTGGGTACACCGATTCTGAGTTGTATGATATCTTCCGTCCATACGGCGCCCTCGCGTCCGCCCGCACACCCACGCATTTCGGCGCAGACACGGGCATGGTGGAGTTCTGGAACGAAGACGACGCACGACAGGCAGAAGAAGCGATGCACTGCGCCGACGTCCAGGGCCAAAATATTGCCGTGCAGGTGTATCAACCCAGGCGCTCCGCCAGCGGGGGCAGCCACGGCGAGTTTAACACCAGTGCGCCGTCATTCGTGCCCTCGGGATCGGTCTACGGGTACCCCACGCCAGCACAGGCGTCTCAGGTGTGTTTGTGTCCGTTGCTTTTACCGCGCGCTCATTCCCGCAGTATTCGCCTCCTCGCGGAAGCCCGTACCGGTCGCCTGTCCAGCCGGTCGCCAGCTTTGTCCATGGCCCCGGCCAGCAGGTTCAGCTCGCGCCACTTTCTGGCCCCGGATCCTCGAGCCACAGCGGGCTCATCGATCCTTGCAATTTGTTTTGCAAGAACCTCGACCCAGACATCGATTCTAATGGTCTGTTCTCGCACTTCCGCCAGGTATGCCGTGTACGCGCGATTTTCAAATTTATTTGCTCATCTTTTTGTACAGTTTGGTCAGATTGTCAGGTATGCCGTGCTAATCCCGCGGGAGGGGCGGAGCTTAATCTTCCAACAGTGCTCGCGTGATGCGGAATGAAAACGGGGAGAGTCGCGGCTTCGGGTTCGTGTCGTATCAGACCCCCGATCAAGGTGTGCTGTTCTGTTCCCCCTCTCCATTTGACCATGACGGCCGACACGGTATGCAGCATCGGCCGCTCTGCATGCCATGAACGGGGTGCTCTTGGGGACGAAACAGGTTGTAGTTCGATTGCACGAGCCGAAGCAGTTGCGGCAAGAAAAGCTCGCGCAACGATTTGGTGGGCACAACGGCCATCCGAGGAACTCAAGCGGTGCAACGAGTCCGACGGCGAGCGAGGGTGGGGAGAGCATGGCGGGATGGAGCCCGCGCCATCATACCTCCGGACTGGCCTCGCCTGTTCAGACTCATTACGACCGCCCGGATCGTGGCCGAAGAGGTTCGGGGAGCTACTACAATGTAATTATTTTTCAAGTTGCTTGTTTTCGCAGCTGACATTCTACAGGCTGCTCTTTCTGGCACCCTCAATCTGCCTATGCGCTACGACGAACTTTATGCATTGTCACCCGTCGTACGCCAAGAGGTCCTCACCGGCGAACTCAGCCGCCGCATCAAATCTATGAGCATCGTGCCCAACGCAGAGGTTGACTCCATCGTCGAATCGCTCGTGCAAATTTCTCTCCAGGATGTCGTATACTGCATTGAGGACCCCGCCAAGCTAACCGAGCAGGTGAACACTATCCGCCACTCTCTGCGGCCGTCCAAGCAGTCCTCTCCGAGCAAGTCTCCCTCCCCGTCTGCGTCACAAGACTCGCGCCTCCTCGACCCCAACGCTTTGAACGCGACCGCGAGCGCGCCCGAGCACCCGAGTACGCCCATCTCGATCAACGCCTCGCTCTCCACGCCGCCGCGAACGTCCTCGCCTTCCGGCTCCGTTCCGCCGACATCTGAGCGCGAGCGCATTCACGCCGCCATAAGCAAGCTCGAGTCGACGCGGCAGGCGGAGCTCACGGAGCTCCTGATGAGTCTGCCCAAGCGCGAGCGCGCGATGTGCCTCTTCAACGTCGAGATCTTGCGCGCCAAGGTCGCCGACGCGAAGGTCGTGCTCGACAGCGGCGACGACGATGACGAGAGTCCCGCACAGGCCGCGGCGGCGGAGGCGATTCAGCCCGTGCCGATTACGCCACAGGCGAAGAAGATTGCAGTCCCGACGGCGTCGCCTCAGACGCCGGATTTGAGCTCGAGAGGGCCGAGCGCGACAGCGTCGCCTTCGCCTGCGACGCCTGGGAGTACCGCGGCGTCAGGGCATACGATTGCCAGCCTTGCACGGCTGCCGGCGGCGGAGATTATCCGACTGGCGACGTCGGCGAGCGCGACGGGCTTGCCAGTGCCAAAGGCGGACCCGCTGGTGGTGCAGGCGACAGATGAGTTCATCGACGGGCTGATGGATAAGGCGCCGCAGGTGCAGAAGCAGCAGCTCGGTGATAAACTGTGCGTTCTTCCTTCCTTCTTTCGCCTCCCAGGAAACTTAAGCTGAGTGTTCTGCGTTGTTTAGATTCAAAACCGTCAAATCGTTTGGCATCAAAGGGGCGCCAAAGGTTACAATTACCCTGCTCGACCAGGAGGATCTGCGCGCCCTCGCGCATCTGATGAACAGCTACCCGTCGGTGCTCAAAGAGAAAGCCCAGGCCATCATACCCGCCAAGTAAACCGAGCAAGATGAATGCAAAAACGCCTCGGAACGAAAACTCACGATTCCATTCCACGACTGTCTGTCTCCCTGGTCTCCTCGCCTTCCAGTACATAGCAGTACATACACGTCCGGATTCAGAAGGAACCGGATCCTCTCCTCTCCTCCCTCATCGCTCAGCATACATTACTGTCTCCACTTCACCTACCCTCGTTTCTCGTCGAATACGTGCGCTCATTGTCCATCCCTGAAATGCTTTCTCATTGCTGCGCCATTTCCCTCCTCCTCTCGTCTACATATCCCCGCCCTGCCCCCGCGTCTCGTCTCGTATTCATATTCATCCTGTTACGACGGCATCGGCATTGTCTCGCTCTTCTTCCATCTCTATTACGGCCCTCACGACCCTGTCACGACTTCCGCTTCTTCCCCTTTTACCCTATCCTATCCTATTAGTTGTGTTTTCATAAGTAGGAGGAGGATCGAGGAGGAAGGATTTTATACAGTAGGATTGATGCCAACTTGTAATTCGTGTGATCCTTGTTCTTTTGTTTTGCGAAACCACTTTCTACGACACAGACAAAGCTTTCTTCCTCCTCCAACAAGCGGTGTGCGGCCGAAAAGTCCGTGCAATCGACCCTTTTCAGACCTGCAAGCCCCGTTCTGGGTTTGAGTAGCATCAACTTCCGTTTTTCTCGCTCAGATTTTACTTTCTCATGAAACCAAGCAGATATGACCCATTTATATATTTTCTGAAGGGGACCTATGTAGTTTCCATAATATTTACCGAGCATGCAATAAAGATGTGGAATAATACAACCTGCGCGCCGTCGGTCCGAACAAGCGAAGTTCGAATTGGTAATTAATGACATGCACACCGTAAATACCAATATTTCTGCTTAGCAGGAAAGTTGAACGGAAAGTGCCAGTTTCTGAGTGAAAGGAAAGTTACAATGAATTTACCTCTTTTCCAAGCCACGCGCGAAAAGAGGTTTTTTCCATCTACCTTTCTATCTGATCGGAAATTTCCGAACAATTAGGATAGGTCCAGACACTTGTTTCCAAAACGCCGCAACCCCTATACCATATAAAGTAATTTGATGGGGGGCAGTGCAGCACAGCCAAATTTGATTTTGATCTGCGAAGCAATGCCGGCCATGCCGATGGAGAGCGCGTGAGTAGTGCAAGTCCCTGCCCACTGGCAAGAAATGACAAATTTTAATTGAATCTATGTACTCTACTTACATGTGACAGGTGCAGGCCAGCGTTGCCAAGCATTTGAGTACTGGCGCAAACTTACATGTTGGCGCGGAATAAAACTGCTCAACACCATAAGTATTTGTGCAAGGTCCCGAATGTGGGCCACAAGTCTGAAAAGACAAGCCTCCATATAAAACGGCTGCGGCATTGTGACAAAAAAAATATGGCATCAAAAAAAATGGGTTGAGCGAGGATTGAACCCGAAGCCGGCGCTAAAGCAATTGAGGCCAGAAAGGCAAATATCCGTTGAGGCAAAGAGGACATATGGTTAGTGAAACTGGTTCGAATATGACATGGTATCACAGAGCGTCGATGGAGATCGCTAGGTGGGATGGGGAAGATGGAGGAAGAGGAAGAAGAGCAATATTTGGGGCTTGGTGAACAGCTTCAAAGCAGCTGCCAGAGCGGCTGCGAACGGCCATCAAATGTTGGCCGCTGACAACGCCTCTGGGCAGTGCTACACTGCCACCCATCAAATTCCCATTTCAGGCAGGAGTTCTGCGGTGATTTCGCAAAAGTGGGTCCAGACAATTAAGCAGGGCCAGCATGCTGATGTAACAAAGGTTTATTTGAGACCACAATGAGCTGGAAACGACCACTTAAAAGTTTGATTTATGTGATCTTTGAGATTGTTTGGTTCAGTCCACCAGGCTTGCTTTGAACCGCGATCCCAAATGGCACTGCAGCGCGAGCGGTGGCGTTCTTATTTCCCTTGTGTAGATCTTTCACTCATCCGCGTTCAGAAACCGATTTCCAGTGATGCGCACCAATACAACGCCTGCGCAAGCCGGCCGTGCGGACGCGCGGGGTCTGCGGCATCCGTCTTACACATATGGTTGGATCGTCCCATTCGACCAGCTGGACGATGCTGCTCGCAAGGCTCTTGGCGAACCTCCACATAGACTCCAGGGCGCTGTTTGTAAGAGATGGAAGAATCTCGGTTACGCTGATAAATACGGGCGGGTTGCACGCTATTGTTATGGATTTATTGACCAAGTTGTTCTGGGGCAGGACACACACCCGCCCACAACTCAAAGTTCTCTACGACCCACGCACCGACAGCGTCCTCGTGGATATAACCAACAATCATTCCAAGGACCAACTCGCTTTGGCCAATCCCGAATTTGTGCAGGCTTGCCGGGAGACTTTAGGGCCTGCGAAAGGTTTAGAGGAGGGGCCGGTATGGTTTCGTTCAGATCTCACCGCGGTACCCGAAGGATATCCCTATGAGTTCCAAGGGTACAGGACGCTTTATACGACATTAGTATAGCAGCACAACACTGCACTGTATATCCACACACTTGTACCGGATTGCTTCACTTCTGCAACCACGAATCAACCCACAGCTCTCGATATACGAAAACTGGATCGGCGCAGGATTTGGCCTCGACAGTGGACACGTTGGGACCCGCGCGATTCCTTTTTCATATGCGTACCGCCTCGGCGGATGGCATTCTTGTGTTCCGTCGAGTTTTCAAGCCCGCTTGCCAAAGCAGTGACCTAATTGTAAGTATTATTGCATCACTCAACCTCTTCGAACCAGTACCTATCCTGCAAAGATTGAAAACAGTCGTTCGATGAATTGTACTGGAAATTTGAAGTTCATGCAGGTTTGGCTAGGTTTGGGCTTTCTTCCTACGTTTGCTTCAGGGAGACTAGCCTTCACCCTCAAAGGAATCCTTGGAAAATACTCAGAGGCACGAAAGGTCGAAGTAACGAAAAACCCCATTTGAAGATATCTTGATTTTTTTCAGTTCGCGCCCTCGGCCTCAGGCAAAAATGTCTATCTCAGGCCAACGTCACAAACCACCGCCGGGTTTTGAACCCCTCCTCCGCGTTTCCCCGACGGTCGATTGCTGGATTTTGTTAGCGTGTCAGTATGCTCCTGTTACCATGCTTGTCTCACGATGAAGCACTCTGGACCAACGCGACCATACACTCTGACAACCCATTCGATTTGCAAACGGTATTGAACCAGTCGAGGCTGTGCATACTATCCGCTGGACAAATTCCAAGAGTTCCCCCACGCACTCAATTCCCGGACAAAAAACACCCCTAAGCTCGTCCCTCTTTTGCTTCACTATGCTCCCCAAAACGCCTCCGTGTAACGGGGTTCAATTTTCCCTCCTCCCGTGCTGCGCCCGGCGCCCTCATCTCCGCTCCGCTCCACTATGGCCCTGGCGAGCGTTCTCAGAATAAGTATAAAAAGGTCCAACTGAAGCCGAATTTTACAGCATCCACCAGCTACCCGATTCACCTACACCTACTCATTTTTCACCTCTCGATTCACCATCTAAAAATCAAGTTCACTTCTTCCGCCGTCCTTTTTCTGGGCCTCGCTGCTGCGAGCCCTTCGCCATCACGCCCGATCTTGAGGAACTCGCTGTCCCCAAGACGGCCGTCGTCCCTCTCACCCTCGAAAAGCCGTCTTCCAGACGCTTGAGGCGGTCATCGTTGGACTTGCGCGCCTACCCGGGGTCTGCACATCCTGTTCAATGAAAACTAATCTCGGCTACAGACGCATTTGTCACCGCAGCGGGTCTATCGGGCCAACTGGATACAGCGAGCGTCATACCCCTTGTCCAGAACTTCACGGTCGCGCTGAACATCGCGCGCTGCGCTCGCTTCCAACCCCACGCGGTGCCACTGACCAAAATCTCGCGACACTCATTCAGAGTGTACTCGATGTGAGTTCTCTGTTCATTTCTTCTTCACTCTGCTCAGAATGTTCGACAGGATCTGAACACAGCTCTCAACACGCTCGTTCCAAGTCCGGCCTTGACGGCCCACTCAACCCTTTGGACACCGCCATTTCGGGCCTCGTCAAGGCGAATTATATTTCTACGACACCTAAGCCTACAAGATTATAACTTCAAGGTGACCAGACTGGCGCAGCACTACTTGGAAGCTTTTGCCGCCCCTCACCTCGACTCGTCGAGTGGACAGTTTCGAGCGGTTTCGTCTTTTACGCTTCATGGCAACGTAGATCGTCTTCGATGGGCGCGGCCACAGGCCAGGGCTCGGTTGTAAGCGCCGCCGGCGGTTTCTGGGCCATGGTCAGGCGCTGCCGCGACCCGCTTCAACGCGCGCGTTAGTTCAAGTCTTTTAGATTGGGTAAGAGCTCATCGCCGGTCCAACGAAGCTTCCCGCAAGCCCTTAGGCGAGGTGCGCACATACAACCATGCAGCACCGGCGGGGCGCAGCCATTCATTTAGGTTTCGCTCGACGCTGACTTGGGCGGGACTTGTCATTGATGTACCAACAATGCAATGTTGATTTTCCCTTGCATGACGCAGGCGCGGACATCCTGATTCCTGCTCCGATTCAGAAACCATCTTTCATACTATCGTTATTTTAGGGCTCGTTTCCAATAGTTCTGCTACGATCGCCCACCACCACGGTCAATGGCTGGGCAAACGCGCCCGTCGACGTGAGGAACGTGAAACGGAAGTATAACTGAAAATAACCGACCCTAAGACAGAGGCTAATATGCGTTATTAGGCTCATGGGAAGCCTCGCAGTAACACATTTTGGATTGCGATTCGGGAACCATTGGGCGAGGAAGAGTTGATGCAGAGCGCGACGGAACGGTGCAGAGCGCCCCAGATGTCGGCGTTCGCCGCGGTACTAACGCTCGATGTCAACGAAAACTTGAGAGTCCACAGGAATGTGAACGAACAGAGGTGGGGGATACGATCGCTAGATGACTAAGTGACAGAAACGAGAATTGACAGAAACGAGAATACAATTCGAATGAGGATGGGTGACATATGAAGGGTTCTCGACGTAACAGCCAAAAAAAAGTGAGGACGAAGGCCTGATACGCCTAAGGGACCGAGAGCAGTAACGAAGGATAGAGTTCTGTTGCGAAAGGCACGACAAATTGAGAATGAGGCAATGTATTGAGCGTAGACGAAGAGGCTCACGATGATTCAGACCATGGGCTCTTCTCGCCGAGTCCACTCTTGCTCTGACAACGGCGCAAGGTACTCTCGTATGATTTGTCGGTATCGAGCATTGACCTCGCTCCCGACACAAAACACATCTGTCCAGATCACCTCCCTGTGAGCGACTGAGAGTTCGGCTAAAGATCGAATGGTAACAGTTGGGTCGGGGGTTCGCGCGAACAAATCGCTTGTTTCTTCTGCCCCTGATGGCCATATCCAACTCAAAGTATTCTTCCATTCTTTTTTGGAGTACGGCGCCTCGGTGTCGGCGGCAGGGTCGCCAGCATCCAAAACGAGTTGGGAGCGGTGGAGCTCGAGACCTTCGAGGCCGGCGAGCAATGCTTTGCGTGCTTCGCGTGCTTCGCGAGCTGCTACCCGCGCCTCGCGTTCTCTCTTTTCCCGCTCCTCCTTTTGCTTTTTAGCCCTTGAGGCGGCCTCCCTCTCCACCTCCAGCCACTTCTCCCTAGTGGTATATCGGAACAAATGGCCATCCATGTCGACCTCTTCATAGTTCGAGAAAAGAAAAGACTCGCGGTCAATGGAGACAAAGCTCTCCTCCAATGCTCCATTTCTAAAAGTTACTTGGCGTCGCTCATATCCATTCAAGCCCATTTTTTCGCAACCACTATTCGGCACTGTACTATACTTAGATGCTTTCGGAACTGTGTGAACAATACCGCATGTCGCCTGTCAACAGACAGGTGCTCTTTCAATGAGCTCGACTGCCTGCCTAACGCCAACTAGAACTCGATAACAGATAACGTTCTGTGTCCACAATGAACTTAGATGGCAAAGTGCCGACGAAGTTCCTGGTATATGAGGCCTCACTCTCGTTCCTCAAAGGCGCTTGCAATACCGAGTGAGTCACCTCTCACTAAATAAAAACTCCCTGACTTTTAGATTCAGCCAAAGTTTGAGCGGGGAGGTGGACCACTGCATAGCTTCGATGACAACCGACAGCGTTGTTGGTGCCATTGTTCAAAGCGTAGAATGTCGAAAGACGGTTCTAGAGGTGCGCACTCCTCGTGATATAGCTACCAATATTTAAGGCTATTTAGTTGTCGAACAGACTAGAGCTCGCAAATGATCCCGACCTTCGAACTGCAATGCGCGCAGACGAGCAGCGGATTACCATATTTCTTATCTCCATCTTCAACTCCAAACCCGCAGAGGAAACAGTGCTGCGTCTTGAGGGTGATTCAGCGCAGCATTTCCTTGACGTCGTTCAAGAGGTAGGTGATGATTCATTTACACTCAATCGCAAATCGCCGATATATCTCAGATACTAGACAGAGGGTTTCTAATGAAGCAGGAACACACGCGGATGGCATATCATCCGCAAGCTATCTGAATTGTGTGCCAGGCTCCCTTCTTCCCTGTTCATCGTTGGGGTGAACAATCGCGACGAGCACGCCAGCTTCGGAGGCGGGTTTGGAGACATTTATCGCGCCTCATACGGTGACCAACGGGTGGCTTTGAAGCGTATGCGACACTTCCTTCGTGGTTCGGATTTGCGTCGCCTTAATTTAGTAAGTGATTCGCCGCAGGAAGCCAGCTCTATCTCATGGACCGAGAAATTCTGCCGGGAGGCTCTATTATGGAAAGATTTGCACCACCCGAATATCTTGCCATTCTTGGGAATCGATAGGGATAGTTTCCCTTCGTCGCTTTGCATGGTTTCCCATTGGATGGACCACGGCACCGTGATGAACTATCTCAAAACTCATGGCCATGCAAATGTGGATAAACTTGTGGGTTCTTTTCGTCTATTGAAGTATGACCTTGCATTCAACCCCAGTAAGCTCTACGATATAGCACAAGGCCTTGGATACCTTCATTCCCACAATATCGTCCATGGCGATCTACGAGGAGTAGATATTTTCTAGCTATACATTTAGTAAACTAATTTCGTCATCAAATGCAGGCCAATATTTTGATCAAGGAGGACTGGAGTGCGTGTTTGGCCGATTTCGGACTCAGCACTTTCTCCGACGCCACTGCTGCGATGAGCACGACCCGAGCAGGCAGTCTTTGTTGGATGGCTCCTGAATTGCTGGATCCAGAACGTTTTGGGCTCAAGTTTGCTCGAACCCCCGCCACTGACGTGTATGCGTTCGGGTGCGTCTGCATAGAGGTCACATGGTTTGCATGCCTTTCATATATCTTCTCCTGATTTGTTTTTCCCAGTTGTACACAGGCCAGCCTCCGTTTTCGACCGTATCTGAACCTGCGGTTTTAATGAAGGTCCTCAACGGTGAACGGCCCAACAGACCATCTGGTCCCCCAGTGATGTTCGACATGCTCTGGCAGCATGTAACGGAATTTTTGGCCGAAAGTCCCTCTACAAGGCCTTCGACTCGACTTGTTGTACAGCATGTGGCTTGGCCAATTCCAGGTCCACGATCTTCTGTCTATTCTGCGCCACTTGCACCCGTTGGAAACCCTTCGGGGTCGACTCCTGGCCCAGCGACCGACGATTCCTTCTCGTCCAGCTTTGTCCATGACCCCGGCCAGCAAGTGCAACTCGCGCCACTTTCCGGCCCCGGATCTACGAGTCACAGCGGGCTCATCGACCCTTGCAATTTGTTTTGCAACAACCTCGACCCAGACATCGATTCTAAGGGTCTGTTCTCGCACTTCCGCCAGGTATGCCGCGCACGCGCGATTTTCAAATTTATTTACTCATTTTTTTGTGCAGTTTGGTCAGATTGTCAGGTATGCCGTGCTAATCCCGCGGGAGGGGCGGAACTCAATCTTCCAACAGTGCTCGCGTGATGCGGAATGAAAACGGGGAGAGTCGCGGCTTCGGGTTCGTGTCGTATCAGACACCCGATCAAGGTGTGCTGTTCAGGTCCCTTCTTTCGACCATGACGGCCGACACGGTATGCAGTATCGGCCGCTTTGCATGCCATGAATGGAGTGCTCTTGGGGACGAAACAGGTCGTCGTTCAATTGCACGTGCCGAAACAGCTGGACTATCCGAGGAACTCGAGCGGTGCGACGAGTCCGACGGCGAGCGAGGGAGGGGAGAACATAGCGGGATGGAGTCATGCTTCCACACCAGGCTCGCCTGTTCAAACCTTGGCGGACTCAGAGGAGAGCCCGCGCCATCGTACCTCCGCATTGGGCTCGCCTGTTCAGACTGATTACGACCGCCCGGATCGTGGCCGAAGAGGCTCGGAGAGCTATTACAATGTAATTATTTTCCAAGTTGCTTGTCTTCGCAGCTGACATTCTGTAGGCTGTTCTTTCTGGCACCCTCAATCTGCCTATGCGCTACGACGAACTTTATGCATTGTCACCCGTCGTACGCCAAGAGGTCCTCACCGGCGAACTCAGCCGCCGCATCAAATCTATGAGCATCGTGCCCAACGCAGAGGTCGACTCCATCGTCGAATCGCTCGTGCAAATTTCCCTCCAGGATGTCATATACTGCATTGAGGACCCCGCCAAGCTAACCGAGCAGGTGAACACTATCCGCCACTCTCTGCGGCCGTCCAAGCAGTCCTCTCCGAGCAAGTCTCCCTCCCCGTCTGCGTCACAAGACTCGCGCCTCCTCGACCCCAACGCTTTGAACGCGACCGCGAGCGCGCCCGAGCAACCGAGTACGCCCATCTCGATCAACGCCTCGCTCTCCACGTCGCCGCGGACGTCATCGCCCTCCGGCTCCGTTCCGCCGACATCTGAGCGCGAGCGCATCCGCGCCGCCATCAGCAAGCTCGAGTCGACGCGGCAAGGGGAGCTCACGGAGCTCCTGATGAGTCTCCCGAAGCGTGAGCGCGCGATGTGCCTCTTCAACGTCGAGATCTTGCGCACCAAGGTCGCCGACGCGAAGGTCGTGCTCGACAGCGGCGACGACGATGACGAGAGTCTTGCACAGGCCGCGGCGGCGGAGGCGATTCAGCCCGTGCCGATTACGCCCCAGGCGAAGAAGATTGCGGTCCCGACTGCGTCGCCTCAGACGCCGGATTTGAGCTCGAGAGGGCCGAGCGCGACGGCGTTGCCTTCGCCTGCGACGCCTGGGAGTAGCGCGGCGTCAGGGCATACGATTGCAAGTCCCGCACAGGCCGCGGCGGTGGAGGCGATTCAGCCCGTGCCGATTACGCCGCAGGCGAAGAAGATTGCGGTCCGGACTACTTCGCCTCAGAGTGTACGTCTGCCAGCTGCGACCGACGCTCCTGCCAGGCCTGCATTCAAGGAGCCTCCCCCGGAGGCGGATGACGACCTCCTGGCGCGTCCTGCGTTCCAGGAACCGCCCCCAGAGGTCCCGGATTCCCGGACGCCGGAGCCTGCAGTGCCCAGCGCGGTCGTCATCCCCCCGACGCCGCAGAAGAACGATCGCCGTGTCGGCTCGCCGAAACCCAGCTCGCGCCCTGCCTTGGCTGCAAACGGATCCTCA
Source organism: Mycena galopus ATCC 62051 (assembly GCA_014925785.1). Taxonomy (NCBI): domain Eukaryota; kingdom Fungi; phylum Basidiomycota; class Agaricomycetes; order Agaricales; family Mycenaceae; genus Mycena; species Mycena galopus. The sequence goes on from WIQG01000160.1 coordinate 58,214, forward strand.
CTCTCACGTTCTTCGTCGGGGCAGGCGGTGCGCGGACCCCGAGGCCCCGGTGCACGTGGGCCTCGCCCTCCGAGTTCGGTTTCAAGCATGGTCTCAAATCTCAACCGAAAGAACTCGAACGGCTTGCCGCTGTCAGTGAGCCCCAGCTACAGGCGCATCTCAGGCAGGTCGTCGAGCATACTCGGCCGTGCAGCGACGTTCTCGACCCGAACCATGGCCTCCGACGACGAAGACCAAATCGTGGATAAGAAGTAGAGCTTTGGTGGCACTTTCATACGGACCGCTTGCGTGTTGTCTTGTCTGGGTATTTACAATATGATAGGTTTTTATTAGACTCGCCAGCCAGTCGACGTACACTTCGGCGAAAAGACAGAGGCCTTCCTTCTTCTTGCGAAGCAGATACTATTCTTTAGGAGGTACATAGTGACGAATTAGGAAGAGAATTAAAATAGATTACAGATATCACATGAGATCAGACAATGATCGGAACAACCGTGTACGGACTAGCGCTGGGGCGGGCGAGGCGGCACCAGTGACCGATGTGGTCGATTGGAGGCGGGGTGAAAACGATGTGGAACCATGCATCGAGGGTGTCGATCTTCTGCAGCTTCGTACGATTCCGCACAAAGTGGGGGTATTGCTGCAAAGCCTTGAACAGAAGCTTGAGATCGGTGGTTTCTACGCACATCGCACCAGAGCCAATTGCGCGGGTGAACGCGCTCGGGACAGCATGCTCAATGCCGGGGTAATTGAGAATATGACTGATGAAAAGGAGCTCCATCTTGGGAGGAACGGAGAACATGTACAAAGGGTGGTCGAGGACATCAGCGGGGGTGGGCGGTACTGCGCAGAGGCAATGTTTGTCATCGGCGTCACCCAGAAGAGGAGTGCTGCTGCGGCGTGCTGGCTGAAGGGTGCGAGCCTTGTTTATGTAGTGCTGCACAATGGCCTTGTTCTTCAGTGCCTCTGCTTTGAGGCTCTTGCAGTTGGCGAATATTGTGACACTATACATTCACTTGTAGATACACGGCCAGTGGCCACTTACTGTATATTTACCTCACTTTTACATTTCGTTACGTTCGTATTATTCTTGTATGCACATTACATAATCTATCTTATCTTGCACTCTACTACAATGTTGTGAGACCGAGATCTTCGAGGGAACACCCCTACCGCCCCCCTGCCTGCCTGCCTGAGCATGCGTCTAACTGCTCCACAGCCTCGGTGTTGCAGAGGCCCCCAACAGGGTCAAGTGTTCCCTCGCCGAAGGGTCACAATGGCGGTGCGCGCCTAAGTTGGCGGCGCACACCCATCCTATTCATCCTGGACTAGCGAGCGCCTTCGCGATCCTAGTCCAGGTTCTCCCTCATGGTAAGCCCCAAGAAACCCATATCACAATGGAGCCCACTACGAGGGGGGCCTCACCATGAATGGAGAGCTTGGAGCGAAGCCTGGAGGGCGCGCGCGCCTATACTGCTTTGTTCCGAACCTCGCGAGTGCGAATGCACAACGTAGACGTTGTGGATTCGCGAACCGAGGGCCACCAGCGCTCAACCCTGGGGGGGCGAGCAGCCTTGGTGGCAACCCGGAGCACGCCGGTGTGTCCTGCGCCAGCCCACACCGACTTGTGAGCTGGCAGCTGATCCGGGACGAACGGTCCGATCACGTGACTGGCAGTGCCACGATATCAAACAGAAGTCTCAAGTCTCTCTCACACCACTATCCTCTCTCGCTCCCCACCATTATGCCACGAATGGCTACGTGAGCAGCGAACCGTGGCGGCATGGAAATGGCCCACTTCGACACTTCCAAGTATGAGAGCGCTGCCAGCGACCCGTACGCTTTAGCGGTAAGCGATGGTGCAAGGGGAAATACGGAGCCGAAGAACCAACACCCTTGAAAAAAGGCGCTCCCATCGGTCTCTTACTCTGTACCCTTTTTCTCTTGCCCACCATGGAGCAGCCTGATCTACTGGCCAAAAAACGCGACACCGTCATTGACCACAGTAATCTTAATCCAATTATCGACTGCGCGGCCTCGACGTGCCATCAAGCAGTAAACTCAGCACCGTCGTCAGAAATGGACTCCGCGAGACCGCCCAACTGTCCACCAGGGGCGAGCGCGCCTTCAGGAAAGGCTGCACTGCCCTCTGGAGGACGTAACCGAGGTCCCACTTCAGTCAGATCCCAGAGCTCCAAAACGGCACCACAAGTGGAGAGCGTGGGTTCTCCTGCCAAAGCGAAACGCAAGCCATCGGGGAACCTATCCACCCCGACGGCGGCCTTGAGAGCGTGCAATGTCCTTACGCCCGCCGCTCCCCCTGCGCCCTTCGGTTCGGCTGAAGCCCGCCTACCTCTGTTGCCGGTCAAACCGTCCCTACCTTCGCACATGCAGGGAGAAGGCAGAAACAGACTGACCATTCCATCTGGCCCCCAACTCCTTCCATTTTCATGTTACCACCATGCAGACACACCCAAACACATACCTACACATCAGTGGGGGGGAGGGAGGTTTGAGCAAACTGGAGCCCAAAATGTTCTGGATCCAGCAATTCAGGAGCTATCCAACAAAGACTGTGCGCGCGAGTTGTGCTTATGTCAGAGAAAGTGCTGAGTCCAAAATTGGCCAAGCACACACTCCAGTCCTCCTTTATTACGGCTCTTTGCGGAACTTAGGGCGGGGACAGTTTTTTTTCCGTTTTCAAACAATTTTCATAAGGAATGTTGACAGAGGCTCAATTTTGATCGGATTGCCTCAGGAGTAGGCACGTTAGAATCACATTCAAAATCTGCAGCCAACGCAATACCGGTATTTTTGATGCGATCAAAAACTGAAATTTCTACTGCAAAATCTCTGTCTTTGGCAAGTCACCTGCAGCATTCGGAGCACTGCTCAGATTAGCCTAGATCTTGGATATGTTATACCTATAGATGTACTCAAGTCAACCATGATAATTTTATATGTGGTTGTACCCAAATCTGCTTTGAGCACTCCATTTTCTAGAGGAGGGGAATGACTGTTTCAACAAAGTGCGCAATGAATTACAATTACTTCGAAAATCATCAATCAAAAGTTCACGTTGACTAGAGTACATTGATAGGTATAACATATCCAAAATCTAGGTTAATCCGAGCAGTACTCCAAATGCTGCAACTGACTTGCTGAAGACAGAGATTTTGCAGTAGAAATTTCATTTTTTGATGGCATCAAAAAGACCGGTATTGCGTTGACTGCGGGTTTTGAATGTGATTCTAACGCGCCTACTCCCGAGGCAATCCGATCAAAGTTGAGTCTCTGACAGCGTTCCTCATGAAAATTGTTGAAAATGGAAAAAACTGTCTGTTAGCGTAGTGCCTCAGTTACGGAGCAAGATGTAACTCTATTAATATATGTAATACCTGTTAGCGTAGTCTACAGGATAGTTAGTAAAGTAAGTAATGAGAGAGAATAAATCCACGTACACCTCAGTTACGGAGCAAGATGTAACTGAGGCTGTGAAGTGTACCGTAATTTTTATGAACGAAAAGGAATGGCTGGGCATGACGGGATGAAGGAATGTATGTATGATAAGTAGATAAGATAAAAGTATTACCGCTAACACTCCCCCTCAGACCGTCAGCCCAAGACCTTGAGAAAGACGGGATGTCTTCACGGAATCGAGACCTTTGGTGAAGAGGTCGGCGAGGTTGGCATCGGATGGGATCCAGGTGAGTGCAATGGTGGAGACGGCGACGGCGCGGCGAACAAAATGATACGGCAGTGCGATGTGCTTTGTACGGGCGTGGAATGAGTCGTTCTTTGCCATCGCGATAGCGGACTGGTTGTCGACGCGCAGGACAGTAGGGTTGGTGAAGTCGCCGAAGAGCTCCTCCATAAATTGGCGGATCCAGATCGCTTCTTTCATTGCGCGCGTCATCGCGATGTACTCGGCTTCAGCAGTCGAGAGCGTGACTACTGATTGCTTCTTTGTGCTCCAGCAGATTGCTCCCCCGTAGAGGGTGAACGCGTAGCCGGACATTGAGCGCCAGTTTAGCACTTCAGAACCCCAGCTGGAGTCCGAGAAACCGATGAGACCCGTGCTCGTGCGACCGAAAACCAGCCACGCATCAATAGTACCTTTAAGGTAACGAACGACACGCTTGGCTGCTTCCCAGTGGACACGTCCCGGGTTCGAGAGGAACTGGGAAAGGACGCTCACCGCATAGGAAATGTCTGGACGCGTGCGATCTGCGATCCACAGGAGAGAACCGACGACGGTGCAATATGGGATATTGCGCATCTCGTCCTTCTCTTCCTCGGTGGATGGGCAGAACTCGCGACTGAGGTGTGCGCCAGGTGCGAATGGAGATGGCGCCGGTTTCGCATTCTCTCGACCCGTGAGAGCCACAACATCGCGGATGTATGACGCCTGTGAGAGTGAGATGGTGCCGGCGGCACGATCCTGCTGGATAGCTATACCCAAATAATGGGTCACGTCGCCGTTAATTTTGAGTGGGAATTTAAAGTTGAGATCCTGTTCGAGCTTAAGGAGAGCATTGAGATTGTCCCCAGTAGTGATCGGGTCATCAACGTGGATCCCTATAAATGTGTGCTCAGTCTTCGTGATACGAAAGAAGACTGCGTGGTCAGCTTCACTGCGGGTGAAGCCAAGCTCGTCAACGAGATACTTGCTGACTGTGTCGTACCAAATGCGTCCAGCCTCCTTCAGCCCATAAAGAGCTTTATGGAGTTTCCATATGTGCGTAGTATGCGGAGCCTCGGGCGAGTCAAATCCTTTGGGTTGTTTGACGTAAATGGGCTCGGGGAGGACGCCGTTGAGGTAGGCGCCTTTGAAGTCACATTGGCGGACGTGCCAGCCGTGATGCGCCGCGACGGCGAGTAGAATATTGCGGGAAGTGGGCTTGAGCACGGGAGCAAATGTTTCGGCATGAAAGCCGAGAGAGTCTTGAAGGTCGCCGCGGACGCAGATGCGTGCCTTGCGCTGCTTGACATCTCCAGTCTCGTCCGTTTTGTTTTGGTACACCCACTTGAGTGGAAGAATAGAAGTGTCACGTGCTTGATCACGCGTTACGGTGCTGAAGGTCTTGTGACTGCTCAGCGTGCTGATTTCCGTTCTCATTGCTTCCTCCCACTCTGACCAGATCTCGGCCGGCGGAGTTGTGGGGCGCGTTGAGGGCAAGTCTGGGAGCTCCCCCTGCGAGGTAGAGCGTTCTATGGGTGCTGGTGGGGATGGAGTGGTGGTATTGGGCTCGGAGGTGCGTGCACTTCCTTTCTGCGCTGATTTTTCGCTGCTCGGGACGAAGACTTCACTCTCGTCCTTTTCCCCCGCGAACTCAGTCTCGTCGTCGAAGCGAACATTTCGCTCGACGGTTACCGTGCCTTTCTGTGGCCAGTAGACCTTGTGGCTGTCAGGGGTCTCCATGCTCGGCCCAACCCACTTCGCCTCCACGCCGCGCTCGTCTAGCTTCGAGCCGCCGTACACGCGTACCCAGACGTGGCACCCGAATTTCCGTGCGCGACTCAGGTCAGGCTTTTTGCCTGTCATGACTTTGTATGGTGATTTCGGTGCGGTTTTCTTCATTGGCGTGCGGTTGCGGAGCCAAACGACGTACATGACGGCAAGGCCCCAGAATGACTTGGGAAGCCTGCTCGCCAGTAGTAGGGCGTGCATTTGCCCGGCGATGGTGCCGTTGAGGCGTTCTGCGGCGCCGTTGAGCTGTGGCGTGTTGTGCGGAGTGAGCTGGTGCTTGGTGCCTTTCGACGCGAGGTGTTTGTCGAAGACACCGCCTGTGTATTCCTTGCCGTGGTCTGTTCCAAGGACCTTGATGTCGACACCATGCTGCGTCTTCATTGTGGCTTCGAAATCACGGTAGTGGCCGAGGGTTTCCACTTCTGTCTTCCCTTTCTGGAGGTAGACAAAGGCGAGGTCGGAATGGTCGTCCAAGAACGTGCCATAGTAATTAAATCCCCCTCGCGCGGCAACGCGTGTGGGTCCCCAGAGGTATCCAGAGACGAACTCGCCTGGATTCTTCGAGCGTGGGTCACAATGCTTTTTAGATATTTGGACCCCTTTCATTTTAGCTCGAATGCATACCTCGCACTGCACAATTGGGGTGCTGAGGTCGACCTCGAAGCCGAGCACTGAGCCGTTGTGCGCCATCGTCTCGATGGTGCAGTGCGTGATGTGGCCGAGCCGCTCGTGAGCTTCGGTACGGGTGAGGGTTTTGCGCGCGGACTTTGCATGTGCATGCGACGCTGCTGCTGTGGCATGCTCTGGTCGCCAAGTGGTCATCGGGTAGACGCCATCGCGCTCTGTGACGCGTAGCATGACCTTGCCCGTCTTCGAGTCGGTCAGGACACCATATCCGTTTTCGGCATTACTGAAGACAAGGCCGTGCTTGCACAGTCGGGTGAGGGAAATTAGGCCGGTGGTGCAGGACTTGAGGTAGTACGTGTTTGAGAGCTGGAACGTCTTCTCAACGTCGCCGTCGTTGCAAGCAAACTCGACCGTACCGATCTGCGTGGCGTATTTGATTCCGGACGCGGTCTCGATGTGATACGGCTCGCAAGGCCGCATGTTGACGAAATTTGCTGTGTTTCCGTCGTATTGCTGCGACGCACCGGTATCGAGAAGATGGATGGATTTCCCACCAGAGGCGCGAAGTGCTCGGTCAGGAATGGCTGCGGCGACATACGCGTGCTGTTCGCTCGCGTCAGATGGCTTCTCCTCCGCCGCCGCTGCCTTGCCTTTCCCCTTCGCAGATCCCTTGTCCTTCTTCGGAAGTGGGACACCCTCCATGTCGCTGCCCGGTTTCCGGCAAACCTCTTTGGTATGACCAGTATATGAGCAGTTGGCGCATCTTGGCTTCTTCGCCTGCTGCGGCTGCTGTTTCTGCTGCTGCTGCTTGTGGTGCTCAAATTTTGCTGCCATAGCCTTTGCCTCCTCGCACTTGCGATTTGCCTGTGCAACGTCGAACTGGATCGCCTCCTTGAGCTGTGCACATACAACTTCGAAGTTGAGCGCAGCGCCCATTGTCGCCGCTGTGGTGACAGTGGTAAGGATGGTAGAGCGATACGTGGAGGGCATGGCTTTGATGAGGAAGGCGGCGTAGACGTCATCGGGGAGCTGTCCGCCCACACTGATGTACTCGTTGCGCTTTTTGATAAAGTGGTCGATGACGGCAAGCACGTCTTCGTCCTCGTCGCCAGTGCACTCAATTCGGAGAAGATCAACAAGAAGGTCGACCATACCAAGAACGCTCTTGTTCTCGAAGAGTGCGCAAAGTGATGACCAGAGCTTGTGGACGGGACGGACACCAAGTAGCTGCTGGTGGACATCATCAGGCCAAGAATTGGTGAGTATGCTCGCAATAGCTGCTTGCTTCTGCAAGTACTCGTCCATCTCATCCTCGTGTGTGTTCAGAGCTGTTGCGTGGGCATCCTTTTCGTCCTCCGTAGCGTTGTCCTTGATGTCAGCAGGCTTGATAGGCTGTTTTACACGGCCCATCAAGTGCTTTCGGAAGCCCGGTTGGCCAGTCAGAAATTCGGCCATCTTCTCCTTGTAGGAGACGAAGTTCGCTCCCCCTTGAGCTAGCTTGAGGGTAGCGTGCTTTCCTGTCGCACTGGACAGTCCAAATTCCGATGCCATGCCGGTCGGGGCTCAATAACCTGTTAGCGTAGTGCCTCAGTTACGGAGCAAGATGTAACTCTATTAATATATGTAATACCTGTTAGCGTAGTCTACAGGATAGTTAGTAAAGTAAGTAATGAGAGAGAATAAATCCATGTACGCCTCAGTTACGGAGCAAGATGTAACTGAGGCTGTGAAGTGTACCGTAATTTTTATGAACAAAAAGGAATGGCTGGGCATGACAGGATGAAGGAATGTATGTATGATAAGTAGATAAGATAAAAGTATTACCGCTAACACTGTCCTCGCTCTAAGTTCCGCAAAGAGCTGTAAAATATTTTGATGATGACATTAGTTTACCAAATGTATACCTCAAAAATATCTACACCACAGATGATATTGTGGGAATGAAGGTGTTCAAGGCCTTGTCCTAGTTTGTAGAGCTTACTGGGGTTGAATGCAAGGTTATACTTCAATAGATGAAATGAACCCACAAGTTTGTCCACATTTGCATGGCCATGAGTTTTGAGATCATGGTGCCGTGGCCCCTAGGCCTCCGACCCGTCCGTTTTACGAAACGGCCGTCGAAAAAACGGCCGTTTTCTCGCAACTGACGAGCCTACCCGTCCGTTCATGGCAAAATTGGAGGTCGCCAACGGACGGATTCTGTCCGTCGAACCCGTAACGGCCGTTTCAACGGATGGAAGTTAAGGTGGTCGGGCTTGGGTTAATCACCAAGTTAGTGGTGGTGCTTTATTCAACGGAAATATCCCCTGGAGTTTCTACAAGGTCTGTCTGAATTATCCACCTTGAATGCCGCATCTAACATACTTCTTTGGACTTGAGTGGAATAATCTCAAAATAGGAAGTTGAGGTAACGTACATGCACAACCGCTGCGCTGGGTCCGAGACGTACAAATTAACTGAAAGCCACACTGAAGTTTTTGGGTGTTACCGGATGAGATTTTAACATTGCGGGCTCACCCATAGATGTTGAAAACTTAATCCAGGGTCCTGGGCCAGCGAACCACTTTTGGGAGATGTCCGAGTCGCTGGCCAGATTTGAATAGAATACGTCGGTGAGTTGCCTATACCATTCAGTAAATCCAAAGGACATGTGCAGGTCCCGGTAGATGTTTCAACTTAACTTGGATTCAGCCGAAATGACTATAACATTATCTTTGGTTGACATAACCCGTCGACCCGTTTACGGACGGGTACGGGTCCCGTTTGAACGGGTGGACCCGTCCCGTATCCGTCCGTTTTTGAAGAAGGCAAAGTGGCTCTACGGACGGGACGGAAACCGTCGTGACGGGCCGTCGACCCGTCGTAAACGGAAACGGGTCGGAGCCCTACGTGGCCCCAAAGGGAAACCATGCAAAGTGGCCAAGGGGTTGTCAGGATTCGAAAAACAGATAGTATGGCAGTGTTGAACAGATTTTTGATGGGAAATTCTAAACACCTCTGAGGACCTAATACATGCCCCACAGGGCCTTTCCTGGGTCCAAATGCGCTTTAAATAAGATTCTGGCCTCGTTTGAAATCTACTATGAAAAGATCTTTTAAGACCTTGGTCGGGACCACCCTACCCCCTATCCGAAATTTGAATCCCGACAGCCCCTTGGCTGGGAAGCCCTGACAGGACGGGAACCCACCACACCCGTAAATACGGCGACGATGTGCATGACTCACCCTAATGTGCGCGTTGGAGCCCGCCAGACGGCTGGCGTATTGTATGGTTAACGATTGAACCTGAATCGTACGCGGAGTTCCCGCTATTGCAAGTTAACTCGCGTTACCCGTACGATTAAACAAACTACTAGTAATCAAGATCCAATCCCGCGTCCGTCACTCTGCCAACATTCCCGTATTATGTATGTCTGCACTTGTGGTTCGCGGCGCGTAGGTTCCCCACAAATGGCAAATCAACCGTCATTTTCCCGCAAACCGCAAGTAAGTACAGGCATCTTCGTCGGCCGACGAGTTATGAATAATGTTTTTTTTTTCTGAATCCTGAACCATGCGCATGCCATGCGCGCTTCCGTCGGGAATTTTCAGGCTCGAGGACTCATGATGTCTGAATCTGAATCCTTATGTCTGGGGAGGCTACTAGGTAGATTGTTCGGGTTCCTGCCTGCGTTTAATTTGAACTGTTCAACCACTTTGATTTCAACGGTACCTATATTCAATCAAGTACAATGAAATATATTACAGGAACGCAAGAAAAATTCGAGTGACCGAAAAGTACTCACTTCTTTTCTGGTCGCTCCATGCGAGCGCTCCAGCTCACCGTTTTTCGCTCCGCTTTTTTCGGGAGGTCCGAGTCCCCGCGACGATCGGGCTACCCGACGGCAAGCTGCAGGGTGTGTCGTGTGCCGAAAAAATGATGACAATGTCGACAGCGGCGTATGTTGTGGCCACATGTGCCTCGGAGTTGGGCGTATTTCCGCGGGCCTGGACGGATCCAAGTTTATGCTGGACCCTCGGACAGAGAGGAAACCAAAATGGCAGGTATAGTCCTGAATCCGGAGTGGGCAAGAAGAAATCGAGATAGGATTCAAGCAATAAGAGTCAAGCAATAAGACTCGACTTACTTTACGTTGATGACTCCTCGGGTGCCATGTTGGCTATGATGGGAGTAGCTCAAGCGAAACCGAAACCGCGAAACCAGCGACCAACCTTCGTTCCTCAGGGTGGCGGATGAGTTGGGTTGAGTGCAACCCTGAGTGATAGGTATGGGCGCCGTCGCGGGCGGGATTTTTTTTGGTCTAGGCCGCCGCCTTCTGTAGAGTGAGTCCCTAAGTCTGGATCCTTGAGACCGTGGGCAAGCTCAGGGTCGGGTTCTAGGTGCTGAAGAAAGAAAGAATGAGGGTACTAAATACTTTGTGCTACTTACTTGAAAAAAAAAAGTTCTAGGCGTGGAGTCAGATAGATCCACGGGGCGGACTTGGACCTGGGAGAGTGTATACGTGTGCGGACGTTGTTGGGTGTAAATTGGACGACGACCCTTCCTATTATTGGCACACAGGGATTGCCAGACTGAGTCACTCACGGCTTCTGTAGCTACTTGAGTTATTCTTGGTGGATTTGCGGTTCTGCGGGATAAGCTTGCTTGCTTGTTGGAAAATTTTGGGGTCTGAGTTTTAGTTTTGAATGTCAGAAAATGAACACGTACATATGATGTGCGATACTATCATTGGGCCCAACACAGAGTATTCTGGCGCTAGCCACTTGGTGTACCATCCATCCATCCATCCCTTCTTCCGCCCGCCATTCAAGATATCTGCAGTGTCAATAGTTGCCAGGGCGGGATCAAGGTAACATGCACTGGTAACTATGCCTCGCCGACGCCAAGCGGATGGTCCTGGCCCGGGCGGACGTGGAACGTGGAACGAGGACCCTTTGTCTAGTACTGATACTATTATTGCCACAGCGTCGGATTCGTCGTCTGAGTCACTCACCATTTACGAGTTGGTTGGTGTCCAGAAAAAGGTCACAGGGGCGAGAGGGGTGAGATTTAGTTTCCTGACAGACGCGCGCACTTTGCTCGTACCTTGCTCAATTTCGGAAGTTATACTCGACGACCTTGAACGCGGAGTCGTGGTGGGTTTAGGGCGGACAGGGACCGCTGTTTTTTTTTTTGAACGTACCGTGGATTCCCACGGTTGCGCGGACGCCAGGGATGACGGGGCAAGTGGACTGAGTGGTATGTACTCCACTGCACGGAATGAAATGAAAGAAAGCCTTACAAATTTTTAGCGGCTGGGATTAAATTTCTCCGGCCTGGCAGCGCACTCGAGCGCGTCTGCTGACCTCGTATGTATTCAATGCAGCAACGAGACGCGATTAATTGGGTTGGGCATGTCAAGCTGCTTTGAGCTTATAATTAGTTGCAATGGACACCAATGATCCTTGATACCACAGCATCCGCGCCCACGAACACCCACAGAAATCAACAGCGAATTGAAGGAATCAGCAGCAATTAAGGACCGTGTAATAAGGCCGCGTTGAGGCCGCATCCACGCGAGGACATGACCACGCAGAAGTTGTGCGCAGAGAAGCCCGAGGATCAGTTTGTTCGACATCGCAAATACTTGGGGGTAGCGGTGATGGGAGTAGCTCCAGGTCGATGTGTTGCGAAGATGGACGAATCGTCGGGCAGGGATGGGTGTCGGCCGAGGGTAAGTTGAAGATATGGAGTCTCCAGGGGTGCTATGTACGTGACAGCGGCGTGGTAGGCCACTCCGGAAAATTCGGGGTGCGGTATGGGCTATTTATCACCGCGCCGTGATGGATTAAAGAGAGAGCAGCGTCTTGTTCCCGATTAGGGAATCGCACGCGAGCTGCCACGAGGCTGGCTGTGCTGATCGCATATACTCTTCCTCTTCCTCCTCCCTCCACAACTCCCTTTCCTCGTCGCTCAATTCCTCAAATCCTCAATCTCTCCATAAAACAGCACTGCGGGGGCAATGTGCGGCCATGACCAGCTCCTCTCGCCTCCCCCCGCCCAAACAAGCCGCAGCTGTCGCCGCCGCAGCGCAGATATCGGCGGCCTCAGCCTCGCGATGCGCACAGGCGGCCAGGGCGGCCAGGGCTGGCTCGGCAACAACAACGGCGAGCAGATCCAGTCCGTGCCAGTCGCCCTTCTAGTCTCGATTAAATTTAATTCACGCAATCGCATCACAGAACGCGTTTCGCCGAGCTGCTGAGCGACATGTACACGCAGACCCTCAACGCCGTGAACGAGCACACCGCTGCCTGGTGCGTCCGCTTTTCCTGTGGTTGAAAAGCTGCGATCGGTTCCTGACTTGACGCTGGCGTCTGTCTATCTATTCTGACACAGCGCGTCCCCCGATCTACCACCCGACATGCGCGCAAACCTCATCGCCTCCCTCGAGGGCTGGAATTTCGAGCCCAGCACCCTGCCCGACGAGGACCACGTCGCCGCGTGTGCCGCCCTCTTCTTCGAGGCCCTCTTTCGCATCGTGGGCATGCAGGCCGCCGTCGGCGTTTCCTTGGGTAAGTTGTTTTGATTCGCTTTTTCTGTGGGTTGCGTTTTCCCTTTCCTCTATCTATCTTGCCACGGGGCATGTTTGCTCGATTTGGCTACTACGAGGCAAAACTGCACGGTCTCGGGCGTCTGCACCACATCCCGCTCATTCGCGTGTCATCCCCGATCGCGTCTGCGCGATTTCTCCGACCGTGGGGCACGGAACTGCGATCGAGTTGGTCGCCGGCGGATAGAGTTGGCATTGGCGGGATAACCTAAACGGCTAATCAAGACGACGAGATTGGCGCTCGCTCGTACCGCCTCGTCTCGTCTCGTCTCGTCTCTTTCCACCTGGGAGACGCGCAAATGGTGCCGGGTGTGCGTGTGCACCAACCAACGTGCACGCTGCCGGTGCCGGAATACGTACATGCGCTCAAGCAACTCGTGATTTGATTTGGTTGGCCCCGGCGGTGGGGGTTGGACGGGGATCAGTGCGGATTCCAGTCTAGGGTCTCTTGGCGGGGAGGCGACGCGACGCGGAAGACGAGGCCGGGGTGGGTGTCGCGTGGGCGTGGCGGTGGGAGTGGAAGCGGGAGTGGAGTGGGAGTGGAAGAGATGAACGTGGGTGTGGACGTCGGGACGCAGCTCGGGGCCTTTTGCCCCTTGACGCCTCTCTGTCGGAGCTGCCGCAGTATCCCGGAAGAGCGCGCCTCCGTTCCGTTGCTGCGCCCGCGGAAGAGGGGAGCCGGGGTCCTCATACGCGCCCGTTATCCGCTACGCCCGCGCGCGGGATTCGGGCTTTTTGTTCAGACTCCTAACTTTTTTTTGGTGTGTCTTGGCGGAACCGAAACGAAGGGCGAATGAATGGGGGAGATGGAGATGGAGATGGAGATGGAAATGGGGATTGGGATAAGAGATTGGCGCCACGCAGGCGCCTGACGGTCGTGTGCCATTGCGACGACGGCGGAGGTCGAATGTGGGGCGGCGCGGGGAGGGCGAATCCCGGGAAAGATGCGTGCGCCGCGGCGAGATGCGGTAGACTCGCGCGGAGTCTGTTTTTTTACCCGCAGTTGCCCGCGAGCAGAGACGAAGGAGCCGGATGCATCCCATCCCAGAGTATTGGGAGCCCTAGCGTCATGCGTGTGGTCCCATTTTATCACTCTCATTATTCTCTTCCATTTCATCTCTCTTTCCTTCCCTCCACACCTTTACGTCTTTCTTTCTTTCTTTACCTCCACCTAGCAACAACTAACCCTCCCTTCCTCCGCAGCCCAAATCGCCCCCTTCATCCAACACCTCCGGCACATCTACCGCGTCCAAAACTCGTACCACAACTTTGAGCACGCGCTCGACGTCCTGCAGGCGACGTACTCGTACCTCCGCGCCGCGGACATGGTGCCGCCGTTGGCGATCCTGCTGCCCGGGCGGGAGAGCGAGATGTGGGTGCCGCCGCGGGCGTTTGATAGTGGGCCGCTGGTGACGGTGTTGGGGCGGGAGGATCTCTTCGTGCTGGCGGTGGCGGCGATTGGGCACGATGTGGGGCATCCGGGGTGAGTGCGGTTCATCATCATCTTTTTTGGCATTCGTTCCGGAGATTCGTTCTCTCTTGTTTCGTCTTGTCCGGAGAGCGCCGTTTTTATTTGTCGTTGACACTTTTTCTCTGCTTGTGCATTCTCTGGACTGAGCTTTTTCGCGTTTATTGCTTATTCCCTATCCATTCCTTCGTCTGGATTCTGTCTTGCTCACGATATTCCTCAGATTCACGAACCTATTCATGGCGAACGCCGCTGCGCCGCTCTCGGCTGTGTTCGACGGGCAGTCCCCGCTCGAGCAGCTGCACTGCGCGCTGCTCATGCGCGTGATGCGCGCGCACGGCATGGGGCCGCTCCTCGACGGCACGCCCAACACGCCCAACGCGCGAGAGAGCAAGGCGCGCGGAAAGGAGATACGCAGGCTGCTGTCGGACGTGGTGCTCGCGACGGATATGCGCGTGCATGCGGCGTTTATGACACGATTTGAGGAGTTGGTTGTGAGTAGGGAGAGTGGGACAGACAAGGGGGACAAGGAGAAGGAGAGCCTGGCGTATCGCCGGACGACGCTGTGCCAGGGGCTCATCAAGTGTGCGGATATCAGCAATCCGGTGCGTGCCCATCCTCTTGAATCCACACGCGTGCAGTCCGCCTAATTTTATGTGCACCGGATCAGTCCCGCCCGTACTATATCTCAAAACACTGGGCGGCGCTGCTGCTGCGCGAGTGGAATGCTCAGGCGGCGCTGGAGAAGCACCACCATTTGCCGCCGACTGTCGAGGCGAGCGGGCATCCGTTGAGGGAAGCGAGTAGTCAGATGTGCGTTTTTTCTGCGTGTTTGAGTACGGACGGTGCTGACCACCGTGCTTGTATAGGTTCTTCATACCGGCGTTCGTGAAGCCGCTGTTGGATCTGGTCATGCGGGGAGTCCCAGGCAAGCCGTCCTTTTCAGATTCACCTCGAACCTCTTCACTAACCTATGGGTTGACAGAAATGCAGCCCTACGCCGCACAGTGCGACCTCAACCTCGCGCTCTGGACCGCGCGGCTCGCGATTCTCAACAAAGTCGCTGGGGAAGTGTGTCGGACTGCGAGTGATGAAAACGACGAAAAGCCTACGACCGAGACGAATGCGAACGGCACAAACGGAAACGAATGTAACGAAGAGGACGACGACCCGTGCCCGAGATACCACGGCGCGTTCCCGCTGGCGCTGCCGCCGGCGCACTTTGGCGGCGGGCAGTTTTCGTGGACGTCTTCGCCGGCGTCGCCGCGCGCGCCGCCGACGTCACGCCCGCCGTCGAGCTTCTCTATGGCGAATGGGCAGGGGGCGCCGGCGTCGTCGTCCGGCTCCAGCACGAGCACGAGGAGGCGCGAGCGCGCGCCGTCGAGCTTTTCCTCCGAGGGTGAGGGCGAGGGGGAGGCGGAGGCGGACGCAGACGCGGAGTCGGTGTCGGAGGCGTCCTTTGCGGCGTTCTCGCCTGGCAGCCGCGGCTCGAGCGCGACGAGCGCGAGTCCGGGGATACACGCACACGAAACGAAAAACGAAAACGGGAACGGGAGCGTGATGAACGGGAGTGGGAACGATACCGAGAGCGAGGGCGGGAGCGAGTACGGGACGGCGTGGAATGGGAGCGAGAGCGGGCGGAGCAGCGTTGGCGCGGGGTGGGTAGGGGCGATGTGGGGGTCGGGGTCGGGCGCGGGGTCGGTGGTGGGATCGGCGGTGGGGGTGGGGTATGCGGATGAAGGGGGCGGGAATGGTGGGACGGCGGGGATCCGCGCGGCGGCGAGGTTTGCGGGGCTGAAGTCCATTCGGCACGGGCACGCGCCGCACCGGAACTCGTGGAGCCCTGCGATGCGGGAGGAGTGGATTGCGCAGATGAGTGCGGGGGTGTCGTAGCGGCCTGCCTGCGCGGTCTTGACGGGATCGGCGTGGGCGGCCCCACGCTACGGTGGGCGGGATGAAGAGCAGAGCACGTCCGGCCAGGCGATCGGTGCCCGACCACCGCAAACCTGAAAACAGGCTCACGTCTCTTTGCGCCCGAAAACGCCTTTTGACTTTGACGACTTGCGTTCTGCCTCTTCTGTTCTTGTTGTACCTTTTCTTCTCCCTCCTTTTCGTCGACTCTTTTTGGTCCCCGCGTACATACATTCGACATCGTATCTATTATATCGACCGCGTCCGTACGTAGGTCGATTTGTAGCGAAGTAGTGGTAGTATCTGTGTATACGTAGTGTGTATTGTATTATAGGGAGTGGGTTTAGCTAGAATTGAAGAGTACTAAGGTTTTGTAGAGAGAATGTCTAGAGGTTGCGTGCACTGCCACTTCGGTTGCGGCTTGAACTCGCCCATGATGTCTCCTGAGGCAGAATTGGGTCCAACCTTCGCGAGCTCGGGCAGATAGATCGAAGGTTGTTCTGGGGCACTGAGGTACTAGAGAATTGGGTCTCGGGGTCCCATGATCGAGTTCAGGCGCATCTTGCCCAAATTGAAGCTGGAGCTGTGGTTCGTTCCTAGGGTCTCTCCCGACAGACGCTTTATCGGTCGATAAAGTTCCGACGTCATGCGGTCCTCCAATCGGGCCATAACAGGACGCCGTTATCCCATTTATACGGTTTGGTGCTTCTGCCTGTATTTTTATCCTGGAAAACCACGGCCGAACAGGACTCGGACTCGGACTCCAACTAATTCTGGCGACCTCTATATAAATGACTACCATTTTTATGATTCGGATGCTGAAATGTCTGCTGTGAACTATTTTCTTGTTTTTTCAACTGCGTGGCTCGCAGTGGCGAAATATTTCTCTTTGCGCTCTGCCTCAACAGCTTTTGGGTGGGTTATCATTGAAGGGTGATCTACTCTTTCATCACATTGTCTAGCCCGACCTGCCCTCAAGCTGGTGTCCTCTGGCTGCACCCCTTCCGTATCTTGACTATCGTTGTCGGGCAATGGTTTCCTTTCAAGCACCAGTTGGGCCATTACTACGCCAAATTCGGCTGTCTGTAGCAGCTCAGTGTCATGGAATTTTGTACTGTTCTGACAGTTTCCACTCGCAGTCTATCTGCAGCACGGAAGTACCTGCATCGGCTCTGTGACTCTGCTGGGTTCGACTCCTACGTTGTGGTTGGCTGATGCGCAAGCTATCAAGACCGTGACATCTCAACCAGATACTTTTCAAAAGGACGTGGAACCGGTGAGGATGGTTACGTATGTTTTCCTTGCACGTTTATTGACGCAATTTTAGTATCAGTTGGTGAACTTCTATGGGCAAAATCTGATAAGCATCCAAGGCGCCGATTGGAAGCGACATCGAAAGGTGGCGAACCCCGCCTTCAACGAGGCGATTCTGATTCTACCTTGCTATAAGTTTCACTACTGAGACGATAATTAGGCCAGCAACGCCTTTGTCTGGACGGAGACAGTGCGTGTTATCAATGAATGGTTTGCGGAGATGGACGCGGCAACCAATATGGACCCCTCGAGCTCCATTGCAATCAATGTGGCTGAGAATCTAATCCGGGTAGGACTTTCCTTGAGGCCTTTATTTTATTTACCTCACCATCATCTCAGCTCACGCTCCTCGTGATTGCATCCGCTAGTTTTGGCCGTCGCGCGTCCTGGCAGGAGGATTCATCCGTCCCCCCCCCCGCTGGACATCTGCTTTCGTTCCGCAAGGCTGTCACCGGTGCGATCTCCCACATCTTTGTCCAGGCCCTCACCCCCAAATGGATCCACGCGCTCTCTGAGCGTGTGCATCTCCCACTCCTCGGCCCCGTCCTCAAGGAAACGAGAGTGTCGTTCGAAGCACTGCGGCTGCACATGCACGAGCTCGTATCGCTATCTCGCGCGTGGGTTGTTGGCGGTAAGGCATCAAACATGGACGCGGGCCTCTTGCGGAATTTAGTCGAGGCCAATATGGCAGAGGACGACGACATCACCCACAAGAAGCTGACCGACAACGAGGTGTTGTCGAATATTTTTGTGAGTCCTCATTCATTTTCAGCCGATTGTCCAACTTCATTTAAAATTCAAGGCTTTTCTCCTCGCCGGTTTTGGTCAGTCGTAGTTTGAGCCGTCGTAAACGCAATGAATGAGTGCATGCTCTAGAAACTTCGGCGCATTCACTCAGTTTTGCTATAGCACTGCTTGCGCTCTATCCCGACATCCAACAGAAAATCTACGAAGAAACTCTCAGAGCGTGGCCAGATGGTTGTCCCACATCCGTCTCTCCTTCGGTGGGAATCCAGAATTTCCCAACAATCAAAGATCGTTGACTTGTTCCTGTTCCAGTCTTACAAGCAATGCATGCCAAAATTGGTGCGTGTGCCTCTCTGCCGCTATCGTATACTGAAGGAGGACTCTGGCAGGAATATACATTGGCAGCGTTCCATGAGACCCTCCGTCTCTTTCCCCAGGTTCCCCTAGTCTGAATCTGTTGGCGGGTGTGATCAAGGACCTGAGTTTTTGATGGAAAACGTGACCAGTTCCCACGTCCTAATCGGGACAATGCTCGGGATTTGGCCACTTGCAACGGCCTAGAAGCCATTTCAACTACCTAGAGCATCTATTGAGAGCTATCAGCAGACACTGAAACTTTCTCTGAAAATTTTTGAGGTCTTTCTCGTGAATCATTACCATTTCACGTCAAATACACAAATAACGCCTCTCGAGTGCATTTCGGATCCAATTTATTTTGTTGAAAGACGAAAATCCTTCTATTATCCTGCCTGAATTCATTCAGCAATAATGCAGGTTCCCAAAGTTCCGGTGAGGCGAGATTGTCCGAATTTAGGCGTGGGGAAGTAATCACGTGTCGCTCTAAAACCCAGGTCCATGATCGGACATGCCAATGAAATCAGACTCCATATAAAAGATTTATCGACTATCATAAATCTCGTGGAGTCTGACTACAAGTGAGACTAAGGTTCCCCGTCTGGGAAAAATAGTCCAAGCAGACACCACACTCATTGCGCACAAAATCAAGACGGGCACGACAGATGAGCTTGATGTGACCCAATTTTCTGTACCGGTGAGAGCAGGAAGCATCGTGATACTTGATATTCCGGCTGTCCACATGAACCGTAGGTCCCACTTCCTTTTCCTCCTCGGGTCGGTTGAAAACCTGCCCATCAAATAAGCGATGTACTGGGGCCCCGACGCAGAAGATTTCAAACCTGAGAGATTCGTCGACACGGAGAGCTACCGCTGGCCACGCGATGCCTGTTAGTCTCACCTTCAATTTCGCAGAATACTATACTTATTGAACCAATCCAGTCTACAGTTTCTCCGGTGGCCCTCGAAGCTGCATCGGCCAGAGATTTTCGCTCACCGAGAGTGTATGTACGCTCGCGAGTCTTGTGCGCCGATACGAGATTTTCGTGCCGGACGGTCTTGCGACGAAATCGTTCGAGGAGCAGAAGAGCATCTTGCTGGGGTATAAGCCTCGGCTTACGCTGGTTCCGACAAACTGTGTAGTGAGGCTCCGTCGAAGGGACGTCGCTTGAATCGTTGCATTTTGCCTAAATTTTTGATGAATCAACTCTGGCCCAGTTCATCGGAACGTTCAACCGCAGGACGTCTGTGACAGCCAGCGCGGGGGCAGTGTGTATTATGATTTCTGGCTACAAACTATCTAGATAACTAGTTCAGAATTATAAAAGTGTTTAAACATTATATAAGCGAGCCTTGAAATTATAGCGGTATAATCTAGAGACCAGAGGCAAGCCAAAATACCTCCCACAACTCCTCCGAGACCAAGCTGAGAAAGAGATGAGAATTTGCGCGGGGAGAGAAGCAAGATACTTATAGTGGCTGGAGGGCCGCAAGAAGGCCAAGAACGGGGAAAGGGTTCAGGCCTTTTATACGTATTTCGAGCGCGCTCCGAGCCGTCACGGCCATAGTGGAGCAGATGGGGTGCACAGGAGGAAGAAAAATACTCGATCCCATTCTATGGAAGCTTTTTTTGTGGAGCGCATGTGGAGGAAAAACACGAAAGGGCAATGTATGTTCAAAGAAAAACAGAAGGCGATGATTCTGGAAATCATGGGGAGTATCGTGGAATCGAATGTGGATCTTCAGAGCGTTTTCTCTGGCAGTTAATTGAGAATAGTACGCGCCGACACTTGCAAGTACAGACTGAATCCCAGGGATAACATTTTTTGTGTATGTGCGTCATTGCGTGAAGTCAAATTCAACCGTGGGAATGCAATCATAATTGGTCAAAATTCAGAATTGATTGTAAGGACCCGAGTTGGAGATGGGAGACTTGAAAGAAAAGCACAATGTGGGGTGCAATTCGATAAATACTTGTACTGTTTTGTATAGACGGGCTTTAGTGGGCGTACGTGAGCGGGCGCGTGCGCGCCTCCTCCCAGCCCGCATTCAGGGCCGCAACAACGTCCTCCGGCAGCGGCCCCTTGTCCAGCGCCTCCAAATTCTCCTCAAGGTGCTTCTTGCCAGATATCCCGATGATGACCGCGTCGCCCGACTCCTTCTTCAGCGCCGAGTGATGCGCCATCCAGCGCAGCGCCGCCTCGCTCTCGCTTATACCGTGCGGCGCAATTGCCGCCCTTAGCAGGTCCAGCGCCTTGAAATTCGGTTCGTTCCAGAAGCGCCCGCGCGTGTATACCGCATACGGGCGGTCTGGGTTGAACCGATCTTCAGCGTCGAACGTGGTCCGCTCGCGGGTGTAGCGCGAGCTGAGGAAGCCGCCCGCAAGGGGATTGTACGCGTAAAAGCTGATCCCGTAGGAACGCAGGCATGGGAGGAGCTCGCGCTCGACGGCGCGGTGGAGCGCGTTGTACACTCCCTGGTAGACCGTCGGCATGACCCACCCGTTGCGCTTGCAGATCTCGCAGATCTGCGCGACCTCCCACGCGGGATAATTTGAGAGCCCGAGGCGCGCAAAGGCGCTCTCGGCGTGCATCTTGTTGAGCTCGCGGAGTGTATCCTCGTAAGGAACGGTACGATCGGGGGAGTGTAAGTAGTAAATGTCGACCCTGGTTGCTTTGAGTGCCGTGAGACTGGTCTTCATGGCCGCACGGAGGTCGGCGGGCGAGTGGTTGAACTCGTCGGACGTGAGCCAGGTCATGTTTCTGCCCTTAGTGGCGTAGACCTTGGTCGACACCTGGAGACCACGCTCCTGCCAGTCAACATTGCCGAGCATTTCTTCACTCGTTCCCTTCGAATACATTCGGGCAGTGTCGACTAGACTGTGCCCGTGCTTCTGGAAGACATTGAGGAGTTCGACCGTCCCCTCGGTGGTGGTGACGCGCACGCCCTCAAAAGAGCCTGCAGGGAGGTCGTTGGTAAGATGAAAGTTGGAAAATTCACTTCATGGCACGTACCAGGAGCCCCGATTACCATAGCGCCGAAAACAACTCCAATATTGCTGATAGATTTGGTAGACATCTGAGAGAGGATTGCTTATTGAGTGTTTTAGTCGCGTCGCGTCGCGTCTATAAAGTCACGGCACCGGAAGAGTTACCGAGGTCCAGTCAGCCGTTTGAGTCAGCCATCCATAGAATTATCTTCAAATGCGGATCGCCCACGTCAATGGGCGCTCGGAGTCCTTCCGGCGGCAAGTAAGCAAACCGGACGTCAGACCCTTGGGAAATCTGATTCGGATAAGGGTCTACGTCGTCGGATAAGCATCCACATTCCCTACCTCTTCACCTGTTTTCTGAATAGCGATCTGTTTTTTCACAAGAAAATCGAACTTGCCGTGATGCCGCATCGATTGGATTCGCTACAAGTTGGCATCCACATTTGTTGGTGCCACCTTCTGTCCGTAATACCCCATGCCACGGCCCAAGCCTGCTCTCGGCGACTCAGGTCCATCGGCTTTGACTAGCTTTCGAATTATAACACAACTAGTTGGAAATTATGTATTGAAAGATTACAAGAGAGCCTCGAAATTATAGCTGTATAAAATAGAGATCGGAGAGATCGAGCCCAGCCACAATCCCGCCGACAACTGCTCCGAGATCTACCAAGCTGAGAAAGTCATGAGAGTTTGTGCGGGAAAGAAGCGGGATACTTACACTGGCTGGAGGGCCGCAAGGAGGCCAGGAATGAGCGAAGCATTCAGACTGGGGAGCAAGCCCGAGATGGTGGTGTCCAGAGGGTTCATTAGCCCGTCAAGACCGAGCTTGGGGACGAGTGTGCTGGGAGCAGTGTTCAGATCATGAAAAACATTTTATGAGTATAATGAGGAGCATGATGAAGTGAAAATGATCAGGCGAGACTGACATCGAGGACGTTCTGAATGAGTGCCGCGAGGTTGCGGTGTTCAGTGCGACCGTGAGGTTCTGGAGAAGGGGTATGACGCTCGCGGTATCCAATTGTTGGCCCGATGGATGTGGCCGAGATCAGTTTTGTTTATAAATTATTGAGGATGGATGTGTAGGCGCTGGAGTAGGCGTAATTCCGACGATGGCGGCCTCAAGCGTCTGGAAGACGGCTTCGAGGGTGAGAGGGACGACGGCGTTGTTGGGGACAGTTGATCGAGCAGCCAATTCCGCCGTATCGGGGCGGGATGGTACAGGGGCAGTGAGTGGCAAAGAGGCCCACCGGGAGGACGGCGAATATCGCAGTGAACTTCATTTTTAAATTTAGATGTGGTTTTAGAGGATGAGGAGAAGTGATTAGGTGAGTAGACGACGACTAGCCGGTTGGTGCTGAAGAAATTCGACTGTCGTCGAGGCCTTTTATACGTATTTCGAGCACGGCTATGGCGGAGCCGATGAGGGGCACAGGAGGAAGGGAAGTACTCGATCCCATTCCACGGAGGCATTTTTTGTGGAGCGCATGTGGAGGAAGAACATGAAAGGGGAAATGCATGTTCAAAGAAAAACCGAAGGCGATAGATGATTCTGCATATCAGGGACTGTATTCGAGTGCAGATATTTGGAGCACTTGCCCTGGAAGGCAATGGAGAATAATCCGCACTGATACTTGCAAGAACAGACTGAATCTGATTCCAGGGATAGCGTTTTTTGTGTATGTGCGTGGTACTGCGTGAGGTCAAATGCAACCGTGGGAATGCAATCATAATTGGTCGAAAATGAGAATTCGTTGTAAGGACTCGAGTTGGAGATGGGAGACTCGAAACAAAAGCGCAATGTGAGGTACAATTCAACAAATCCTTGTACTATTTAGTGCAGACGGGCTTTAGTGGGCGTACGTGAGTGGGCGCGCGCGCGCCTCCTCCCAGCCCGCATTCAGGGCCGCAACAATGTCCTCCGGCAGCGGCCCCTTGTCCAGTGCCTCCAAATTCTCCTCAAGGTGCTTTTTGCCAGACACACCGATGATTACCGCGTCGCCCGACTCTTTCTTCAGCGCCGAGTGGTGCGCAATCCAGGGCAGCGCCACCTCACTCTCGGATATGCCGTGCGGGGCAATCGCCGCTCTAAGCAGATCCAGCGCCTTGAAATTCGGCTCGTTCCAGAACCGCCCCCGCGTCCTCACCGCATACGGGCGGTCGGGGTTGAACCGATCCTGAGCGTCGAACGTGGTCTGCTCGCGGGTGTAGCGCGAGGTGAGGAAGCCGCACGCCAGCGGGTTGTACGCGTAGAAGCTGATCCCGTAGGCACGCAGGCAGGGGAAGAGCTCAGGCTCGACGGCGCGGTGGAGTGCGTTGTACATTCCCTGGTAGACCGTCGGCATGACCCACCCGTTACGCTTAGAGATCTCGCAGATCTGTGCGACTTCCCACGCGGGGTAGTTCGAGAGCGAGGCGGGCAAAGGCGCCCTCGGCGTGCATCTTGTTGAGCTCACGGAGCGTGTCCTCGTAGGGAATCTCACGGTCGGGGACGTGGAGGTAGTAGATATCGACCTTGGTGGCTTTGAGTGCCGTGAGGCTGGTCTTCATGGCTGCGCGGAGGTCGAATGGGTGAACTCGTCGGACGTGGCCCAGGCCATGCTTCTGCCCTTGGTAGGGAAGACCTTGGTCGACACCTGGAGACCACGCTCCTGCCAGCCAGATGATCATTGCCGAGTATTTCTTCACTCGTTCCTTTCGTATACATTCGGGCAGTGTCGACCAGACTATGCCCGTGCTTCTGGAAGAAATCGAGGAGCTCGACCGTCCCCTCGGTGGTGGTGACGCGCACGCCCTCCAAAGAGCTTGCAGGGAGGGTTGTTGGCAAGATAAGAACTGGAAAATACTTCAAGCGTACCTGGAGCCCCGATGAACATGGCGCCGAAAACAACTCCAATACTGCTGATGGGTTTGGTGAACGTCTAATCACCCTCGACCCTGGTGGCTTGGCTTTGGAGATCTGAGAGCCTTTTGTTGGCCTTTTGCCTTGATATTGCTTTGACGGCTGTGGATTTCCTTTTCTGGGAATTTGTGGCTGTGTTCAAGTCTCTCTTCCATCCTCTTGCCATCCTCGCTGTTGTTCCTGGACCCCAACTCGACTCTCCGGGATGACCATTATCTCACTTGGGGGTCAGGATCTCGACTTTGGGAACGGCGACTAGACAATCCAGCGGGAGAATGAAGCTTGATACTTAAATCGCCTCTCCCTATAACTTTACCAAGACGACTTAAGCTTCCCTGAAAATACGGATCGCAGACTCGCTATCTTTTTGGAGCTGACATCTCTCCGACGTCCTACACGAATGACTTTTGGATCAATTTGGGAATTGTATCTAGTCGCGGTTGGTGTCCGTGACGATGACGCTTGTCTAGATTGTCCAAGGATTGCCTCCCCAAGTCAGACCATCTTCATCTCGCTGTTCGACTAGACGGCTCCTGTTTTTTCTTTCTTGGAATGTGGAACCAGTTTCCGGGATGAGATAGATAGGCACGGTCAGGTTCTGATCAAACAAATCCGATTTTTCCGACAATGGAAAATGAGACGAGGTCCGAGCACGCTAGCCAAACTCTTCCATAAAGTCCGATCAACCTGCTTTGTTTTTCAAAGGTCTTCGGAACTAAGATAGCGTCGAACAAGATATTATGGAAAACTCTCCGAACACCCAGATCCTACTTCTTGGGCGGCACGTCCTCCAAAGTGGCTATCAACTGATTAATGTGGCCCCGAGTCAAACCCGCTTCCCTGAGGTCATTGCCGGTTGCCTTGACAAGACCCCCCACGGTACTGTAGCCATCTGCTATAAGCAAGCTACGGATAGTTTCGTCGAGTTCGTGGAAGTCAATAACCTTCACGTCCGGGTTGGGCTGGACGAGCCACCCTTCCGTAATGCGTTCTCCAAAGTCGTTTCCCTTGCCTATCCCCCCAATCCCTCCCTCGGTCCCTGCCGACCTGGCTTCGCCACCTTCGCCGCCAATACCCCTGAAATCTGGAACATTAATGATATTCGTTGTGCGAGAAGTGCGATATCGCCCACCAGTTATTTCCTTGAAGTTTTTCGTGGCCGCGAGGCTCATACGACTGGCCTCACCAAGACCCCCAGGTCCGCTCCCTTTGCCACCTTTGCCACCCGTACCGCCTGGATATTTTGAGATCAGAGTGCCGAGGCAAACAAACTCGCAGCGGGACATACCTCGGATAATCGACCTGAGATCTTGAGCATCGAAGACTTGCTTCTGCGGCGACTGCTCATTCTGGCCCTGAGCTGAGTTGATTTCCACATGGTGTTCATCATCGGGGTTATATAGCGAGTAAAACTGTAGAAGAGCTCATTCACGAATCGCAGACTGTATCGTGCGTGTGTAACTGACCATTCCGCATGAAAAATGACTAAAATTTTCTTTAACGTCGAGCGAGTTCATTCGGAACATTACTGATATTTGGGTGTCGGTAAGTTCCACGAAGCTTGTGAAAAGAATGCGTACCTTTCAGCCCATCAATGCGCCACTCCACAGCCTCGAAGATGGCATCCAGCGATTTGCTCATTGTCGTGAGCTCCGAGTGCTCCCGACCCGCTCGCTGCATAGTATCCCAGTGGCGATTCAGTAAGAGGTACAAGAGAGGGAAGATACACTGAGTGAAGTTTTAGTAGCCTTGCGAGAAAGACCGAAACTAACTTACGTGGTCAATGCGCTTGTGGTTGAGAACTTCCTGGACTTTAGCCCGTCCGTCCAGAGAATAAGAAAGCCTTTTCAGCTCAGTTTCCAGCAGCTTCTCCTCCCATCCCCGGAACTTCTCTGTCAAAGTGTTCAGGCGCGACTCATCGAGGATCTTTTTCGAAGGTGAGCGTGTCGAGCGAAGCAGAAGCTTTACGCGCCGGATCGCGGAGCTGGCAAAATACGTGTTCGCGACCCGCAGATTGTCTGGATGGACAGAAGTCGACTTTGACAGGATGACTTCTATCTTTTCCTTGTACCAGGCCAGAGTTGGGTACCACCCTACGGCCCAAAACACTATCCATTCCGCGAGGCTGTCAAAGTAGGCAACATTCATAACTTCGAATCGTCCAGTTTGGTGGTGACACACCTCCAGTCATAGGGCTTGAGGGCCGTAAAGTTGTCTAATTCCTGAGCGGAAACGTGCCCTGATCCATCCGCATCAACAGCCTCGATGATCAGTTCTGCGTGCGCGGGATTGATATATTCGAGAACCCAGCGTTCGCTATCGGACTGCGAACTGAACTTCTTTTCGTAGTACTCATTGAGGCTGGAAATAAAGTTCTTTCCGGGAACAGGGTCGGACCAACCGTGTGCATGCCATACTTCTCGCATGCCCTGCGTGTGCAAATCCGTCAAAATTCAAGAGAAGACTTGAGGCAGCGGCGAACCCACCGGATCCTTAATGGTCATGTGCGGCCCACTGTCGACCGCAGCCAGGATTTCCTTCTTGTCAGCAGTCATTGTTTGGAAAAGTCGGCCATTTTCCTTCTCAAGTTGGGAGGTGAATAGCGCTATGTGTTTTTTGAAAACTTCATCCACATTCTCCGCAAGTTCCTTTTCAAGTGACTTTTTTTCATTGGCGAGCTGGCTTGGCGTCAGGAACTTTTCGCCCTTCGCAAAGAGCTGTTGCTGAAGCTCCTTGTTTCCGATGTAGTCCTGGGCTTCATTCTTGATGGATTCCCGAACTTTGCGCTGATCCTCCGTCTCGAGCACCCTAAAAAGTTCCTGCATCTGCTTCTTGAGGTCCGCTTGGTGCTGATCAATTTTCTTGCCGATCTCATCTAACTGGTCCGTGGACTTGAGCTGCAGGATGAATTTTACCTCCTGTTTGTCGTCTGCGAATATTTGTGCATGTCCCGCAAGTCGATCTTCATAAATTTTGCACTTTATTATCTTGGCTAAGGCGAAATGTAATTGCGCATCAAGTTGGCGAGAAAGCACTCACCAAAGAAGCCCTTCGCTTGATATTCCTCACAAGCACTGCGAGCCGAGGTGATGTGTACCGCAATTGACTTCATCACTGCCTTCATCTTGGTTTCCACTATCTGGTCCTTGGAATGGTAATGACGTAGACTGCACAGGGATTGTTCGGCAGCCATAAGTAAGAACGGAGAGACCCACAGAAAAATCACCACTATCATCATGTCCTGCATCTGAAGTAGTACGGCGAGGACCTTCTTATCGTTCTCGCGGCGCGTTGCATCGACATTAATAGCTAGTTTGAATGCCTGGGCCACAACTTGGGACGACTCGCAACCGTTGCAGAACATGAGAGGTAATTGACACTCACGGCCGATGAATGGATGTATCTTTCCTAGTATGTCCAGCCCATCCATGATAATCTTGGACGTTTGGGTGAATTCCTTCTCGATATTTGTTACGTCTAGAGCGGCCGAAAGCACATTCTCTACGCTGTTGATCGCCTCCGCGATCTCGGGCTTTGTCAAAAAGTCGTCAAGCTGGATGTAGTCTGACTCTGCAGCATCGATAATGCTGTCCTCCGCTTGGCTCTGCGCAGATTTTGAGGTCGTCTCCTTTCCTTGGCTATCTCGGAGGAGCCTGAGGCTTGTACGAGTTGACGCCTTAGGCGCAAGGGTTGGGGTAGACATGTTCTACGTGGCTATTCGGTCGGTGCGGACTTTGGGTAAGATGATATAGAGTGGCAACAGTGTTCACACCGGAAGTTGGTGTGCGAAGCGCATAGACGCCGAATTTATCAAGAACATATCGCGCCCCAGGTCACGATACGGATACGGCGTTTGTCGCCATTTAGACGCCGTAGAAGTAACCACTTCACAATCAAGAGGACAAGGACATGCTGGCGGTCAGGACACCAAAATTCTCGGTACCGACTCGGAAACCGTCGGGATGATTGAAGACCCTAGAGCTGCCTGAGACACGCTGACTTTCGAGCCGAATTTTCTTGGGTGTCCCGGGGGAGGCTTGCATGAGTTGAGGCTTTGGGCGCTTGCGCCACAGTTGGGGGAGACATGATAGACGTGGATGTGCGGTCGGTGCGGACTTTGGGTGAGATGATATAGAGTGGCAATGTTCACGCCGGAAGTTGGTGTGCGAAGCGCATAGACGCCGAATCTATCAAGAACATATCGTGCCCCAGGTCACGACACTGCGTTTGTCGCCATTTAGACGCCGTAGAAGTAACCACTTTTCACAATCAAGAAGACAAGGACATGCTGGCGGTCAGGACACCAAAATTCTTGGTACCGACTCGGAAATCGTCGGGATGATTGAAGATCCTAGAGCTGCCTGAGACACGCTGACTTTCGAGCCGAATTTTCTTGGGTGTCCCGGGGGAGGCTTGCATGAGTTGAGGCTTCGGGCGCTTGCGCCACAGTTGGGGAAGACATGGTATACGTGGATGTGCGGTCGGTGCGGACTTTGGGTGAGATGTAACATAATATAGTGGCGTAGTGTTCACACCGGAAGTTCTGTGTGCGAAGCTGGTGTGAAGTGCTATTTCGACCAAGTGCGGTTGAAGGCTGCCCGTTAACTGAAAATTATTATAACTCAAAGAAGCCTCGTACGGCTTGATGCGCCGTTTCCGCGTGCACGTGCGGGTACATATGTAAGTATGCCCTTCATTATTTCCTTATTCAAGTTACTGACCGGCGCTCCACGTAGCGTGCGACTTGCGAAGCGCTTAACGCCCGCCCGCGATTCGCCGATTTGCGAGGTGTACATGTGGAAATCCTTCTGCATCCCATTTTCAGCTTGCCAATTCGGGTGGTACGTAGAGGACAACGCACCATTTCCCCCATCTGTGCACCCTGTCCTGATTCCGCACCGCGCTCCCGAGTCTCGGAGCGCCCGTGCAGCGTTACTCGTATCTTAAGCAGATGTGGCGACCTCCCACGCGGGGTAGTTCGAGAGCCCAAGGCGAGCAAAGGCGCCCTCGGCATGCATCTTGTTGAGCTCACGGAGCGTGTCCTCGTAGGGAATATCGCGGTCGGGGACGTGGAGGTAGTAGATGTCGACCTTGGTGGCTTTGAGTGCCGTGAGGCTGGTCTTCATGGCTGCGCAGAGGTCGGCGGGCGAATGGGTGAACTCGTCGGACGTGGCCCAGGCCATGTTTTTGCCCTTGGTAGGGAAGACCTTGGTCGACACCTGGAGACCACGCTCCTGCCAGCCAGCATTGCCAAGCATTCTTCGCTCGTTCCCTTCGTATACATTCGGGCAGTGTCAACTAGATTGTGCCCGTACTTCTGGAAGACGTTGAGGAGCTCGACCGTCCCCTCGGTGGTGGTGACGCGCACGCCCTCCAAAGAGCTTGCAGGGAGGGTTGTTGGTAAGGTGAAAATCGGAATAATTTGAACGTACCAGGCGCCCCAATGATCATGGAGCCGAAAACAACTCCAATGTTGCTGATAGGTTCGGTGGACATTTGGGAGAGGATTGTTTGTTGAGTGATTTCGTCGCGTCGCGTCGCGTCTATAAAGTCACGGCGCCGGAAGAGATACCGAGGTCCAGTCGAGGACTTTTACATGAGCTATTCACGAGTTCAACGGCGATTCAACAGCCGAAGTGACGGGGCGCTCCGCCATGCTCTTGTGAATTTTGATTTTACTGTGTGACCGTCGCATCTCGCCCAGTTTCATTTTCAGCCTGTGCCACAGTTTCGAAGCACAGAGCAGGGTTTTGGCCGTGCATCTTCGCGTCTCCCGTTTTCCATCTGACAGTGCACCTTTTGAGTGTTGCGATACAGGCCTAGGAGGAAAGTCAAGAGATGTTTGGCCATTGTTTGTGCGAAGTCTGTATGTTTTCCTCAGTTTCCTTCAGCAGTCAGCGATTCTTCAGAGCTTGCGCAGCGATCGGCCACTTAAGCTTGAAAGCTCTGGAAAACTACTGCCCAAGTCTACGTTCTGGAATTGCTGGTCTCACCACAATCCCTCGGGATCCCTCCTTTCGCACCAAGTTCCCGCTCGCGCTGCCGCCGGTGCACTTTGGGGCTGACATTCTTCGTGAACGTCCTTGCCAGCGTCGCCGTGCGTGCCGCCGACGTCACGCCCGCCGTTGAGCTTCTCTATGGCGAATGGGCAGGAGCGCCGTCGTCGTAGTCCGGCTCCAGCACGAGAAGGCGCGAGCGCGCGCCGTCGAGCTTTTCCTCCGAGGGTGAAGGCGAGGGCGATAGCAAGAGGGAGGCGGACGCGGAGTCAGTGCTTTGAACTCGCCCATGATAACTTCCTTCGTGACCTCAGGTAGATACATCGAAGGTTATTCTGGGGCACTGAGATTCTAGAAAATTGGTCTACTGGGTCTCTGGGCAACTAGCCCCCATGATCAAAGTTCAAGCGCATCTTGCCCACATTCTGCTTAGCATCTGGGTCTCAATGCCTTCCGGTTGGTGTCGAGCCGTTTCCCCCTGGACGATCGCGGCCACAGAGTCGCCACATTCGCCCTGTGCACGCTGGCGTTTTATCTTCTAGCAATCTCTCAACTCTATCGACCGCGCTTCCGATGTTTCAATGGACTCTGAGCGTTCACCGATTGCATTTTGCGCAGGACCTTGTGTCGCTCTTGGAACGCAATATGGACGTTGCATTCAATGAGTTTGTTCGGAGCTATCTGGCCCACCCTAATCTGCATCCAAATCTCGATTGGCTCCAACCTCATAAGATCGCCATAAGGTTGGTAGAAAACATGAAAATATACGTTGGTCGCTGCATGGAACTGGACGTCTCTCGGGCGGCACGAGGCGAAACGCGGGTCGCCCTCCCGCAATGCCGAACCTTGTACCCCGCCCCGCGTACGCCCGCCTCGGGACATCGTCCTCGAGACAGATCTAGAGCTTCCAGGCTGTTTGAAGGACGTTTGTGTTTCCCTTGAGCTTTCCTCCATCCAAACTAACCTCTGCAGCAGCTGTCCCGGCCGCACCTCTCTCCTCTCCTGCGCCCGGATCGCAGGCGGAGGACAGAACCACCCTCATCGCGCGGTATCCGACCCTACTCACGGCGCGTCATCTGCATCGCCGCGCGTCCTGCCCGATGTCGACGTCGAGGCGCTTCTCCCCGATATCGATGGGCGGCGGGGCATCCATCTACCTGCCTATACTAATGCTTACCAGTCGGATATTCGTCACCCGAGCGCATCCATTTCCCTTTGTTCGCTTCATAATTACGATATTTACTTGCCCAGCAACTGCTTGTGCAGCCGCACATACCCCGTTCCTCGCTCTAGTCCTGAGCGAGGAAGAGGATGGTACGCCGGAGGTGAAGACGGAAGTATGCGTCGATGCTGCGTGCTGGGACGCTAGCCGCAGCAGCAGACAGGTATGAGGGCTGTGTTGCTTTGGCTCCCGATCGCGAGCTGTGTAGTCACCATTGGCGAGCGCGGCCGGGCGGCAGCGTGGTGCAGAGGTCGAGATGTGAGGCATAGCTTCCGATGGCTTGGGAGCCGGGAGCCCGGGGAGCTGTTCATGCTACCTGCTGGTGCGCGATGCGTCGATGCACGCGCGGTACAGCCAGAGGAGGACGCGCGTGTGCTGGTGACAATGGGCCGCTGTGCAGGGTGAGGAAGGGCCGGTGCGAGTCTACTCTGTGCGGAGATTCGGGGGAGCCTGTCGAAGTCGGAAGCGGAGGAGGTTCGAACCCCTTCAAGTCACAAGGTAGTAGATTCAATTGCGGCGCGTAAAAGGGTCAGTCGTGGTGCCCGTTTCTGAGGACCGGGCGCTGGACAGCACGGGCGCGGGCACCAGTGCCCCATTCCGGGCGGCTGCTCTATGATACCATGCTGCGGCTTTACAACGGGGAACTCATACATATTGCGTGTCTTCTGAATTCGGGGCTTAGTACCATAAACGTCGATCCATCCGCTTGCTCTCATGCCGTTAACATGCCGTATTCACATTCACGACCTTTTTCGCTCGCGGCGAGGTAGGTCTAAAAATATGAATTTTCTTTGCGAAGACGGAGAGATGGTGGAGGGCGGCGCGGTTCAGCTAGGAATTGGACGAACGGGACGAACAGACGATTTCGCGATACCCGACCAGGAATACGTGTAATTATCCGGCCTCCTCACGACGGGGTTAGCATCGAGAGATGGACAACCAGAACGTTAACCTTTTTTTTTTTTGGGCAAACAGAACCAATCTCCCGAACACTTGTGCTTGTCACATTGCGGTTTACGGCTCTTTCCTTCCGCTCCCATCTCTGGCACAACTAGCTTGAATGGACTCCACTGGCAATCTTCAGCCTGTAGGCGCACTGGTCCCTTATATCAGCCCACTACCTCCAATCTCAGTTGAAGAAACTGAGTTTGATATCTGGGTTAAGACTTTAACCAATGCCACCACGTCTCGTGTGGCGGGTTTGTACTACGCGGAAGACCCTGACGCGTCTGGGGAGAAACCTAAGCCTCATGTCTCAGCCCCGCCTGAAAAAAAGGCGGCATCGTCCGTTCCTCAAGGGAGGATTACCGACTGGGGCGTGTCGGTTAGGAGCGCCCAGTCCAGGCAGCAGTTCAACGTCGTCGTTTTTGGAGGTATGTCTTCTGTCGCTATACCAACTCGGAGACTCATGTCGTTCAGATCGTGGCAGCGGGAAATCGACTCTTACTGGTACGCTCGACCTCTGTCTCGTGGCACCGGCTTGATTTTTTTAGTCCGCTTCATACGCGATATCTACATAGAAAACTATGACCCTACGTATGTTTCAAAAATATCAAGTCCACTTCCAAGACTAACCCCACACCACAGGATAGAGGGTGCGTGGTCCCCAATACAAATGATGGTCGATGATGAGCTATCGTCGGTGCGTCCTGCTGACTCGATACAGTTTTGCAGTAACCATATTTCGGGTAACGATTTATCACAGCTCGACGTCTTCGACACGACCGGTGCAGAACAATTTACGTCCTTGAACGAAATGTACATCAAGGTTGCTTGTTTACTCTGCGCCGCATCACACATAGACTGATACGTAAACGTAAACTGGCATCTAGGCTGGTCATGGATTCGTTCTTGTCTTCAGGCAAGCTGCTACGCGCACGTCCCTTATACCCTGTCGTGATACCTGCCCAACAGCTTAGCTCAGCAACTCAGCTTAGAGCAAGTTAAATATTTGCGAAAGCAAATATATCGTGTCAAAGCCTCAGAAACAGTTTGTAGCCTACTCCCCCTTCTTATAACTCCCAGTTAAACGATGTCCAGGTGCCCATCGTAGTGGCCGCGACCGAGAGCGATCACGCGAGTGAACGCGAAGTGCCCGCCTCGACACTCGAGTCCCTTGCCAACGAGTGGAACATCCCTTTCTACGAAACATCGGCCAAACGCAATTGGAATGTTAACGATGTTTTCGAGGACCTAGTGCGACAAATGCGTGTGCAATACCCCCGCAAAAAGCAGAAGAAGCCACCCCAGGGCTCTTGCATCATCATGTGAACCATCCCCGCTAATGGTACTTTTCACGTCCACGCTGCCCTCACCTTCTTGTCGAGAGGATTATTATCTTTCTACGGTTTCATGGGGAGAGGACAATTAATATCGACCGACGATGCATGTATTATAGAATAAATTTCGGATTCGCGCTACTGTTCCCGGCATCTACATACCTGAAGCTATAGATCTTGTTTTGTGATTAAGAAGAATTTGAAGGTGTCGGTGCCAATTTATCTAAAGCTCCAACCGTTTGGTTTTCGCTTGCGAAGTCCCGTAAGCTAAACGGTAAACGGTTCGCAAACGTTTACAAATGGTCACAAACGTTTCAAAATGGATAAATTTTGGGCAATATATTCACGGGGGGTGAAAGGCAGATACAATAGCTATTTGGTGTGCCGTCGAATCAGGGTTGACCTGGATATGCAACTGGAAGTGATTTTACCCGTTGGTGCGTTGTACTGCGTGAGGTGGAATGCAACCGTGGGAATGCAATCATAATTGGTCCAATTTTAAAATTGATTATAAGGACTCGCAATGGGAGGTACAATTCGAGAAATCCTTGTACTATTTAGTGCAGACGTGCTTTAGAACGCGTACGTGAGCGGGCGCGTGCGTACCTCCTCCCAGCCCGCATTCACTGCCGCAACAACGTCCTCCGGCAGCGGCCCCTTGTCCAGCGCTTCCAAATTCTCCTCAAGGTGCTTCTTGCCAGACACCCCAATGACTACAGCGTCGCCTGACTCCTTCTTCATAGCCGAGTGGTGCGCCATCCACCGCAGCGCTGCCTCGCTCTCAGATATACCATGCGGTGCAATCGCCGCTCTAAGCAGATCCAGCGCCTTGAAATGCGGCTCGTTCCAGAAGCGCCCCCGCGTCATCGCCGCATACGGGCGGTCGGGGCTGAACCGATCAAAGGCGTCGAACGTGGTCTGCTCGCGGGTGTAGCGCGAAGTGAGGAAACCGCACGCCAGCGGGTTGTACGCATAAAAGGTGATCCCGTAGGCACGCAGGCAGGGGAAGAGCTCAGGCTCGACGGCGCGGTGGAGCGCGTTGTACGGTCCCTGGTATACGGTCGGCATGACCCACCCGTTGCGCTTGGAGATCTCGCAGATCTGCGCGACCTCCCACGCCGGGTAGTTCGAGAGCCCGAGCCGGGCAAAGGCGCCCTCGGCATGCATCTTGTCGAGCTCACGGAGCGTGTCCTCGTAGGGAATATCGCGGTCGGGGACGTGGAGGTAGTAGATGTCGACCTTGGTGGCTTTGAGTGCCGTGAGGCTGGTCTTCATGGCTGCGCGGAGGTCGGCGGGCGAGTGGGTGAACTCGTCGGACGTGATCCAGGTCATGTTTCTGCCCTTGGTAGGGAAGACCTTGGTCGACACCTGGAGACCACGCTCCTGCCAGCCAGCATTGCCGAGCATTTCTTCACTCGTTCCTTTCGTATACATTCGGGCAGTGTCGACCAGACTGTGCCCGTACTTCTGGAAGATATCGAGGAGCTCGACCGTCCCTTCGGTGGTGGTGACACGCAAGCCCCCTAAAGAGCCTGCAGGGAGTTCGTTGGCAAGATGAAAATTGGAAAATGCTTTGAACGTACCAGGCGCCCCGATGACCATGGCGCCGAAAACAACTCCAATACTGCTGATAGGTTTGGTGGACATCTGGGAGAGAAGTGCTTGTTGAGTCATTTAGTCGCGTCGCGTCGCGTCTATAAACCCATCAGCTATTCGTGATAAGGGTGACCAGGTTTTGCTGATGGGTGAGGACGCGTGTCCCGGCGGCAAGTGCGAGCATTCAGGCTCCAGCTCACACAACGTCGGACGCTTCAACTTGAGGAATAAGTTCCATGTAGTCAAAGAAACGCGTTCGCGGTTCATACCTCCCACGTGGTTCCTGAGTAACAAACTGTCCATTTTGAACTTGAACTTGCCGTGATGCCGCGTCGGAGCTTGAACTTTAATTTTACACGTCGCAAACACGAACACCTCATGCCACGGCCAGCCTCACTCTCGGCGACCCAGCTGCATATGATTCGACTTTTAAGGTTTAACCGCTACACAACCCGGCACGCTGCGACGTGCCATCTCGCCCAGTTTTCATTTCTCAGCCTGCCACAGTTTCGACGCACAGAATCTCCGCACCACTCAAAGGATCCGAGTCTCGCGTTTTCCACCTGACAGTGCAGCTTCGAGCGTTGCGATACGGGAAGAAAGTCAAGGAGATGTCTCTCCTGCCTCATGGCACACATTGTTCATGCGAAGTCTGGATGGTTTCTTTCCCACTCTCAGCGGTCAGTGATACTTCAGAGCTTGCGCAGCGATGGCCACTTGAAAGCTCTGGAAAGCCGCTGCCCAAGTCTACGTTCTCCTGGAATTGCTGGTCTCACCACAAAGTCCTCGAGATCGTCCCATCCCTCCTTTCCCACCAAACACTCGCGGATAGCGTCAATGCTCTCCCCCGCCAAACTTTGACAAAGATAGGCCTGGTAACACGTCAATGGAACGATGCGGTCTCCAAATGAATCCCTAAGGATAGGTTTGCCGCACTATTAGTGCGTGGACTCAGCGAGTTGGACCCAGCGAGCTTTTAAAGGGCTAGGAAGCGCTCGTCTGGCGCCACTCCCGTCTCGCCTCACATGAACTTCCAAAGCCTCCCTCCCCCACTTCCAAAATTCCGCGAGCCGGGGGACCTTCTCAGACCCGTCCGACAATGCGGCTGCAATTGTATCGACGCGTGCAAGTGTGCCTGCTCTTGCAGCGACCATTGTACCTGCCAAGCCCGCTGTGATGGTGCTTGCGCTTTCCGGTTGTCGCGGAACCTAGTGGTTTGTCTAGACAACGCTGTCGTCAAATTGGGATCCAAGGTTAGCATTCTCTCGATTATGAAAACACGGCTCACGATCATCAGAACACGAATGTTCTTGAGCTTCATAGTCGAGTATTAGTTGATCCGGACCAATCCCAGCTCACATACTACGGTTCTACCTCCGGAGTATACACTTCGAGCCACGAAGGAACAGTGAAACATTGGTTCCGGCATGTCGAAGATCGAGTTGATGAAGTTGTCGGATGGTGCAGTTGTCGTTTTCCGTTGCGTGACAATTTATATAACCATTTTTCTCCAGGAATTTCAAGAAATCTGTTCTAAAAGCTTATTCGTGGATCTGCGAGAACCACAAGCCAGGAGACAAAATCTTCTTGTTCGGTTAGAACATTAGATCCAATTGGGAGTTCAACACTGACTAAAGGCGCTAGGGTTTTCTCGAGGGGCCTACGAAGTGCGAACACTTGCGGCCATGATCGATGAGGTAGGACAAATTCAGTTAAGCGAATTTTATTCGTTGACGGCAGAGCCAGGTTGGCCTGGTCAACGTCGGCAATGAAGCAATTATTCCCTCGTTCGTCTCATCCGCCTTGACCATTATATACCTCTCATATCAGTTTTCAGAGCATACGACATCTTTCTCGAGACCCAGAAAGGTTCAGGTCCGTGATTCGACCGGCTCTGGCGTCAAATTTGATATACCTATTTACTCTCCAGAGAACGCTGTCAAAAAGGCCGGAATTTTCAAAACAACGTTTGCCCGAAGCATTAAAATTCATTTCGTTGGAGTGTGGTCCGTCGATTCACGTATCATCCTTTCTGTATTTGAACCGTTTTTGTAGGGATACCCTAGCATCTCCAGGGATTCTTGGGAAACTATATTCCCTCCCTTCGTCGGCGGAGCGTGTTTGCATCTTTCGCCATGCCCTTGCGTTGGATGAAGGCCGGTTGAAGTTCCTTTCAGCAATCCGGCCGCCGCAACCACCTAAACCTGTCGAAATCCGCGAGAAAGAAACTGAAGAAGCTTCGAGAATCAGCGGGGTGACGAAAAGGCCCACATCTGTATCCAAACTCTTTCCCGGGATTGTGGAGACACGCCCGATTTCCGAAACCACGGTCAACGTCCCCGACATCAAGGAAGTTTGGTTCCCGGGCACGCACATAGATATGTGAGCTGTTGCCATCGACTCGGGCTTGATTTCATCTCAACAGTTCCAGGGGTGGAGGGTCAAAATCCAATGCCGTCCTCTCTTCCGTTCCTCTATTATGGATGGAAAATGAAGCGGCGTCGGCCGGACTGCGTCTTCGGTCTCGCAAATCTGGGGGTAAATGGATGAAGGAGGAGCTTCGGGAGGCATGGGGTGTGCGGGAGCCATCCTTGAGCCCTCTACGGGATTCACAAAAACCCTCGTCAAGACCGTTGCGGCGATGGTTGGATTTTTCCTCCATCAAGCCCGCATGGGATAATTTTAGAGCTACTTGGTACGGAGCAGCTGTTTCTGTCCGAACATATCCTGATTTTGTGTTTGAAGGACGCCGCAGACTGAGAAAGGCCGTTTGATATCTCGCGGACAGCGCATTCATGCATCGGTAGCGTTCATGCCCAAAGAATACCAACCCATGGCTATATTCCAGAACGGGGGACTGTGTTGGGAGAATTTGGTTGGCCGAAACATCGACCGGAGGGATTTCGAGTGGGCTTCTCGATGCGGCAATCTCCTAGAAATGAACCTCTTCGACCGATCTTTTATTTCGGAGGCCATCCAAAATCTGAACGATGCATGGAACGGCGGCGAACACTCGGATCGGGAATCTCACTGGTTGGGGCGCTTATCTTTCATGGCTCTGTCGGGGAATCTGTGCGCTACTTATCTCTCCTCGTCAAAGCCGATCTGGGACGAGGACGAGGTAGAACTTGCTTCCGCCGTGAAGTTTTTCCAAAAACTGGCGGATCAGCAACCCGCCGTTTTCAGCGGGGATCTCGCAGAAATACTGGAAGCCCAGGGCCGTTTTTATCACCTCCATGGCAAAGGCGATCCTGGAAAACTCTTCG
Organism: Mycena galopus ATCC 62051; assembly: GCA_014925785.1. Taxonomy (NCBI): domain Eukaryota; kingdom Fungi; phylum Basidiomycota; class Agaricomycetes; order Agaricales; family Mycenaceae; genus Mycena; species Mycena galopus. The sequence continues at coordinate 96,945 of WIQG01000160.1, forward strand.
AGGACGCATTGTGTATACGCAGTGCCAGCGCTGGCATACAGGGGAGATACAAGTTAGCGGCTTCTCTGGCCTGGCTTGGTGCCTATGCACTTGTCATACACAAGCCCCAGAAGGCTCTCTCTCTTTTCGAAGAGAGTGTCGACGTCATCCGGTTGCTTCTCGCGGATAAATACTACCCGGCCGTTCCCCTCTTCGCTCTCGTGCAGCGGAATTTCACCGCCTGTCTGCAAAGTCTCGGCGAGACTGAAACGTACGCGGCATTGAGGGTTGTTGAAACCATTGTTTCCCTCGGCCGGAACCTTGTCCATTCCTACCCCCAGTATAATCCAGTTCTCGCGGCTACACTCCACGATCGCGCCTTCGGGTTTCCCCAAAAAATTTGGCCGGAATTTCGTGTGGTAGAAGAGTCGATAACCTTGTATCGAAACTTGGCGAATCAAAATCTGAACGAGTACGGCACCCCGTTCGCGGACGCACTTTACAATTTTTCGAGTCGTCTTTTTTCTCTCGGAAACTACGACAAGGCGGCTTCCACTTCCCTCGAAGAAACCCGGATCCGACGCAAATTACCGGCGAAGGATGGCCTTGCGACCTGCCTAGATCAACTCTCCCGTTGTATGAGTGCTACGGGAAAGATGACCGAGGCGCTCGATGCTGCTCAAGAGGCTGTCCGGATTCGTCGAAAGCTCGCCGAAGAAAACATGTCCTGGGAATGTGAATCGCAACTTGCGGACAGCCTGAATAATCTCTCGTGTTGTTTATCACTCGAGCCGAAGGGGTCACAAAATGCGCTCGAAGCTGCCCAAGAGGCCGTTAGCGTTCAGCGCGGCCTTGCGAGAGATACCACGGCCGAAGTTTTCAACTTGCGCCTCAGCATTTTCTTACACAACTTCTCCGTCGGCCTTTCGGACGCGGGAAGATTTGAAGAGGCTCTTCGAGCAGCGGAAGAAGTGTTAAAATTGCGGATTGGCTGGCAGGACAGCGACCGTGCCCTTGCATTAAGTCGCGTGGCTTCCTGTCTAAAGGCTGCAGGAAAGCCTGTTGAGGCGCTGCAGATGGCAGAAAACTGTCTGGATTTTATTCACAAACTTATGGTTGCGGGACGCAGCCATATCGATATACAGCGTACCAAGACACAACTTGCGGATTCCTTATTTTCCCTTTCCTTCATTTTCCCCGCCAAAGACGCGGTCAGGGTGGCCAGGGATGCTGTCTCCATTTATCGCAAGGTCGCGAAATTCAGTTCGCCGGCGCTTGACACGGCGCTCGCGCGCGCGCTGCTGCAGCTTAGCACACTTCTTTTGTCCGTCAAACAAGATGACGAGGCACTGCGTGTGGCAGTCGAAGCCGCCCAAATGAGCTGCGCGCTGGCGAAGGACTGCTACTCGGCTTGCCTGTATCACCTTTCTCTCTGTCTGCACACGGCTGGAAGGCGCGAGCAGGGGTTAAATTCTGCTCAACACTGTGTCGAGCTTCGTCGAGAACTTGTCCGGGAATACGGCACATGGCAGTTCAAGGAGAAACTCGCAGATGCGCTCTTCAATCTGTCACTGTATTTTTCGTCTCCAGCAGCAGTGCAAATCGTTCGAGAGGCTGTTGAACTTCAGCGCGAACTTGCCGATCATCTTCCCGCCGAAAGATTCGGTCAACGTCTCGGAGATGGGCTACAGAATCTGGCTGCCCACGCTTTATTGGCTGGGCATGTTGAGGAAGCGCTTTGTTCTGCCGAAGAAGCTGTTTCCTTGACGAGGAAATTGGCAGAAACCAGTCCTGCCGAGCACAATCCTAGTTTGATCAATGTGCTTTACACGTACGCGAATGTCCTTTGCGAGCGCGGCCGTTACCAGGATGGCTATATCGCAGTTGTAGACGCCGATGTCTTGCGTCTCGGTATAAGCTCCGTCTCGGCTTTCGCTTCCTCGGAAGCAAGTGCAGCATACATGTCCACCCGAGCCCGATGCCTCATTGGGCTGGGTCAGCAAGATGAAGGTTTGTGTGGCCTTCTGGATGCGATTAAGCTATACAGAAGGGCCCTTGATGATGAAAAGGCGCCGTACATGTCGGCGTTCGAATCCTTTCCGTGGTTCCTGAAGAATGCGTTTGGATGCATCGCTGGGCTGGATCGAAACGGAATGAAGGTTGCCAAGGCGGTGGCGGAGGTAGTGGCGCTGGCCAAGTTATTGGCGGGGTATTATCCGGAGAGATTTAATCAGTACTTGCAGGAATCGCTGCAGCTCCATGCAAGTGGCTTGTGTCCTCCTGACTAGAATTTCAGAATATGCGGAGTACTAGAACTAGACTATATTTATTGTCGTATATAATTTGAATATTTATTCCGGTTTCGGAACATTCGTGAACTTTGAACATCTCGTTGAACCGTGAGAGTGTTCGAACTCACGATCACGTGAACATAGAGTTTTTCTCTGTACGCGCAACGTCATAGAAGATGGTTTTTCTTGAATCCAAGAGCCTCTGCGGCCAATGAAAGCCGACCGCATTCCGGACCGAGTTAGCATCAGAAAGGCGACATGGGAAAACTATATAAGTATATGCCGTAAGCGGCGAAAGCTGTTGAGTTGTGATGGATCACCTCTTTAGCGCGGCAGCCGCACTCGGTCGCGTGTGGGTTCGGGCTGTGCTGGTATCCGCTTCTTAAACGCTGCAGCCCGCTTGAGTAAAGCCCAAGTTATGGTGAAGATGGGCCCGGGTACGACTTATTCTGACTTTCAGGCGCAGTCATCAGTGCACTGCTAATTCTGTCGACAGTCGCAGGCGATGGGTCATCCCATGTTCGCGGCAGCTCTGACGCAGACAAAGACGACCAAGGGTATCCCGAAAACGCTAGTAATGCCACCTGGACTGGTAGGATGAAAGGAATGCCCAGAGTATGTTCTGCGCGCTAAAACTTTCTCCTGAGCTCATGATTCAGGGCGGTCCAATCTTCTTCCTGGGACTCGGGGCATTATGGCGGTGTCGATGATGAGCAGCTACGGGACTCTGCAGCGTAATGCGGAGTCGTTGCAATTGGCGCGCACATGCATCGCGAACGCGGCCAATTTGGCGATCGCCGCCACTGGTATGAGTATACCAATTCTTTGCGAAAAGGTCGCGCTGGCGACGACGCTCCCGTCGTGCAAGCTACTTTGGTTCATCAGTGCTGCGTTCAGTCTTACCAGCAGTTGGCTGCACTATTTGGCCCTACCTGCCAAGCGGCGGCCACGCCAACAACAATGCGTATACCCGGGCCCCATGCAGCTAATCGCGTTCGAATTACACTCGGGCATTGTGCGTTTTTATACGCGGGCATGCGCAGCGGTGGGCCAGATCCCGGTCATGTCGCACCTGGCCCTCCTGTTCTTTGGGCTCGGGAATGTAGCTGCCGCAGCGGCGCACTCTCGGGAATTCGCGGCAGATGTGTAAGTATTCAATATATACTCTCGATGCCGAAATTGATTTAAACAAATACTGATTACTGGGTTGTGTTGGTAGTTATGTGGACCTCCACCTGGGCGGTGCTCTCGCTGCTCAAGTGTTTTTGGGCGCCGGCGCGGTGGAGCGAGGACTCGAAGGACAGGGTGTGCGGGACGGCGACTCGGCTCTTGGTGTGGGTTGTGAATTCTGGGGTGGGCGTTTTGTGGGCTTGTTGGATACATCCCGCTGGGCTTGTTCGAGCTGCAGGATTGTTACGTGCGGCGTTGTGTACATGACCGTGGGTCTGGCAGACGCGTGTACAATGTATAATACAGCTGGCTTAGGACGATGTTAATTTTGCTGCCAGCAGTGCCGTAGACGGCGTGAAAACGATATTAATGTCTCATGGCAATCGCGTGGCACAGTACAGGTCGAGTTGTGTCTTAGTTTGGGAATTACCGGGGGTGCAACACGCGCCCGGACCAGCAAATATGTGGAAACCAAATTGATGCAGTAAGGTAAAACCACCCCCCCAAAAAAGGCGTCCAGACCAGCTGTCAGTGAACTTATGGTTTAACCGTTCCGAATTCGAAAGTCATCTATCTGTCTGCTTGTATGCATCTTGTTTCTTCTTTGACTCACCCCAAAACAAAGATGCCAAAGGTCTTTGAACCTTTGTTGCGTTGACTGACACACTATAGGCGAGTGCGCAGGCACAAATGGGGCCTCTCAGAAGCGACACCATCTACGCGGTCTGCTATCTAGCCGGCCCGTCTCATAAAAGGCATATAGCTTTTGACTCGGAACGGAATGGCATGAGCATTCATGTTGGGTTCGAGTCACCCACCGGTGTTTAGAATACATACCTCCTACTTACAGATATGAAATCAGCGTGGCGCGTTCAAGGTGGCTATCGTGGTACTATCTTTGAACCGTGGACAAGTATATACCTGGTGCGTCACGGGAGTATGTATGTAGGGCGGGCTGCGTTGAATCATTGAAGGAGAGCGAACGAACTCAGACCCCGAGGAAGGCTGCCGCGCTGAACCTGAAGAAGGTGAATCCAAGTCCGACCAAGTACATATTCCGATGTCGCTTTAAATTTTCTGAGGCCTGCTACCTCGGTCCGGAATAGGAATACTACTTATTAATGTGTAATATGGTTGGCTTTGATTCCAGTCACATCCGGATCGCATAAAATGGGTCTTTCAAGAGCATTAGAATTTGAGACCAACGCTTGTCCCTGAAATACAACACACGAATTCCCACGGTTGCGTTTTGAGAACACCGTTTCGGATTTCTCGGTATCCCAAGCTATAATGCATGCCCAGCTGCGTATGTTGACATAGACATCTTGATTGTCAAGTATAGCGGTTCCGATGGGTAACTAATACTGCTGATAAGTATGCTTAGATATGCCGTTTTTACGAGCAACTTTCCAACGAGTGCCGTTATTGCACATGGCTGGGATTGGGATGGAATTCAGCGTGTTTTCTGGAACGGTCGCTCACGGCTGAAATCAAAATTATGTAAAGGATTGATAAGTAATCTCATTCAGAATCATAGCGACGAACACATGCAATGTTAATGTAATGTAATGTAAGGAGAAATATTAACGCAGCAGTACGGCTGTCAACCTCGCAATGGAGCCCGGGCGGGGATTGATTATTATATTATATGGTGCCCATGCGGCGCCAAGTAAGCTTACGTATGTAGGGACGGGTAACCTGTCCAAGGACTCGGACTCAAGGAGGAGCCGGAGCCGAAATAGCCAGGGACCGAATAAAGAGGTCGCCGCCAGGGCTGAAAATTTGAAAGAAATAGACATAAGTTACCACATCGCGTTGACGTGTCATCTGGCCCGGGGCGAGCTCTGTGGCTGCATTGCAAGGCCACTCAATACGGTATAATAAGATGGATAATGGAGTCCAAAAAGAATACGGCGTCAGGCCAGTTCGTTCAATCCGAATTCGAGACCAATTTACATACTTATGGGCAAGCACAAACAACGAAATTTCGCGATCCTGCTTTGCAAGTGTGCATTCGCGGCTTTGTCATGTAAATAGTCCTTCCCAATTTAGGTGATGGACGAGTTTGTAGCTATTTGCGTCGGTTCGTATCCAATCGAGAGATCACGCGTTCGCAACGCTCTTGGACTTTATCGTTGCGCTTTGACTTTTCCCATGGCGTCCTCATCGGACGGGCTGACGACGCCCTTTTCGTCTGCGGGGGACATGAAATACCACCTGCAATATCTCCTGGACTCGAAAGAAAAGCAGCTCCAACAGGCGGGCACGCTGGGCCAACGGGTGCTCGCGCAGCAGATGGAGCTCGAGGAGCGCATCCGGCAGCTGCAGGAATTCGACGCAGACAAGCTGGACGACGAGCAGGTCGACGACGACGCCCGCGACCGCTACAGCGAACTGGCAGAGACGCTCATGTCCTGGGACAAGGAGAATGCAGAGCTCTCGAGTGCATTTGGTTCACGAGTGGGTGGCATCCAAGTCGTGATTGCGTCCTCTTCATCTTCTCTCGCAGAGACCGCCCTCGCCCGCGCCCGATTCGTCCTTTTCGCTTCCCGAGGAGAACAGCAAGCACGCAAATGCCAAAACACCGACGGGCACCGCCGCCGCTTCCCAGTCTCGCCGCGCAAAGAACGCCGCCCATCGCGCAGACGACGTCGGTGCGTTCTCCACTCCTCGCCCGTCGGTTAATAAACTCTAATCCTATTCAAACAGAGTTCGCCTTCGAAATTGGCTCGGGCCTCCTCACCGAGGTCCGCCGCCTCCAGAGCCTCCTCGGCGAACGCGACAAGGCCATCCAAGACATGAAGGAGGAAAAGGACGACCTCGAGAAGAGCGTCGACGCCCTTCGCGCCGCCCTGCGCCAGCAAGAGTCTAGCGCCGGTAGGTCGCGTCTTACACACACATCCTTTCTAGCTAATTTACATACTCTTTCAGACAAATACAAAGAAGAAAACTGGAACCTCGAAGTAACCCTCCAGGACCTCCGCACCCAGCTCGCCGCCGCCTCTTCTGCCGAGTCCGCCGCGTCCCTCAAAGCCGACCGTCTCGCCGCCCAGCTCGCCGCGTCCCTCCAGTCCGCAGAGTCCGCAAAACACGAGGCCGAGCGCCTCTCGGGCGTCGTGGAGGAGATGAAGGCCAAGCACGAGACCGACGTCGCCACCCACCGCAAGGCCGCCGCGGGGCTCGTCCGCGACAAGAGCGACCTCCAGGGCGTCGTCGACCGCCTCAAGGCCGAGTCCGCGCGCGCGGGTCGCCGCGGGCTCCTCTCGTCGCAGTTCGGCTCCCCTGTCACCCCCAACGGCGCGCCAGACGACCTCCTCACGCCCAACGGCGACGACGACATCTTCGCCACGGGTGGCGCGCCGTCCACACGCGCACGGCGCACGGCGTACGACGATCTCGACGGGGACGAGCTGCTCGGCTCACCGGACGCGAGCCCCATTCCGATAAGAGGGCAGGAGAGCGAGCTCGAGCTGCTGAGGCAAAAGTTGGCTCATGCGCAGAGGCAGATCAGCACGCTCAAGGGGACGCTGCGCCGCGAGAAGGAGGGCCGCCGTGGGAGTCCCATGCCTGTGCCGGGTGGCGACACGTACGGGGGCGCAGAGGAGGAGGAGGACGAGGGCGACGAGACAGTGGCGGAGAAGGAGAAGAGCGGAAGGATGCGGCAGCTGACGCCGTTCAGGGTCGGTGGGCGGGGCGCGGGTGCGCGTGGGGCAAGAGGACGCGGCGCGCGCGGGCTGTCGCTCGTGCAGCGCCTGGGCCTCGCGGCCGCCTCGCCCGCCGTGTCCGACGCGTCGTCTGGCTTCAGCGTTGACGCGGACGCGCCGCCCGTGCCCGGCCTGCGCCTCACGGACATGGACCCTGAGGAGTCGGCGTTCTTTGGCAGCACAAACTCGCGTGACAATGGCGAGATTATGCACGAGGACGAGTTGCTCCCCGAGGCCGAGGACGACGTCGAGGAAGAACAGGAACAGGAAGACCCGCAGAATAGAAGGATCAGCGTCGACGGGAACGGGATGGACCCTGCGTTTACGATGTACGCGGCGGGCGGGGCGGACTCGAGCCAGAACCTCTCGCGCGCGCCGTCGATCTCGTCGCCGTTGAGACAGATGTCGGTCTCGCCTGCTGCGCCACGGGCACGGCCGCGACGGGGCCGCGGGCGCGGGAGGGTGCATACAAATGGGATGGAGCGGCCGAGCAGCCTCGTCAAGGCGGCGGGCGTGCTTGCGGCGGAGCTCGGCGCGGATCAGTTTGACGAGGAAGAGGAAGAGAGAGTGGAGACGGCGGAGGTTGGGGCGCAGACGGACTTTGCGGAGGAGGTGAGGGAGCCAGAAGTGAGAGAGGTGGTGGTGGAGCGGATTGTGGAGAAGATCGTGGAGGTGCCGGTAGAGAAGATTGTCGAGGTGGAGAAGCTCGTCGAGCGGGTGGTGGAGAAGCTCGTGGAGGTGCCGGTGGAGAAGATCGTAGAGGTGGAGAAGGTCGTCGAGCGGGTGGTGGAGAAGCTCGTCGAGGTGCCGGTGGAGAAGATCGTAGAGGTGGAGAAAGTCATCGAGCGGGTGGTGGAGAAGCTCGTCGAGGTGCCGGTGGACAGGATTGTGGAGGTCGAGAAGATCGTGGAGCGGATTGTGGAGGTGGAGGTGGAGAGGGCGCGGGGCGAGGTGGGCGATATGGGGATGCAGACGGACCCGGGGTCGCCCGTGCGCGAGCGCGAGCGGCGGACGACACTCGTACCGGGTCGCTCGCCGCACACGGGCGGGCCCTTCCTCTCCGCCCAGGTCGGCGGCGACGAGACGGAGCCGGAGGGCGAGACGGACATGGAAGACTACCAGGACGCGCGCGATCGTCTGGGCTCGCGCGGCAACCTGCACTCGCGTGCCTCCGCGCAGACGGCAGACTTCCACTCTGCCAAAGAGGGCTTCGCGAGCTCAAGGGACGACTTTGCCTCGTCACGCGAGGACTTCCACTCGGCGATCACCCTGACGGATGTGGATGGCGAGAGCATCAGGACGTCAGAGATGCGGAGGCCGTCGTCGTTCTATGCGACCTCCCCTGCGCGGACGTACGCGGACCAGGGTGTGGATCCGCCGACTCCTATTGTGGAGAGGGCCCCAACGCCGCCCCCGGTGGTCGTTGCCGCGCCGGAGCCACCGCCGCCGCCACCCAAGCCAGAGGTGAAGGAGATGTCGGTGCAGACGGACGAATGGACGCCTCCGCCAGTGGTCGCGGCCGTTCCGCCTACAACGCCGGTCAAGGCCGCACCTGCGTCTGTTCCCGTGTCCCCGGCGATGTACCGCGTCGGTGCCGCTGGGCAGCAATTCCAGTTTGTGGGCCCGGCCGTGGCCGCTGGCGCTGCTGCCGCCGTCGCCGCAACCGCATCAACGAGCCATGCACTAGCATCGACGACCTTGCGCGACGTCCATTCCGCGCGCGCACGCAACTCGATGGACATCGACCGACGACAATCGATTGACTCGGCCATGTCGTCCGTGCACGATTTCGAACCGCGGTCGCGCGTATCGTCCAACGAGCATGCGCTTGGGGTGGTAGACAAGTCCCGACCGCCTACGATGGTGCTTCCGCCCCCGCCCCGCGCGCCGCCACCGCCCGGCAGCATGCCGCCGCCGAATTTCATCCCGGACCGACCGCCGCCGCGCCCGTCGTCGCCGCCACCGGCGGAGCTCATCCAGCGCGCGACGACGCCCACGTTCGGCTCGATGCTGATGCTGCCTGGCAGCGCGAGCAGGAGCAGCTATGTGCGCCAGCATGGGTCGAGCATGCCGCCGTCCGCGCAGAGTCTGCGCCAGCCGCCGTCGACGAGCAGCTTCCGCTCCGCTGCGAACGCGGCGCAGTACGCGCAGAACGCGGCGAATGCGAGTATGGCGAATGCGCTGTCGCCCGCGCGCAAGGGGCAGTCGACAGTGTCGCTGGTGTCGGAGCGCAGCCGCGCGTCGCCGCGGTCGTCGATGTCGTCGGACCACAATCCGTTTGTGATGAGCCGGTCGCAGGTGATGGCGCAGCATACGCAGGCGAGGAGCGCGGGTCCGCTGACGCCGAACCACCGTGCGGCGAATACCACGGCCGACGCGGACAGGACGATTGGGCCCAACTCGGCGACGGATCCGACGATTATCCATGCGATTACCCAGACGATGATTGGGGAGTTTTTGTACAAGTATACGAGGAAGGCGATTGGCAAGGGGTATGGAGAGCGGAGGCACAAGCGCTTCTTTTGGGTGCATCCGTATACCAAGACGCTGTATTGGAGCTCGGCGGATCCGGGGTCGTCGAATGTGTCCGAGTCGAGTGCGAAGAGCGGTGGGTTTTCATTGTGTTTTGATCTTTTTCCCCCCTTTTCTGAGTTGTTCTTGCAGCGTACATTGATGGCGTACGCTCGGTGCTTGACCCTAACCCGATGCCGCCTGGTCTGTATCAGTACAGCGTTGTGGTCTCGACCCCGCAGCGAGAGATGAAAATTACCGCGCCGACTAAAGAGCGGCACGACATTTGGCTGAATGTTCGTTTTTTCCAGTTTCCGTTTCACTGAAAAATGATTGATGGTTGTTCAGGCTTTAAAATACCTCCTTGCCCGTCCTAGCGGTCCGGCCATTCCTTCCCCGGGCAACGCTCTTCAAGTCCCACCAAGTCCCATGTCCGACTTTACCGACGACGAGGGACGGCCAGTCAATGCGAACAACACCAGTCCCCAGAGCCAACGCAGTGCACGGAGCGCGCAGAGCGGCGAGACGTGGAACACGACGCCTCGCGGCCAGCGCAGCCGCTCGCAGCTGTCTGTCGGAGGCTCGCTTGGCAAACGCTCGGGGACACCTGCGATCGAGTATCTGCGTTGGAACAGCCCTGAAAGCCCGTACAGCCCGTCCAAGTCGTTTGTGGACGTCCCTGGGCACGACGACGAGGAACACCTCGACTTTGAGCTAAACGACCCGACGATGGACGATGGCGGGTTTGAGGGCTTGGAGAATGTGCGCGCGTGCTGCGACGGGAAACATACGGTTGGGCACCACCACCACCACCACCCCGTCGAGAACGTGCCCGACCATGATGGCATGCCAGGGCGCCCGGCGTCACCCTCCGCGTGGTCGTTCCGCTCAAGAGCGGGCAGCACCAATTCGCGCGACGGGGGGAATAGTATCTTCACGTGGGGTCGCTCCGAGGGCGCCAAGATGCGCTTTGGCTCGCGGCGGTCTGCCAAGACGCCGGTTCCGTAATGCGACAGACGGAGTGGTTGTATGGATGATCATCCTTTTCTGTTTCCTTTTCCGCCCGATTCATTCATTCTCTTGTTTACTTGTCGTCGGTCAGCTACGTTACACATTCCTTCCTTTGAGACTACTCTACATCTAATGACCTTTTATGACCTTACATTTCCGTTTATTCCATCGTTTCGTGTATATCCCATGTGCAGGTTTGCTCGATACATTCCTTGGTTTTTATGGTGACTTTGTTTCACCTTTCTACGCTTTGAGCTTTGAGGTGGAGTAGCGAGCGAGGTATAGAGGCGCGCGCGCGTGTTGCTGAAGGGTGCGTAGCCTGTTAGCACTGCAGTGTCGTTGCTTCTTTGCAATTCTCGGTCTGCGCAACTGCTGGGGGATCCTCCCGTTTCAATATTTTTGGGATCCGGTGCTTGAAGCGCGCTTACGTCTTCATATATATACCCAACCACGCTCCATTTAAAGGGTGTTAATTGTGACTATCATGGAGGAGCCATAAATTCCCAAAAACGGAACCGGGCGGTAGTTTGTTCTTGTTGCAGCTGTCAACCACGTCTTGTTTCTATCTCGTTTCGTACTAGATGTACGCACACTCCAACCACATTCCACAACCCCCACATAGCGCTGGGAGGCGATTTGAAGGTATAATGCGTAAAGGGGCGCCGCTCAATTCAACTTATACACGTTTTCAGGCTTTCGGAGGAAAATTAATCCTGACCAGATTCCCTCTGCCACAGAGGCTATCGAGTTCGACCGCCACCAATGGGAGAATACAATCTTCCAAAATACGCCTGGGGAGCATGTTCCTTTTTCTACCAGCGACTTTGTTGGCCTCGATCAAGGTTGGTCTGGCTTTGGCGGAAACTTTGCGGATTCTCAACTTTATCGCAAGGCAACTGTTCGCCTAAATTCGTGAGGATGACTACGTGGAATATTCCGTACACCTCGCGACTAGCGGGGGAGTGTGCTGTCCCCATGGCCGCGGTCCTTCAGCCGTTCGCAGACTTGGACCCCAGGGAAGAGCCTGTGCCGTTGGTCGACTTCGGGGAGCATGGTCCCCCGCGCTGCGAACACTGCAGAGCATATGTAAACCCCTGGGGCACGTGGGTACGAGGCGGAAATGCGTGGAAATGTAATCTGTGCAGACACGAAACGGAAGGTGCGAAACATGAACGTGCTTTCTATTATTGCTTCTAACGCCCATTTCTCAGTGTCTCAGGAGTATTTTTGCAATGTTGACGCAGGGTCCGGGCGGCGGATGGATCATGAGCGGCGACCAGAGCTGAATCGCGGGACAATTGATTTCGCGGTGCCCACAGAATACTGGGCGACCAACCCCCCGCAACGATTGTTGATGCCCTATTTTTCTGTGGAGCCGCCACCCGCTGGACCTCGCAGACCTTTGCCAATGAATTTTGTGTTTGCACTCGACGTGTCGAGCGAGTCTGTGCGCTCTGGTCTGTTACATAGCGCCTGTGCAATCCTGCAGGACATACTCTTTGGCCCAAACGCTTGCTTTCCACCTCAGAGTGAGCTCGCAATCATCACCTTCGATCTTACGCTGCATTTCCACGACCTCTCGGTGCGCCTAGTCGTTTCACTGTTTTCACCCTCTGACGGAGGGCCAGTCAGATCTCGTGCCGATGCTGGTTGTATCCGACATTGATGAGGTCTTCGTCCCGTTACGCAGTGGGATGTTCGTGAAGCCCGCAGAACGCCAGATCGCTATTGAAAGCCTTTTGACCGCGCTCCCTGAGCGTTTCGCGCAAATGGCCTACGTAGAGGCTGCGCTAGGCTCTGTGCTTCGTGCAAGTCTCGCCGCCTTGGTCAGTGCCCGTCATCTTCGTTTTACCTGTTCTCACTGGTCCCAGGCGGGGCGTGGTGGCCACGTCGTAGTCTTTCAAAGTACGATGCCGAGAGTCGGCGTAGGTGCACTTCCGGGAGAACCCAACGAGGCGGACATGTATGAAACATCCAAAGAGTCATCATTATATGTCCCGCGGGATAACACTTGGCGAGATATCGGTACAGAATGTGTCGAGGATGGCATAGGAGTCAGCATGGTCCTCGCGATGAACAAGTATATTGATGTTGGCTCAATCGGTACGGTTCGGACGTGAACACATACATAAATGCTGACTCATTGACCCCGCAGGCGCCGTTGCGTCTATCACGGGCGGGGAATTGTTCTACCACCCCCGCTTCAGCCCCGCGCGCGATAGCGCCGTTCTGCACGCGCAAATACATCGCCTCATAGGACGTACGACGGCATATAACTGCACAATGCGCGTGCGCACCTCCAATGGTCTTGTCAGTCCCCCCGTCCCACGAGATCTGTTCTCACTCGTGTTTGCGCTGCAGGGCTTCGGGTGTCCGAGTACTGTGGAAACTTTTTCCAGCGCGGAGCTACTGATGTGGAACTTGGTGTTCTCGATGCGGACAAGGCCCTTTCCGTGACCCTTCAGCACTCGGGTGGCCCTCTGGACCCCCGGGGATACGCATATTTACAGTCGGCCGTGCTCTACACGACTATTGACGGCCAAAGGAGAGTGCGAACGTGTAACCTCGCGCTTCCGGTTGTCGAACTGGCGTGGAATGTGTTCCGTTTATCCGATCTTGACGCGACAGTCTACTATCTCGCTCGACGTGGTGAGTCTACCGGTCCCTGCTACCTGCTGCTCTACAGTCTGACTATTTCATGTCTTTGTATAGCCATCTCGCAGATGGGCTCGGAAAAGCTAGCAAATATTCGCGAGGATTTGACGGAAAATTGCTCTTCCGTACTGCTGGCCTACCGCAATAAATGTTCCAATACGTCCTCGCCTGATCAGGTATAGCGCCTGCATTGACCATCCTATCGAGGTATTGACTGGTATGTAGCTCATTCTTCCAGAAGCGTTTAAAGGGCTGCCTGTGTACACACTTGGGATACAGAAGTCCAAATGTCTCCGAGGTCGATCCTCTTTCCTTTCCGGTTCCCATTGGCTCATTTCCGCTTCTGAGCAGCCCGTACTGTCTCATCGGACGTCCGGAACTACAGCACGCACCGGATGCTATCCGCGAGTGTGCGGGGCCTCATACAGCTTCTATACCCGCCGCTCTTGGCACTGCATGATCTCGCAGCGGATGCTGGGCTGCCGGATCCCACGACGGGGCAGATCGTGCTGCCCGATCTCATGCGCGACAGCCATCTGTACATGGAAGCCCATGGCGTCTATCTTATCGGTGCGTTGCTGCGTATTCGCTGTCCAATCTTTCCGTTCTGACCTCGCCCCAAGACAATGGCGAAGCAATGATCATGTGGATCGGAGGAAGCGTGTCGCCGCAGCTTATGCTAGATCTGTTTGGCGTGGTCGACTTCTTGGCGCTCGACCCACAAATGGTATGCACATTCATTCACGAGCAACGTCATGATCTAGAAGTTTTGGTTCGCGCAGAGCGAGATTCCTCGGCTTGAGACCAGACTTTCTACTCAGGTGCACAACATCCTCGAGCGCCGGCGGGCCCAACGGGGCGGACGCATGTCAAAGTTTTTCATCGCACGCCAAAATCTGGACGCTGCGGAACTCGAGTTCAGTGACATGCTAGTGGAGGACCAAAATGCAGGGGCGATGGCGTATACCGATTGTACGCGGCAACTATACCCGAGTCAGTAGCACCCGCTAACGTTCGGCCCAGATCTATCTGTGGTGCATAGTCAGATTAAGCAAGTCGTGAGTAGTCTTCATTGTGTGGTCAAATTGCACCTGAATGTTTTTGCTGTAGCTCCGAGATGGAGGGTCGATAGGCGGTGCAGTAGCTCTTCGAGGCTCTATATGGTAGTGATATACCCTTCCTTGCGGGCTGTTTAAAGTTGCGCGCGTATATATCTAATATTGGCAGCTACATCTCACGGCAAAAGACGTTACATAGATTGGGAGCCTCTGGTACAATACATCGCTGTCTTGTGCACAGATGGAGCATCTTGACTAGAGCGAAATAGCTTCGGATACTTTCCTGCTTATATGACTCGCAAATCCCTCCCACAAGGAACGGTCTGTACCCTGGATCCACTGGCATTCCAAGCACGTTTCACTGTCAGTGGCTTCGGCCGCGTCCTTGAAAATCCATTGCATGGAGCAAGTGAGATTGGGTGTAAATGCCTCTCCTGCTACTGGGTCCGGTGCACCATGTTTATTTTTCCGTCGGGCCGCTCGAGACCAAGTATTCTTGGTTGCGTAAATGACGAAGCGAAGTGAGTTTTTATCGTGTACAACGCGAACACCTTCTACCGCCGTCAGCACCTTAGACAAAATGTCGGTGAGGCGCTCAGTATTTTGAGATGAGATTCGAATCGGTTGCCGAAGGGTATTTCGAGGCGGCATCAGGCTCTGTAACTGGGGACTGGAGATTCGCGATAGAGTCTGAACAACGGTGAGCCCCGGCAGCCGTATTGGAAAGAGTCCTACGTCGGATAATCGGAAATCACTGAACGACCAAACAACAGCCCAACGCCTGGTGGATCCTTGGATGAACTCTGTTATTCCGTAGTTCTGGATCCCGTGTTCTCGAATGGCGCCAATAACTTCAGTCAAAGATGACATTTTGCCGAGCATCGAGGTGTACCAGCTAGGTGGTCGATGTCAAGTTAAGATCCTTGAGAATGGGGGAGTTTCTTACCGGCAGCGTTGTCCAATTAAAACACTTTCATTCACCATGCGTTTGACGAAGGAGGCTTCCCCGCCCTCAGTGATCATTTCAACCTCGGCACCAGTACAAACCTTGGCTGGAATTTAGAATGAAGCCCAAAGGAAATGGATGGCATACAGCATTGGGCTCGAACTCTTTGGAATCCGCCGATGCGGCGACATCTTCACGGCTACTGTAGAATGGAGGATTGCACATCGTAAAGTCGGCTCTAGGAACAAGGCTTAGGCAAAGAGAAAAATTTCGCGGTGATTGAGCACTTCAAATTTGAGTCTTCATGAAGGGGGGCAAAGATAGGAGCTTCAGGAGTCGTTTCGAAAACTCGGATCCGTTCTGAAAGACCATTTCGTTCAATGTTTGAGCGAGCGCAGTTCCAGGAGAACTGGTCCACGTCTGTCTGATGCGTTGATTGGAAGGCAGGGAGCAGTAACAAGAGAATACCTGTAGCGACAAAGGACCAATCTGAATTCATCTTGCAGGAAAGAAGTGGATAGATAGCCGATGCGCCAGTTCCTCTGCCATTGCTTTACGAAGGGTGTGGCGAGTACGTAGGCTAAACGCACATATCCAGACCAAAGCATGGCTTATTTCCGAGGAATTCTGTCGTGCGGATGATGTCTTGTATCCACAGAACGTAGTTGAGCCTAGTGTATATGAATATTTTGTCGGGAGTTCTAAGTGGATGACGGACCTATTGGGTACCTTTCGATGTTATTCGTCAACATTGCTGTTGTCTACTCGTAGAACCTACCGGGGGACACAGTCGATTCAGAGGCAGATCCAGAGAAATTCCGAAATCGCGGTGGAGAAGAGCTTCCGTTAAACGCCTACCCACAAAATATGTCGATGCACAGCAGCGCATGTGGAATTCGTA
This sequence comes from Mycena galopus ATCC 62051, assembly GCA_014925785.1. NCBI lineage: Eukaryota > Fungi > Basidiomycota > Agaricomycetes > Agaricales > Mycenaceae > Mycena > Mycena galopus. The sequence continues at coordinate 113,171 of WIQG01000160.1, forward strand.
CCTCTGCGATGTCTCATTTTTGAAATCGATTGAAAAACTTCCAGAATACGATATTATACTTTGAACGATAAATAAACGGAGAGTTCAAAGTGCGGGGTCGAAGCCCACCACGGTTCCAAGGCAGGATAAACTTTAGCCAGTTGACGAAAATCCGGCGGCGTTTTATACGGATTCCGTGGATGCATACGTCCTTCAGCGCATGAGATTTGGTAGTTCCTCTTGACAGGCGATACAATCAGTTGTAGCTCGCGCCTTTGGTTTATTAGAGTTGTTGAAGGAAACAGGTCGGGCACAGCCACTGGACGCTGCCGAAAGCGTTCACATGAAATAGAGACAAACTACCGCCACTGTCCGTTTTTGGATATTTTGATTTGATCTCGTTTTTCTCGGCTTTCATCATCTGTAGCGCATAGAAGCTGCTTTCACATATTGTTTTACACTAGGTCAGTATCAGTCTGCAAACCCTCAACCGACGGAATTCTCCGGCCCAAAATGCGCAAGACGGAAGCGGGAGCGCTGATCAGCGATAACAGTGAATGGCAGCACTCAGAGTTCCAGCTGAATAAGTCTATGCTGAGATTTACGTGTTATAATTGGGCTCGTGTGACACTGCAGGTGTTACAGGATAGGCCAGAAATTAACTCGATGATATGAACCTTGTTTCAATTCGTACGAGAAGGCCTAGGCTTCTCGTATTGAGCACATCGAGACGAAGCCGCCGAGGTACAGGTAGCTTGAGTCCATAATACCACAGTAGAAAGACAAAACTAGTCAGCTATTTATTGTACTTTAACTCGAAAAAGCCTTGCAGCATATCTTGGAGGACAGCGTAGGAAAAAGCACCAATGAGTACACTGTAGAAATGGGAGATCTTACACAGCGTAAACTACTCATTTGTCCGCAAACAGACTTGAGAATGCGGGGAAATTAGAGTACCCTGTGCCTGAGCGGTCAAGGAATTGCCCTGTGCGTTGTAGACTGAGTCTTCTCTTGCGCTCTATTTCCGGTGCCGTTCAACACGAAAGACCAATTTCCTTGTACCTTGGCTGACTCTCTAGCTGTCGGCTTCGGTACATCTTGACCTAAGAAAATCACTCGAATCCCCCATTTTGAGGCCATAGTTCAAAAAGTTCACATTGCTTACGATCCGAAACATGGGCTGTAATGAGCGAAATGAAGGACAAAATTGCTTCAATATATGTCGCCGATCCACAGCCTCCTTTCTGTGGATCGCTCAAAACTTGGAACCATAATTGAGATACGTCGGCTGTCGGGCCTTTTCGTGAGGTTGAGATGTTTGTCTTATCTTCAGCAGCACAAGCTTTCAAAGAATTAAGGCTTGATCCACTGATCTCTGCAGTCTCTTGGTGTGGGAGTTTATTTATAGGTCCGCAATTTATCGTTCTTGGACCTTCCTGTCAAGACAGTTGCCCGAGGGTCCATGCGAAACTCCGCGCGGCGGGGCGGTCGCTGGGGGCGGGGCCGGGGATGTGGCGGTCGCCGCCACAGGTTACAACCGGTCCTGTTGAACAACTGGAGGATACATTGAACAACCACACCACTCGTTCCAACTGGCTCGAACTACCCCTTTTCGCTGTAATTTACCTCGAAGGCCACAAAGCGAGGAAAACGGAATTGGTGCGGGATCCAGGTATGACGCATATCCTTGGCGATTTACTTCGGCGAAAGAGTGTACCATAGGAAAGAATATGACTGAACTCGGGTTTGTCCGGCGGGCATGCTCGAATACCTTCCAACTGACTTGGGTCGCGTGCCAGTGCCAATTGGCTCCGAGTCCTCCCCGAAAACAATCTAGTGCCCGACTGAAAATGCATTTGACAGCTTGAAGAAAAACCAGGATGCAAGAATCATTCGACATGGCCAGCTCTGTCAGCATGGGTGAAATAAAAACAGCAATAGAGGGCAAGCTAGTTACCATATGTGTAGTATTGGGTGGTTCGGCACGATGTGTTGTAGCGGCCGTACGGCAGATGTCAGAATCTGAAGTCGGCCAATTGTAAGACTGTTACCTCGGTCTGCCCTAGTAATGCGAGTCGAGCACCCGGATTCCCAGTAGAGGAATGGACTCGAGTTTATCTGCTATACAATTAATTCCACAAATTAGGGCCTGATCGGCAACCGTGAATTTTTTCACGTGAATTTGGCTTGATCCCGTTTCTGCATACTTTTCTCACAAATTTCATCCCTAAACTATCTTAGAAAGGAAAGTAAGTGCCTTTTCTCGAGGTTGGAAGAGTCGGGGTGAGAGCGATGGAATGGGCTCAAAATATGATTAACTTCAACCAGAATCCCTTGCATCAAACTTGAAACATGGGGGAGATTTTGCACAACCATATCTCCACCCCCTCTGGCCTGGAATGTTCATGAAAACATTGTATTACTTGATTAAGGACACTTTAGGTACGAATTTTATACCCATGCTAAATTCAGGCGAAATCCACGCGTGAATTCACGGTTGCCGATCAGGCCCTAAGTACTCAGGGAATAGACACGCAGAAATGCATCTCCAAGTCCTGGCTATATTCAGCGGCAAATTTAGCCCTCCGTTAATTACGCGTACGACCAATGATGGGCCGCCCTAACCTCGGGATAAACACCGATATCACAATTCACATAAGATTAGCTTGACCTATGCCGGAAGTGTCGACCAACTGACCACCGAAGCAGAGATAAGGGACGTTTGGCCATGGAGCTGAGGGTGGACCAAAGAGGCGCATCAGTGACAAGCGCCGGGTTGCCGCAAAGGATAGATTGCAGCAATATGTCCCCATGTCACTTTCCGCCTAGTCCGCAGCCCGAGTCTGCTCTAGTCGCTCTCGTGTGGAGTGCGAAGATCGCGTGCGGCTGTGGTTTTAAAATAGACGACTCTATCTCAGGCGCTGCGAAGAAATGTTCAAAGTGTGCCTGCAGCTGAATGAAAGCAAGCATACTACTTATCTCGAGGTTGTGATAGAGCCAAAATTACGAGGACATTGTGAATTTGATTCAAAAAATAAGCACTCTCGGAGCCGAATGAGAGGGTAGATTGCAGCAGAAAAATGCAGAGCTTCGTATTTTGAATTACTTCCATCTCGGTCGCAGTCGGAGTACAGTTCTGCCTTCAGATAATTTGCAGATAATCCAAGCGCGCAGCCTGACGGGCATAGCCCATATTGTAACCAGGCTGTACACTCCGTGAATTACCTCCGGATGGCGTGCCCACGCCCACTCAGACTGCGAAACACAGCTTGTGCCCAAGTTAATTACCGTCTATCAGCACCTCGTTGGAGCCCTGCTGCGGCGATGTACAGGGCCAGTACAGCTCTTGTCGCGATGCACCAGTGATATTGACGGGGAAAATCAACAATAAGGCAATGTCAAAGATGCCCGTGTATTCCTACAGTGGAATGCAGGATGTATGAAGGATGTAGAATGCGGCGCTGAAGCCGATAGCAGTTATTTTTCATAGATGAAGGGCCGCTATCACCGGTAGTGTCATTGTCTGAGCGAAAACAGGTGAAATGAGAGTTGGGAACCACACGGAACACGGGCCTTCTCTTCTGCCCAATTCTGGCAGACACAAGGACGTGGAAGCGGGAGAATGTTCAAAAAGAAAACAAGGGTGTCACACTTTTGTGACTCGTCTCAATACGGCAATCGCCTTGTTCCTCTTTCTCTTTCACGTCCACCCTCGACATATTTGCACCTCCGTGCCCTCCGTGCTCCTCATACGACACTAGAGGACCCTTGTACTTGTTTTGTCTTTCAATGGGCAGCTGTGGCTCGCGGCCAGATCGTGGAGAGAAGGAACGGAGCGATGCAATTGACCGGCAGCTAGAGGAGGATTCCAAAAAATTCAAGAAGGAGTGCAAGATACTACTGTTAGGTATGTGTCCTTGTACTCTATTTGCTTGTCATTTCCTTGTTCGAGTGCTCTTTTGTCCCGGAAACCCGACATGCAACCCCGTGCTTCTAGGTGCATCGACGCCACACCTGTTTCTTTGTGGTTGCTTCCGGAGGAGCACAGCTACCTAGACTGCACAAGACGCCCACAGGACCCGGGTGGCAATTATCTTTGGGCTTCACTCAGGGCGGTTTACACCACTGCTTCGAGGCAGCAAATGCGATTCAGGCTCGCTGCGCCGCGTGTGCAATTTATGTCGCTCAATTGCCATCGCACTGGCAGTTGTGGCAGCCCAGATGACTGCAACCGATTTGCAAATACCTCTCTTACGTCCAATGATCGGCGATCGCGATTCACGAATTGACACCTCCCGCAGGATCCGGCGAGAGTGGAAAATCTACGATCGTCAAGCAGATGAAGATCATCCACCAGGACGGCTTTTCGCGGGACGAGCTCGTCGCGTACCGCCCCACAATTCACAAGAACGTCCTCGACTCCGTCCAGGCAGTCATTCTAGCTATGCGGAAGATCGGCGTCGACCCTGTACGCTTTGGGAACCGTGTTTTGGCAGACAAGGTTCTCGATGCCTCGTCCAACAAGGACGCCCCGGCGTTCCTCTCGCCCGAAATTGCGGACGCGATCAGTCAGTTAATGCAGGACCCGATAATACCAAAGATTATGGATGAGCACGCCAGCGAATTCTACCTGATGGACAGTGCAGTCTAGTATGTTCCCGCTCAACCTGATGGTAGTCTTTCCTAATCTCTGCGCAGCTTTTTCACGGAGGTCTTACGAATCGGTGCACCTGATTACATTCCAACCGAGACCGATGTACTACGAGCCCGAGCGAAAACAACGGGCATCTCAGAAACACGGTTTAACATGGGGGCTTTAGCGTGAGCACCCTTGTTGTCTGTTCCCTTGAGCGCCCTGCTGACTGGTCATAGGATCCACATGTTTGACGTTGGCGGCCAGCGGTCGGAACGCAAAAAATGGATACATTGTTTCGAGAGGCAAGTTTCGGTCGCGAAACCTTGATTAGGTGCTGACTGGGCTATCCAGCGTCACAAGTATCATATTCTGCACGGCCCTCAGCGAGTACGACCAGACACTGCTGGAAGCGCGAGATCAGGTACGTTTCCTCTCACTTCACGCTTTCATGGCTAATCAGTTTGCAGAACCGAATGAAAGAGTCGCTCGTACTGTTTGATTCAGTCATCAACTCGCGGTGGTTCCTCCGCACATCGATCATCCTCTTCCTCAACAAGATCGATGTTTTCAAGGCGAAGTTGCCGAAGGTATGCCATCTCGTCTCGTTGCACTCGAAGCATCTGTTAATTCAAGTGCCGCAGGTCCCATTACAACGGTATTTCCCGGAATATATCGGTGGCAACGACATCAACAACGCAGCTCGCTTCATATTATGGCGCTTCATGCAGGCGAATCGGGCACGGTTAAGCGTGTACCCACAGTGCGGCTTTTTTTGCAATCTCTTTATCCATGCGCTTATTCACACTTGGTTGCAGTCTAACGCAGGCGACGGACACGTCGAATATTCGGCTCGTGTTCGCCGCGGTCAAGGAGACCATCCTGCAGAACGCACTGAAGGATTCAGGGATCCTATGACCTGAGCTGCTTTCGATCTTGACTTGATCCCGTGTACCAGTACGTCGCTTCCTTTCACTTGCCCTCTCACGCCGCTGACGGTTCTGCAGCCACACTCGCATTATGTACCACCACTCACACTGCATTGCTACGCTTACTACACGCCGACACGATGATGATGTTCCTCTATACGCTACCTTGCATTACACTACGCACCACGCAATACTAATCCTACCCACCTACTACCACTACTTGTACGCACGCACCTGCTATCCCGCTGTCCACTCCACGCGCTACCTACTACATCACCCGCTTTAGGCCGTTGAACGCTCGCCATTTACAATTTGACTCTTCATGTAGCTTGTAGCACATGGATGTGTACCATGTACCACTATTGCTAGCATTTCTCGACGGGGACAGGTGTAATTGAATAGGAATAGGCGTACCGCCGTAGAATTGCGTGTGCGGGCTGAGGGACGCGAAAGGGGCTCGAGCATTCAACAAAATCTCCAGGAAGGTATACTGCATACCCTTCCCAAGCTTGAGCGATGTCGTGGCAGCCTCGACGTGCATTTTTGATTTTCTGAACAAAATCATGGGAGGAAAGACCCAAAATGAGATCAGATCAAAATATCCTAAAATGGGCAGCGGCGGTAGTGTTTCTTATGGACGCTTGCCCTTTTCAAATTCAAACGGTAACCAACTCGCAGAGAGCCGCAATCCAATAAATCATTGATGACAGTCGACTGCGACCGTGATAGTGGGCACCATCGACACTGCAACCTCACTGCCCAAAGCCTATAATTTATTTTGAAACTCGAACCAGAAGATCCCATTCTGGAATTGAGTCTCGGGGAATCCGGGATTCCTCTGATGCTTATCCCAATGTTACGCACCTCGCGACACAGCGCTGCACCGCGACACTAACTCTGCAAAAGAAATGTCACCTGTTTTTTTTTGTGATTTCCAGGCTCTTCGCAAATTTGATTGATGCGCCATCTGGCCGAGGAAAACAAGAAATCAGTGTTCTTTTTTTCAGAGAAATCTAAGCCACCCAAATTAAAGCTCAAGATGGCCGCATTCATCTTCCAACTTGAATTGTGCAATGCAGAGCACTCGCAAATCAATAAATTATCATCATATGGTGCGAATAATTATACATCAAGGTGCCTTTGGATCGTTAGGCTCAATTCCTTTCCTGAAATAGAAAACCCATTTGTCGGCGCCCGCACGAACTTCCTCGTCGCCCCACTTCAGCAAATTTAAAAGGCCCCGTCCGTAAACCCACTCCTTCTTTTCTGTCAACCTTTTAGTATAATACTACTTCACACAATCAAATGCATGACTTGCGCCCAACAAGCATGTACCCATCGCCCGGAATCTCAATGTTGTTACGAAGCGGTTCGATCAAGTTCTCGAGTACAAGGGTTTCCACGGCGATCTGGATAGTGCAATTTGATAATTAAAAGGCGTCGTTTCTCTTGCGTCTCGAGACACAAGATAATAAAAAGAAAAACACGGACCGTGATCTCCTTCTGCGCGTCGTAATACCCGGCAACCTCCTAATTCAAAAGGCGTCCATTCTCTTGCGTCTAAAGACAGTGGATAAGAAAAACACGGACTGTGATCTCCGTCTGCGCGTCGTAATACCCGGCAACCTCTTGGCTCGTCGAGGACCTTCAGTTTAGTGCATAAGCGTTGTGTTTGGCGTGTCAACACGAATGAACACACCTCGTCGATGCTCTCTTCATCGTCACCTGCACAACAGTTGGTTCTTTCAGAGCGCCGCCAGCCCGCGTCTGTGGAGGGAAGAACATGAGCGTCGTGTCGTCGAGGCGCAAGAGGGCAGAAGAGTCCATGGCGGTTGGAGAAAAGAGTTGTGACGTCGGAGCCGAAGAGACATAAAAGGAAAGATACTTTCTAGTTTGGGACGAGGCGACAATCACATGCTCTGAGCTCGCCCATACGTAAAGTTCAATACGTCGAAGCCAAATATGCGGATATCACCATAAATATTCGGAGAAGCTTGACTATCAGAGGTGAAAATAACTACCTCTTTCGGTCAGCCCAGACATTCGAAGACGAATTCAAATCGAGACAAAGAAATATCATAATCGCCGCCTCAAGCTCACAATACAATTCACCGGCGTCATCGTGGCTCCTGGTATCCATTGCAGCATCTCCCGTTTCTGCTCCTCAAACGGTTTTGCACGCAGGTTCTCTGGCACGGAAATTTCGTAACCTCGCACGAGGCTGGCGAGCAGGCACACGCTCTCCGTCAGCGCGAACCGTTGCCCGATGCAGTTCCGCGCGCCGCCGGAGAAGGCGAGGACTACATACATCTCTGTCAGTAAGATGGATAAGTAATTTAAGGGCAAGTGAGGCGCACAGGCATCGCGCGGCCACCTATACGACTCGGTGTCGATGAATCGTTCAGGCCGGAACGACGCTACGTCCGGGCCCCAGTACATCGCTGTGAGGACTTAGCTGGAAGATATAATTAAAGAGGACGGACGAACGGTTCATATGGAGGCCCAGTATATCGACCATGACTATGCTTCCTGCCTTGATTGGCACGGATATCTCTTGTATGTTGTCGATCTCGTCTTTGGTGGAGATCGTGAATCGGTGCGCCTGGATAGTGGCGTCCGCATGGACCGTCTTCGCGAGCCGCACAACATCAGGGCAAAGGCGGAGGGTCTCATGGAATGTGGCTAGGGTGTACGGCTACGCGAGGTGAGAACTAATATTCCGCAGGCGTGTTTTGACTAACCAGTCGAGGCATGGACTCTTTGTAGGACTGGAAATGATAGATCAGTATGGACAGACTTCGTCCGGGGGCAACTTACTGAGACGGACGCTACGGTAGGAGCGCCGTCGGGCCACAGCGTGCGTGCCTCTTCGTATATTTTGTGCTGAGCTTCGGGGTAGAGGGCTAGAAGTGCGACAGCGAACGAGAGCGAGTGCGCAGTGGTTTCTGATCCAAAGTTAGAGCAAGCACCGGGGAGTCGAGGTAGTTATACCGTGTCCGGCCAAGAGAAACGCCTGGCTGGGTCAGATACGCGTCAGTCCCGCTGAACGTGCACGACTCACGAAGGAATTCGACAAGAGCTCGTCGTCAGTGAGGCTCTTATAGGAATTGGCGGTCGCATCCTCGTCTTCCAGCGTCGTCATATTCGCCTCCACGAGATTGCGCAGCAGCCCTGAATCCATATCGGACGCCTTGCCGTCGACGACCCGCGCGCGCGACAGCGCCACCAGATCGAGTATGTGCAGCCTCAGCGCCTCGTAGGCGTGGTTCGTGTTCTGCACAATGCCTCCAATTACAGGAACGTGCATGCGCCCACAAAGGGCGTAAAGCCATTCCGGTGTGGCAGCCTTGACGAAGAGGTAGTGGACGGCAGCGAAGATGGCCGGGCTAAATGCCATTAGTTGGCCAGAGGGAGGCTCTATGGAGGCACTTTGCTGCCAGGACGCGCGACGACCGAAGCCGGCAGAAGAAATCACGAGAAGGGAGACCTGGTTCCAATATGTGAGGGAGGTTGGCAGAGATGAAAGGGATAAAGGGCACCTGGAGGAGATCCTTGGCTGCGTTGACGGTGATGGGCTTGTTTCCTTGCTCGGCTTGCGCGGCGTCCAGCTCAGCGAACCATTCATTGAGGATGCGGACGGTTTCCATCCAGACGAACGCGTTGCTCGCCTAGAGATTATTTTAAAAAAATTAGCAGGCGATTGACGCACACGGACCTCATTAAAGGCTGGTTTCGCCACGTTGCGGTGCCGGCGCCACTCCACGCCTTCCGTGCTAACGACATTGACTCCATAAAAATTTAAAGCCTCGTACTGTGCCCACAGTCAGGCACAGAACAAAGAATGAATAAATACTAACGGCTTCCACGTCTTTCTGGAAGACCGTGGCCTCTCCTACGACGGTTTTGATCCCTTCTGCGTCGGCCAGCCAGAGGGTCGGCACGGACCCCCAGAGCACAACCGAACTGATGGCGGTACATCCGTGTTTCGCATACACTATGAAAACTTCAAGTAGGGACGCTCAATGAGCGAGGAGAGGACTGACGCGTGAATTTCCCGTAAAACGAGCCGATGAGCGGCGGCAAAGGGAACCAGCGGCCCAAAAGTTGAGCTGGGGCGCGGAAAGGATGCAGCCAGAGTACGCCGGCATATGGGGAAGCGCTGAAATAGTGATCATCGGCGATTGGAATTGTATGGTTCACAGTGCTAACCTGAGTGAGCGGATCGCCGAGTGGAACGAGAGGGTGTTTTCGACGACGATTTTGGTCAGCCAGACCGCAAAACCTGCAAGCAAGAGACGGGCCATGGGCGTTTGGTTGCGGTGCTAGATTCTAGAGCGCAAGACTCTTCATAACCAACTTGCGCCACTGGCACTCAGTGACAGATGGCACGAAGAGCCGGTAGAGTGCCCGGAGGTTGGTCGGCATTTCAAAACAGGTTGTGGGCAAAAAGCTTGGAGGGACATCAGTCTCACATTACGGGGCTGGGGCAAGACAGAGTGCTATGGTGGTAAGTAACAAATTCAATAGTACTATTTTAGCCCCTGATGTGTCCACGCACCCTGATGTGGAATTTTTGCTGACCCCAAGCGCAATTGAAGCTCTCTTCCTCTAGTAAAAATCTGATACATGTGTATGTGCCGCGTCTATTGACTGGAAAAATATGGGCCCAATAGGAGCTATACAACGCACGAAAGAAATGAAAAGAAAGATTTTGTAACATTTTGTGACACTGCCAAACTGCCCGCCAAAATTCGATTCCACTTGTGGTTCCACCTTCGGGACGTTCATATCCTCCACATTTCATGTCCATAAAACCCCAAAATAATTGAGGCTATAGAAAAGACCTCAATGTACTCAATTTCCGCTGCCGAGAGGAAGAGACCAAGAAGGTATAAAGTTCTTCCGTGCGATCACTGGCGTGGACACATCGGGGGCTACTAGTAGTAGTATACGTGATTCTGAACGACTATTTTCAGATATCACGCCCAGTAGACTAGAGAGGCTGAAACGAGCCTATACTCGTAATACGAAACATAGCCGACACAACTCCGAGATTCGCTATCCTGCACCGAAATTATCTCTGATTTTTTTAGTTCGCGCGCGGCTGTGCGCATCTCAGAGAATTACGAATCTCTTGAGATTACTTTAATCCTGGATCTATCGTGGATCTTCAAGCGCGGCGATCCGAGCTTGAAAAGACCAGCTGAAAGGCGTATATGTGAGAACGATCAGCGCGTTCATTCTCTGGAACCTCTGGAATGCCCGACGAACCCGAGTTCTCCGCAGCCAAAAAAAATGGAAAATCCCCAGACGGGCAGTAATCCACAAAAGCTGACAAAACGGACCTGGGGTATATAGAGGTCGATATCTGGGAAGGTCTTTCAGAGCTAACACAAATACCTTCTTTGAATTTCGAAATGTCGGCATACAAGTCTTTCGCTGTCGCCGGAGGCGGGACGTTGGGGTTGCCCATCGTCCACGCACTCGCTGCCAAGAACATTCCTGTTGTTGGGACGAGGTAAATAAAGCGGAAGGGATGGGGAGCAACGCCGCGGGAGTGCAAATGTGTTGTGGCCAGGCCACCAGGGGCAGAGCATCAGGGAGGTGCACGGGCTCTGAATAGCCTACATGATTGAACAGCTCTCAGAGATTTGTTTCAGCCAAAGAACGGACAGCTCTCAGAGTTGTTCTCTGAAGCTAGTGTCCGAAATATTCTCTGCTCGAGGTGATGCCTTGATCTCATGACAAGCCTTTTTACATCCGAATCGCGTCCGCCTTGCGAGCGTTCAAACGTTCAAACAGCTCTGCAGGTGCGGTGTTGAAATCCGGGCCTGTCTCCTCTAAACTGTGTGGGGTGAGAAACGCCATGCAAGTCATGGATTTAGCCACTGAGGGAGTGAAAAATTCAATTTTCACCCACTTTGGCGTAAATATGGTTCTCACCTCCTTTGGCCAATATTACTTATCTAGGGCTGAAATACCTTCCTCGATTGACTTTCGAGGTCGAATTCAAGCTTTTGCACGCTCTAAGATTTGGCGAGCTTGCCGAACGTGGAATTAGTTGAATGCAACGGGTTTGGCTCCCTATTCATTTGACACTTGACCACTGTGCGGCTGGCCTGACCACGCAGAATCAGGAACGACAGCCCGATCGATCAAATGACAATAATTCAAGCCCCGCGCCATCACCACCATCACCCGCGCGTCCTTCTCAAACTTCGCTGCCGCCAGATACGCTTTAAGAAATGTTCTGCCTGTGCCGGTAAGAACGCAACCAAATTGAGGCGACCACCGATGACCTCTTCGGCGAATTTCTTCATATTTTTTAGTGGCGCGCCATCTATCTCTTGGAGGACATTTCAGACTTCGCCTCAAACACGGCCGTGGTATCCGAATCTGCATTTTACTTCTATCGCGGACAGATTAGGCTCCGGACTATGGGCGAGTCTATGAACTCTTGGCGGCTCTAAGATTCACACTTGAGCTTTTGCTGTGCACATCCAAACGCCACCGGAGCTGCAATTTCCGGCCCACTCTTGGCTCACTCGTCGGCGTCGGACCTAGAACGAACGAGCACGCGCTCGTCTCCTCGGAGTCAGCAGAAGAGTGCAACAAGGATTTTCGTCTAATTGTATATTTTATTCGCTACATATGATTTAATCTGTCAGAACTTCAACTTCGAACGCGGACATGCATGTACAAGACAAAAGAAACGATCGCAACCGAAAGCGAGGAACTACGAGTACAACAAAGACACTGCATGATTACTTACCTATTATTTTAGGAATTTAGGAGTCCAATACGAAGATAAATAATGCGGCACTACACAATCAAACCTGGGTCATTGGAATGTGGAAGGGACCAACGGCGAGGCGTGGGACGCGCATTGGGCTGAAGGCATCCCGTTAGTCGCAGGAAATTAATTAAAGGTTAGTTACGGCTCACCTGATGCAGGTGGAGGGCGCGGGGGTATGCCGACACGGGGTCGAAGCTGGACAGCGATGAGTATCCCGGCTCCCAATTCGACTGGGGCTCGTGGTGGGGGTTTGAGGTGCGCTCCGCGCCAAGCTCAAAGTCCGGCGAGAAAGCGCGAAGACCAGGCGCCTCCAGTGAGAACGACCTTGCGTCCAACGAGCCGTGTTCCTCCTCCTCTAGCTTCATCCCATCCTCTTCTACAGAGAGCTCAAGCTGGAACTCAAAGATAAGCGGCTCCTCGTCGAGCGGGCGCGCCTCACCGCCGGCCCAGGGGGCGAGAACGCCGCGGCCTCCGCGTGCGTGCATCGCGAAGGGATTGAGGCGGAAAACGCCCATCATGCGCCGCATTTGCGCGCTCGCCTGCGTCGCGCGGAGGGGCACCTCGGTCGGCGGCGCGAGCATTTGCGGGAGCGCCGAAAAAGGTAGGTCGATGATGAAGCCATCGTCGTCGGGCTGCTCTTCCTTGACTTTAAGAGCTGGGGGAGGCGACACAGAGGATTCGGGAGATGTGGCGTTGGGGTCGGCATACGGTGTGGAATACGGTGTGGAATACGCGTCGGAGACGGTGGTGCCCGCCTCGGAAGATGAGCGGGTAAAAGGTGGGGTATAAACGCTAATTGCGTCGAGGAGGGAAGGAGGGCCCGATGTTAAAGTGCCGTGGGACGAGTCGGGATAGCCTGTGCCGCGGGACGAGTCGGGATAAGGCGGTTGTGATGCTGCAGACCGGTGGGACGAGGCAGGATAATGGCCGAGTGCAGAGCGAGAATTATACTCGGACTGACAAGTAAAGTTTACAGCAGCATTCCACGGGTTGACAAAGGACGCAGGAGTTGGTATGTAATGAGACGTCCTCGACGGTTCAGGTGTCCACTGCGCTGGTCTAATGGTGGTTGAATAATATGCGCGGTCCTCTGGAAAATACGGAAGACTGCGCCGGTCCGCGAGTAGAGCGCTGTAATGCGACATAACACCAGAGCTAAAGAGGAGAACAAAAATTTGTACATTGCTGCACAGATGGATGTTCAGCTTTATACTAAGGAATCGGTTGACCGCGACGAGTTGGCACATGTCCATCTGTCTACAAGGGGTCGCGTCCCAATCATGAAATCGAGATCGGCCGTGCTTCTCTTCGCGGAGCGATCCACCAGGCGTTTTGATGTACCTCCATATTTGGAAACACACAGACTCCGGCCGCGACAAAAGCACACACAGAAAGCCTCCGTATCCTCGTTATTTTCTCTCTGTGTGTTATCGATTTACGAAGCTGTCCAACTACATTTTCTATTGCCCACGGCTGTCGTTGCCACCCTCGATTCCCGCCCGGCTAGAAAAAAATAGCAGACGCAGTCACGTCAGGCGAAACGCTTTACATTCAGTCATCACTTAGCACCTCATGTCGAAGAACCAACGCAGCTTGAAGTAGCCCAGGAACCGAGGATACGCAATCAACCGTTCGGTTCTCTTCTGGAGGCCAAGCAAGAAGGAGCAGTTCGTACCGGTATCCCGAGAGTAGTGCGCAATGTAATGTGATACGTACAACAACGTCGGTGGAACGGGCGGTCTTCTAGGGTTCGACGCGAAGTGCAATTGAATTGACCCGTCGAAATAAACCTGGCGGGTGTGACGCGATACGGGAGTGGCGTTTGGGGTGCAGGGCTGCAAATCCTACTAGCCGAAGCCATTCGTAACATGTTGTAGTTGCAAATGATCTGCCCTGGAACAATAAAACTTGAAGGTTGCAGAAGGGAAAAAAATCACTACGCCACAAGAATAGCTCTGATGGCAGCTCAAAACCCGCCCGGCATGCCTGGTTGATCCCTGAACAGTGAACTTTGAAGGTCATCAAACGATGTATCCCTGAAGCCGGCGAATAGGTGGTTACCGTGCGCCAGAGTTTACTGCACCCGTCAAATTGGGATTTCAACATACAAAGCCTAAGGTTCAATTAATTGCAGCAGAGGAGCGGAGCTTGCAGCGTTGCAGTCGATGGCAAGGAAGCTGCGGGCGATCACCTGGCCGCGGAACATCAGGTCGATAGCACGCAGCCGTGCTAGCATCGCGTGAACTGGCAGCCGGGATGCCCGTCGGAGTCCATGGCTTGGACTCCGCAGAGGTCCGATTCCGCTCTACCACGCTGTTGATCTAGGCCGAACGAACGAAGCATCCAACAAATTTCTTCGGCGCTACGTGTTGCATCTATCAGCTTGAGACCTCGGCCGTAGACGTACATTTATAACTGCAAACCCGGCGATAAGAATCCCTTGAGCTCATGCCGCGCAACTGCACAAAGTTTTTAAAGAATGCAGAGTCGGAGATAGAGATCAAGACGCCCGCAAAGATGGAAAGAATCTGCAAACGAGGAACATCGGCTCTTCTCGTCAATCCTTCGATCCAGCATTTCATTTTCGTTAATATTAAGTTTTTGCGACCTACAGCTGTATTAGTCGTCCAGGAGCTTCGTGAAACAGCGCAGATGAGCACAGATGTCGCCATTGGCGGAGTCCTGACACCTGAGCGGCGAGTCGACGGGAGGTACAACGTCCGTGATAGTGTCTGAAGATCCGTGCAAATTCGCAGCCGATCCGATGGTGCTCGAGAGAGAAGAATCGGTGGCTGGACAGTGGTCCGACCTTCCCGATGCGAAACCGGATTGGAAGAAAGCTGAAACGAGATGTGACAGCCGCAACTGCGTGATGATGGTCACACGTGGTTGGATTTTCACCACGCAAAATTTGCAACACGGATCCATGCTCGTCTCATTCAGCCCTCAACTTTGGGATTCATCTCAGACGGGCTTCTTAGCCAGAAGATGCCGCTAGAATGGCTGGGCGGGTATTCAGGCGCTTAGAGTCTACCACGGCAACTCGACTGGTCGTCCAACAGTATGGCGCTCATAAAACCGCGGGGCCTGAAACAAAATCTCCGGAGATGGCGCATATAGAAAAGGGACACAGACACATCTATCCACGAAGACTCCATTGAGCCTCGGACCTCTGTTCTTTCTGCAGGGCTCTCTCTTCAAGTTGAGTCTTCATGATCGAGAAATCTCTGGTTCCACGCCGATGAGTCATTGACGGGATTTGTATCCGGCGAACTGACAGGCTGACCGGGCTTGAGTTAGACTTCCCGTAGTCCCGAAGAACTGTGCTTACGCTGCCTTCCGAGACACTGTCGGCCCGCCGATTCAATCGTCCCCATTCAAAATGCTGGCCTTGAAGCTGACTCACTCGCCAATTCGACGTCACTGGGCTCACCGAGTGCATTCCCACTACCTCGCTTCTTTCATTCTGTCCGCGTGTTTTGGCAGGATTCTGGATCGCTTGACTAGCCCCTCCTAGCCCCTCGTGCGTCACAAAAATAATTCCGAGTTCTGTAACCCCGGCACGAGTGCACAAATGCTCAATAGAGTTGAACTTAATGCCCCTCGATGCTCGGCCAAGTATGGGCCATGATTTTGCTCCACTTCTCCCGCTCGTTCATCCTCTGTGGGTGCTTGGCGGCCTTAACCTTATTCCCTGCGCACCACGTCTGAGCTCTCTTGGACCGACGTCCCGGCGCTTGGTTCTTCGCGGTCAAATTTATGCCCAAGGAACTCTGGAGGACAGTACCAGAAGGCTCGGAGGCAGGCCCGACTCGCGCAGCCACTCATAAAATTATGCTTCTCTGTGTCATACTATGGGCTCTCCCGCGACGGTATAATGGTTAAATTAACCTTTCATGTACCAACGCTCCTGTAGATCAAACCCTTATCGTTGTTTCTGACGTAGTTCGCGGACGGAGGGCCAACAGCTGATCTAGCGGCTCGGCCGGGGATATCGGTCGACCTTCTGGAACAGAATTCGTAACTGGATAAATCAGACTAGTATGACCAACGGACAACGAGCTGTTGCGCTTCCAGAATAACGGTTCCGCGGAATTTTGGTGCGTTGCCAGAATTCAACTTTGCGTTTAACTATTGGGCTTGGTCATGTTGCAATCTAATGTGTTTGAACAGCACTCGAAAACAACCTGATTTGACTCAGCGGCGACGGCAATTCGACGGTCCCCCGTCAAACGACGGTCCGTTTTCCTACGTTTGTCATATTTTTTTATAGAATGCCGAGGAACCCCGACAGTGTCTTTTAAACCCACTCTTCGGATCTCCTCGTAAAAGTGCAAGGTTCTGGCCATGGCAACTCTTAGCCCCGACACTGATGACCTGCAATATCGACTGCCTACTGATATATCACCAATTCACTATGATCTGACCGTCTTGACGGATTTACAAGATCCGAAGTTCATAGGAAACGTCGAAATCGACCTGGCTGTTCGCACCACCACATCTCGCATCGTTTTGAACGTTGCCGACCTCGAGCTGCATGATATTTCGCTTTCCCTGGAGGATGGACAGACATTCATCCCGATTTCAGAGGCAAACGATAAACTTTCAGAGCGCCTAACACTCCTCTTTCCTGCTCCTCTCGTCGCCGACTCGACGGCCAGACTGTTCATCGCATTTTCGGGCATCCTCACTGGCAGCATGGTCGGCTATTATCGGTCCGTTACCACAGGGCCCAACGAAGAGAAGAAGTATTGTGCACTGACGCAATTTGAGGTAGGCATTCTAGACTCCTTCTGTGGCGCACACCCACTAATCTAATCTCGATCCTGCGTTGCTAGCCGACAGCAGCAAGGCGGGCGTTTCCTAGCTTCGACGAGCCAGCCCTCAAGGCGACGTTTGCGATCAGCCTTGTCGGCCGGTCCGATACTGTCAATTTGAGCAACATGCCGTCTTACTCCGAGGAGCCTTGCGATCCCAGCGAGGAGTTCGGGCATCTGTTTCGGTTTCCCGAGGGCGAGGATGGCGAAGACAATGACGACGACCACGACATGGGATTTACATGGAAAATCACGCGGTTCGAGACCACCCCGGTAATGTCAACGTACCTCGTCGCATACGCCAATGGCGAGTTTCAGTCCCTTGAGAGTGCGTTTCTCAGTCCACTCAGCGGCCGCACGGTACCGCTACGGATTTATAGTAAGCATCAGTGTGGCGGCATCCTTGCGTATCCGTTCAAGAAGGGATCCTGTAGCTACTCCAAGGAATTTACCCCATGCCGGATTTGCACTCGAATTGACGGCACGCGTCTTGCCGCTGTACGAGCAGATCTTCGACATTGAATATCCGCTTCCGAAATTAGACACGCTCGTGGTAGGATTTATTTTTCATTTCGTGGGTCATAGAGCTGATATTTGCTTCCAGGTCGATGACCTTGATGCTTGTATGTTTTCACTCCTTGCATTCGCCGCAACCGCAAATTAAGTATTCCAAACAGTTGCGATGGAAAATTGGGGCACGCATGTATTTTATTTCCTCGAAGTTGTACTAACCGTGTCGCTTTCCGGCAGGCCTAATAACTGGTCGTGCGAGCGGATATTTACTCCCCGATCCATCCATGTTGCGTCTCCGAAAGGAAATTGTGGCTCTACAGACCCATGAGATCGCGCACATGTGGTTTGGTAATATCACGACCATGAGGTGCGTGGAACGTTGAATCCATAAAATAACTACCGAACTTGCATTGCAAGCTGGTGGACCTACCTCTATCTCAACGAAGGTGGATTCGAAATAGCACCATTAAACGTGTAACTAATTAGCTACAATCCGCACCAGGTTTTGCAACGCTGGTGCGTCCTTTCGCTTCATTTCGGTATCGAAAGCAGATTTTGCTAGATCGGCGAAGCAATCATTTCAGGTACTTGATTAGTTCAACTTTGGTGACCTGGTAGTTCATATCATTTTTCACCAGACAAGTTGGTCCTCGGATTGATGATGGTTCGTGTCCCCCTGAATTTATTTCCTTAGAATATATCCAGAGTGGAAACTCGACGCCGAGTTTGTCAATGAACACGTCAACAAAGCGTTTTCTCTCGATTCCGGGCTTTCCTCTCATCCGGTGGAGGTTATCTGCCCAGACGCCAATAAAATAAATCAGGTACTATTCGCCCTTCTTCAATCTCTATCCATTCACTGTGTCCATAGATTTTCGATGGGTTGTCATATTCCAAGGCGGCCTCCGGTTCGCACTACCTGTGATAATGGAAATAAACTGATGTTCGGCATAATAGTTCTGCGCATGCTCTCCCGCTTCGTTGGAGAGGATAAATTTCTGAAGGGTGTTTCCGTGTACCTCAAGGAGGGACTCTATGGGAATCGTGTAACGGCCGATCTCTGGAAAGGGGTGGAGCAAGCTACTGGTTAGCAAGTTTAAATCAGATTTTCTTGCCCTTGACCCCTGCGCAGGTATCAGTGTGTCCGAATTCATGGACGCGTGGATCTCGAAGGTTAGCCGTCACATCGTGCTACGGTAAATGCTTTCCTTGTTTATCTGGTATATTTAGCCTGGTTTCCCCGTCGTAACCGTCCAGGAAACCAATGGTGGTGTGCGTCTTAAACAAAGCCGGTTCCTTTTCACTGGCGCAGAATCTGACGAAACGATCTGGTACGCACCTTCATTTATTAAGGTCATTAAGCTACGTTTCATCCATGCCCTGTTAGGGTCATCCCGCTGCAAATTCTCTCTGTTGACAGCACAGGACACCGCCATGTTGACCGTGAGGCAGTACTGCGCGAACAAGAGCAGTTTTTTGCACTAGATACGAATAGGCCGTTCAAGATAAATGCTGGTACCACCGGATACTGTGAGTTTGCCATTCAAACATTTAACCTTCCGAGCGATCGTAGATGCTATGCTAAAGTTTCCTTTTGATCAGACAGAGTTTTGTACTCGCCGGATCGTCTGAAGGCCATCGGTGTGGAGGCCGCCAAGGAACTTTCTGTTTTCTCTGTTGCAGACCGTGTGGGTCTTGTCAACGATGCTTTCGCTCTCGCAAAAGCAGATCTGTTGGAGATGAGTGATGCTCTGTCTTTGACGTACGCCTTGCGGTCGGAGAAGGAATGCAAGTAGATTCAAGCAATCATGGTTTGATTAGCGTCCTCAACGGTCGGACTACTAGATCATGTGTGGGTGGCTATAGCCTCTAACTTGGCGAGTTTATCGTCCATTTGGTGGGAGCACCAGCAGATTGTAGAGCTTTTGAACTCATTTCGCCGGGTTTGTTCAAAACTTTGATGTATTTTATTTTAGTTTCTGACCGTTTGCTATCATTAGGCGCTTTTCACTCCTCTCGTCAACCTGCTTGGGTTCCAATCCAATCCTGACGAGTCGAGCAATGAGTCTTTGCTGCGCACTTGTGCTATCACACAAGCGCTGGATGCAGGAGACATGAAGTAAGTATAGATATTTTTTCTCCGCAGCTGTTGATCTAATTGGCATGCCAGAGTAGCAAATGAGCTCAAAACACACTTTGCGGACTCTCTCTCCAGCAGCGACAAGTTGAAAATTCCCTCAGAACTAGTTACGGTCATTTACACAGCGGTAACTGAATGTTTTTATTCGGCTTTAATTATCGGCCTCATCTTCTTGCCAAGGCGGTAAGGCACGGAGGTCGACAGGAATACGACAGTGTCAAGGCCCTTTGCCGCAAGCCAGACAACCCCGCGTACCAGATATCTGCCATGTAAGCGCTCTGCTTCCGTGAAGTCATGCTTGAGCTTCATTAACTTCCGTAACGCAGGCAAGCGCTCTGCGCCGCAGACGATCTCGAGTTGACGAACGAAACCTTCGACTTCATTCTTTCCGAGGCGCGTGATCAGGATATTATGTACTTTATCGGGGGGTTGGTGCAAAATATTAAAACAAGACGCCGTGCTGCGATATTCTTTACGGATAATTTCGACGAGGTGCGTCGATTCGATTCAGAATTCCTGCATGCACGCACGATACACATGGATTTCATCCCGGGTATAGATGCACGAACGATTCAAAGATGGATTCGGCATGGCAGATTTACTCCAGGTATAATATCTGGCTTCGACTCATTATTTCATTAACGCACTATATTTGCAGCTCTCATTCAGCTCCCTTTCCACCGAGAGTGATCGCGAACAGCTGTTTACGTTCTTCAAGGTATTGGACTCGATCTGACTCCGACACTCCGCAGACTCTAATAGTGGTATTGCCTTATCAAGGACAAGGATACTTCAAAGTTCGAGTTGCGTCTCTCACAGATACTCGATATTATCGAGGGGAACTGTGCGTGCGTCATGGTTCGTACTTCGTTGGATTCATGACACGTCGTGTTTAACTGGCAACAGCGATCCACGGAAAATCTCCTTATTTGGTTGGAGGACTGGAACCGGCGCTAATATTTACATGTTGATTTCTGACGGGTCAATAATTGTCTCACGGAACAGAGTGACGTTGATATATACGAGTTGACGAAGTGTGATTGGGAATTTGGCAGACATGGTCACGACCAGAGGAAAAGAAGAGAACTGACCCATATCTCAGGGCGTGTCCTCCCACCCTTGGCGTTCCTGTCCCAGGCGAAAGCTTTGTCGCCGGTTTCGCACACGATATCGATCGGAAACACAGAACCTACACCATGATAAACTCACGATAAGTGGAGACGGACACTTAAAGCTGACCATTCGTGTTAGGTGCCGGCGGATGCGCGTCCGAAGTCGTCATCGGTATTCATCTCCGTACAGCTCGAACTCCCAAGGTGCTTGTTTGCTGGGACCACCCTGACTGAACCATATCCTTCTCAGTCGACATGTCGCATATACTTTGACGTAGGAAGTGTGCGAGAAAGAGCCATTTGGCATGCCGGCCGGCGGCAGATGTGCGCCTTCAGTCCCGCGGGATAGAAGGGACGAGGAACTGAAATGGGGAAGAAACGTGGGGAGGTGCAAAGTAACTGTCGCCCAAGGAGTGAGGGGACGGGAAGAGATCGAGGGGAACGATATCGGGAGATGAAGAAGAGGCGGAGACGAAGGCTTTGTAGGCCGCTTCAGACGTGGCTCCTTCTGAAAATAAATTCCAATCAGCGTCAAGAAAAGAATGAAGAATAGTTTAGCAGATATTCGAACCGCAATTTGCAAACATATAATTATAATATTCACCTGAAAGGTTGAGAGACGCACAACGCCGACCACGCCAGACCGATCGACCAGGCCGACCTCGAAAGACCACTCCCTGCCCATATCTCGAATTTGGAGATGTAACCAAGGATGTTTCAAGCCAAGATGCTGTGATTTTTCTGGGGGACAGCGGATATATGTGGTCGGCAATGTCGGGGATTGAAGATGAAGTACCCTTTGTGAAAGACAGAGTCCCGAAGTGTTGCTGTGAGGGAAAAAATATCGTCAACAAGGCACAGAACAAAATCTTTCAGTTGATTACCTTGATTCGGTTTCATCGGAAGTTTCGCGACTCGGCGGCAAAATTAACACAGCTGGAGCAGGAGGTATGGGCAGAGAAGATTTGTCGTCTAGTAAATGAATAAAGGAATCCGACGGTAAGAGGGTGTCGCAGGACCTTCCGAAAAGAGAGTGTAGAGGGTCTGTACCAGTTGAAGAGAACAACGATACTATCTCTGGCTGAACTGTGTTGGTGAACATGGCGGTTCAGTTCGAGGAAGGACCGGCGAGCCTGGGCCCGTACGTCATCCATCATGATGCGCACTTTGAGCGGCATCTTGCGGACCACGTCGTTCTCGCATCTGGGATGAAGCAAGACGATAATCCGACGTCTCCTCTTTCACCTTTGGCTCCGTATCCTCCTATTCCCTCCCCCGAATACCGCAGTCGCGCCCCAGAATTTTACGGCTTTGTAGCATGGACTTCCACTTCATTTCTGTACTTTGTCTACCTTCTCTGGGCCTTGCTCCCAGACGAGTACATCGAATGGCTCGGAATAAAGTGGTATCCCAATCGGCAAGTTTCCCCAAATGCGCTCGAACAACAACTGATGTTCCCCCGCAGCGAATGGGCCGTGCTCTTCCCTGCGTGGTCCATTGTCCTGGCCCTTCTCACCTATTTCGTTTACTTTGCTCTTGCGCTGTACGGGACGCCATCTTTCTCGGACATGAGTTCTATAATCGGTATCTTACATTGCACTACAAAACTATCTAAATTCTAACTTGCTATCCAGATTCCCGCGCACACTTACCACCCATAAATCAAGAACAAAATCCGTATCTCCGATACGCGAACCCCGACGTTGTCCCAGACCTATATGATATTCCCATTGGACTCGTAAATCGCGTTTGCTATAGCTCTCCGACTCGTCGTCCGCCAGAATAACGATGGCGCTGGCTGTATTTCACTTGCGGTTGACTTTGATCCCAAAAGCCAACCAGTGGATGGTGCACTTGGGAGGGGGCTCAACCGAGTCAGACTGCCGTCCTACGCGTGCATACATGCCGCGAATATCCGAGGACTGTTCTGACAGAAATAAAATCATTTTGTACAAACAGACTAAGCTGCGCAGAGCAATTTAATGTCAGTATGAAAGCGTAACATGGAAGCGATATGGAAAGACGAGATGGCGAGAACAATCGTGTTGGAAATCAACGAGGCTTGGTTGGGCGTACTTTTGCCCGCGGTTTTCGGATTTCGGATAGTGTTCAATATGCCATCTACAGTTAGCAAGAATTCAACCAGGATTCAATAAATTTGGTGCAAAGTCAATTGAGACACTATGGCACGTACCTGACAGGTGAGCACATGTTAACCCCTCCTCAGGGCATATCTCGGACCTGATGGGCAGGCGTTAGAAAAGGGTCATGAAGAAACATTGGTGGTAGTTCGTCAAGATTGTCGGTGGACGCAGATGATTTTTTCTCAAGCTGCTTCCTCGGGGGTGCCATCTTATTCCGTGTCGTGGTGTTGGTGGCCACCCACCGGACGCGGAAGGGGGCTTGACTCAGAGAGCGCGGCGGTGGCCGCGGTTGCGGAGGAGCGTCGATCAGCTCCGCAAATTGGAACCCCGCTTGGGATGGGAGTGGCGAGGTTGGTAGCGGAGGTTTCTCGCCATGAGTGCGATAGTGCCGCCGCGCGTTCGATCGCACGCTGAAGGTCTTCGGGCAGTTTGGGAACCCGCATGGATATGCTGCAATTTACACGTCAGGGGATCGTAAGTGGCGCAGACAGCAGAACACAGACGACGCGCGTTGTTATGCACATTCATGTGCGTTTTCACGGCACTTGGCCTGGACATGGCTCATGAGCAGCGAGATACAGAGTATTTGTGGAGTCCTTACCGAGGAAACTCCTTGTCACAGATTTCACATCGATGCTATAGTAATTCTGGTTCAATATTCAAACTAAGGTGCTTTACATTTACCATTTTTTCGGGACCCTTGCGTCGACTCCCTTCGCGGTGTTCAACGCGGGAAGGGATGGTCTCGATGGAAATGCGAGGTGATGCGCTGAGCTCAGACGCCGAATTCGGGGTTGAAATCCCGGAACTTGGGTCGTCGAACTCGTCTCCGTTATGGAAGCTGGTCGAAGCTTCCGTAGATTTGGGTACTCTAGGTAGTACCTTGAGACTGAGTTGGATGCACAACCAAAAGAAAACATACATGGGAATGAAATCGCGATGCGGTGAATCGCAACCGACATCGTCTTCACTGTCACTCAACGATAACGACAACCGCCGGTAATTGACTGCCCCGGCGCGAGACGAAGACGGAGATTGGGTCGCCGAGTATGAGTCAAATGACGGATAAGTTAGGCCTGAAAAGGAGGGTGGGCTGGGCAGGCGGAGAGAGGGTGGAGGCCTGTCAGACGGAATTGGTGGCGAAGAGAATGCACCGGAGGGCATAATATAGCTCCTCACACGTCCATGTGGTTTCTCTTCTCCGTGTATGTGACGAAATTGAAACGGTTCATGATGCATTTGGGTTCGTTGAGACGATTCGGGATAGCTGGAGACCGATGGGTAAGGTTCGAAAGACTGGTCGCGGGATTCAGCCGGTGCCGTAGGATAATGGTGCTGGTAGGTTATTCCATGAGCGGGACGTAAAAACATATTTGTAGCTTGAGGGTCAGTGGTTCGATCAAAGACGGTTTCTCTTGGGACGAAGGTTTTCGAATTCATTGTCTGGGCCTGCCAATGCATGCGAAGGTCGGGATTGAAAAGTGAAAATGTCTTGGCAATTTAAAGCGGCCTGCCATACAATTTAGCGACGAAAGCCGGTTCGGATGTTCGCCAACCTCTGCAGTAAATGTTTTGCAATGGTTTCCACCGCTGCACGACGAACTCAGCCTGTATTCCATTCCGTTACAAATCTCGGTCTATTGGAGCTCGACATACTGCAAGAACAAACGTCCGAAAACAATAGCCAAGGACAAAAGATTGCATTCAGGTGCCGAGCACAACAGCGGCTTGAATGTGCAGCTACAAGTCGCGTTTCCACCGGCACAAGATGGTCGCGAAATGTACGCCGGACAGAGCAAGCTCAGATGTGGAGGTAGTTGGAGAAGAAGAGTCGTGGAAAGAAGCCGTCAATCGCGCACGACAAACCAAACGGGGAAGCACTTAGAAGGGGGTCGCACTATTTTTCAAGCCGCTGATCTCGGCAGTTCGCCAGCTGCGTCACTTCTGCGTCAAAGCTGCCTGTCTTCGGCGAAATGCGAACGGATTTTTCGGGTCATTATTTACGAGAAGCTCAAACTCGGAGGTTCAATAATTTGGACTCGTTGGTCGTCTGGCGATTGTCGTTGATACTGAACTTGAACACGGAATAATTCCCTACAATAGCGGCCGCTGCATCTCCTGCTGACCGCCGATTTTATCAAGCTGATTCAATGCGAACTCGGAATTTCTCGTGTGAAGCTGATGAAGGCTGGCTATGTGGTGACTCTCGCATGGGTTAAATTCAGCTCAGAACGGCGAACCTGGATCAGCCATGGGATTTGTTTCACGGAGAAAGGAGTGTACAAAAGCTTTTTTTCCTTCCTTTCATCTTTTTGAGACGATGACGGCGAGGAACGGCCAAGATACGATGCTATTATATTCAGTGCTTTATCTATTACATGTACAATTGCGCTCAACTTCTCCAAACCATTCGTTCCCAATACTCGGGTTCTGGGGTCCTACAAAAATATGTCAAAGAGGACATCTGCCAGGGCTAGTCAGCAAGTTACGAGAAAGGAAGCTGGGAGCAAATCCACCGACCTGTACTGAGCCAACCGGACGTGCGTCCTTGATACGGCATCGTTGTCATCCTGCGTCCCCCGAATCATGACGTCTGAAGCCCTCCCCTTGGCTGCAGTTAATTTCGGCCGCACCGAGTCCAAGAATGTTAAACTCCGCCGACTCTGCAGTCGCTGCTTCGTCTTGCCGTTCTCAGCTTGCTTGCCCGGCACAGAAGACGGCGCGTCGTTCTGCTGGTACGGATGCGGCCTCAAATGGGCCTGGATCGGGAAATGGCGGCCGGCCGGCGTGACGTTCGTTTCCCGCCGCCGCAGCGTCGGCGTCGCGCGCCCTTTGCCTTTCGCGTTCTCGTTCGGGAGGACCCACCGCTCCCGCCAGCCCGCGGCCACGGCCTCGCTCCGAACCACGTTGGCCTGCGCCTCTAGCTCCTCCGGGTCTACAAAGGCCAGCGCAGGGTCGTTGCTCGCATCGCCTTGCGGTGTCAATGGAGAGGGTGAAGGTGTAGGCGTCGATCCCGACGCGATAGGCGCATCTTCCTCGAAGCAGTCGATTTCGCTCGAGAGCTCGTCGCCAAAGGCGTCCCGCAGATCTGGGCCGACGAGCCCCGTGCGAGGTGGATCGGGCGAGGCGGCGACGAGGACTGCGCCCGTGGGACTGCAAGAACGGGGGCGGCAGAGCGACAATGCCGGGAGGCGCGTAAAGCTTTCTCGCGCTTCTTCCGGCGGACTCGAGACGGCGTCCAACTCAAAGTCTCTGTCAGATATAGCAGTCCGCTCGATTTTGACACGTTTCCTGGGCGGTGGTGTGACATCGGGTCGGAGAGGCGAAGATAAATCTCCAGCATCCCTTGACTGCGAGGGTGTTGGTGAAATATATCCGTCTTCCTGCTCAACCCCTGGATCAGGCTCCTCGATGTCCATCATCTGCGGCTCTCGCTCAGGGAGAGCCACCAAGGACAAGCTGTCCCACTCCAAATCTGCATCCAGATCTGTCTCTAATAAGTCAGCATCCCCGTCGCCGTCCGCAAGGGGAATATTCTCCTTCGAGTCGCCAAGCATGGGGTCAGCACTAGAGGTGTCAACGACGCGCGACAGGGAGGCCGTCGTGTCCCACGTCGCGAAGAACCGCGATTGGGTCGCAGGTGGCGTATCCTCGTGCTTTTTCCGCTTGGCTGCGATATCGCGGTCCATTTCCGATGCGAGAGATCGCTTCCCGCTCGCTTTTCCGACGACCATCTTCGGTTTTGCGCCCTCGGACAATACGACCTTTGCACGCGGAGGGACCTTGGGGTTGGCAGGACCTAAAATGAATGAGACACGAGAACAACGAAACCAGAAAGGACCGACCAAAAAAGCTGAGAATGTTGGTGGCCTTTCCCTTGCCCTTTGCCGAGCCTTTGACTCCGTTGGCAACAAAAGGAATCGGCTTGAGCACACGAGGCACGTAGCGCAGGTTGATATCAGTCATGGGGAGTAGCGTGACGGGATCCAGATCGCCCTCTCCAAGCATCTTGGCAGCTGCCTGCTCGAGATCACTGCGAGTGCATTAGAATTTTTCAAAAAATGGAAGAAAAATAGACTTACCCGCCGACATACGCGTCCGACTCTTCATCCCAATCCGCGTCGGGCTCAGAGAGATGCACCAGTTTCTGCTGCAGAGGGTCGTACACTCGCTGGTGCAGGAAGCACTTCTCAGCAAGGCGGAAGCTCTGGAGGTACTTGCGCGGGATCGACTTCTTGCCCTCCATCGCGACGGCGCGCAGGACCTGCTCCACCGTCTTCCACTTGCGGAGCAGCGTGCACGCGGTCTTGAGCCCGATGCCGGGGATGCTCGGGAGGTAGTCACAGCCGCTCAGGATCGCCATCGCGCGAAACTGGGTGTCGGACCAGCCGTTGAGCGAAATGCCGTCCGCGGGCGCGACGCTCGCAAAGTCTGCGCGGTCGATGCACACGACGGTGCTGTTGACGGCGTCCAGCTTGAAGAGCACCGTGCGGCAGCCAAAGACGAGCAGGTCCGAGTCCTCCGTGAGTATGCCGTCGACGAGCCCGATGCGCTCCAAGTACGCGAGCTGCGCGTCCGCTTCGTAGGGTGCGACGACGTACGAGACAGATTCCGCACGCAGGGCCTGTGTTTCGTAGATATAAGTCGCACGATATATAGTAGTGTAGAGAGCAAAACCTTGATGAACTGAAAGGCCAATTGCGGTGTGACATCGATGCTCTTGACGTAGTGCTCGCGCGCTTGAGAGTGCTTTCCCTGCGCTGCGAGAGCATTTCCGAGGGCGAGGTGCTCCGCGCGCTTGGCCTGGCGATCGACTTCGGTGCCCTTCTTTGCTGGGAGCGGGCCGCCGTCAAAGACAATGTATGGCTCTATCTTATGGTGGCGTAGCAGCCGCACACGATGCATCGCGTAGTCGACGAACCTAGTAGCAAATTATTCAGGTATTCGACCACACGGACGAACAAAACTCACTTGTGGGTGTCTTTTCCGGTGGCGAGCTCAATAGGACAAGTAAAGACGCCACGATGCAGCCAGACATACGCGTCTACGGCGATGGTTTGGCCAGCGAATTCGGAAAGGTGTCTTTGCGTCGAAATCGACTTGAGAGCCGGCAGAAGACCGGTAACTCCCATTTCGCGCGGGAATTCCGACTAGGTATAACGCAAGAGGCTCTTCCTGCGTGGTCTAGCACGACTCTAGGCGCATATGAAAGGAGTGGCGGTTATGAGGTAGCCTTCTGGGCGAGACCGAGAGTCGCAGGTGGGGAGGCTCTGTTGTGTATATTGAAGAGAAATCCTTTCAAATATTCAGGTGCAGGCAGAGTATAGGAAGCAAGGGACTTCAACCCTGGTGGCGGAAGCAAAGAAGCAAAGAGGCGGAACCAAATATCGCGTAGCGTCACACGTCAGACGCGTCCAGGGTGACATCAAAATTCAAAATTCCCCGCTTTCCGCGATGGTCATGCGGTAAACATATAATAAAAATACAAGTTTTTTACTCAAGTGTACATAAACCACATTCAATTCACCTCGGAGGCTCGGACACAGGTAGAATTCGACGTTTTGGCTGCAAAACGCGGTCAGAACTTCAGGAGAGACGCAGACTGTAAATACACACAATGATATAGGGCTCTTCTTTGAGGGCCGCACCTTGTTTAGGTTTTGAAGGTTCGGAGAGCAGCCGGAAGACGCTGAAATGCGTTAGTCATCTTGAGTCGAAGAAAAAGAGACGGGTGGATACCCGGAATCGCGCGCTTGTGGGCAGATGAGCACCCGGAACGAGATCGCGGACGGGAGATATGCGGGAGCTAGGATAATGTGAGTGAGCCACTCATTTCCTCAGCGGGCCGGAATATTTACGAAGCTGCGGGACCATCACCGCACGAGCGCCGGTGTCAAAGTTGGCGGGGGAGCCGTCCGCGGCGAGCAGCTTTGTCGCCATCTGGCTCGTCACGACTATCTATGCGTCCGAGTTTCGAAGGAGTGGAAAAGAACCGCGGCTGGTGCACACACCGTGAGGCCGCGCGACGCGACCTGGACGAGCATTTGCTTGAGATTCTCGAGGACCGTGTTCTTTGCCGGGATCGATAGCTTTTTGGAGGCTTGCAGGGGAAAATAGAGGGACGATAGAACAAGGAGGCCGAGCTACAAGTGATTGCCACATTATTCATAGAGGACCAAGTAGCACGGAATCCCGGAACCTTGGGACGAGAAGCCAGGATGGACGGCAGTGTGTGGATGAATACGACCAGTTCTGGAAGCGTATGCAGAATATGGTGGGATACGCGCTTAGCCGCGTCTTGTGGTATGGACCGGCGTAGCGCCGACGCGGTGGTCATATTTTGTATGTCTACGCTGAGTTCTAGATTCGCTATTGCGCGAGACAATGCCGCTCACCCAGAAAAAGAACCTCCTCGTCCGGATTGCCCTTCACAAACGATTTAACGATGCCCACAGCAATGGCACACTTGGGAGTTCCAGGTGGGCCAGAAATTTCAAGCACATGCCGCCGCGGCAACCCACCGCCAAGAAGTTTGTCGATAGGGCTGCAATTCGTGACAATTCGGGGTGCCGAGGAGGTTGCCACTGCAGAAGCCGGTTGCGTCAATGGAGCCCCGCGAGCCTGTGCCTTCCTTTGGGAAAATATCGCCTGGGAGGAAGGTAGTGGAATCGAAAGATCTTGACGCAGCCACCGGTGTGAGCAAGAAATTGACTTTTGTGATTCATAAAGCGCACCGTTGGCCAATTTTTCCGCATTTGACGTGTCAAGATCTTGGACTGTCTCGTAACCGGCTCTAATGAGGGCGGAAAGAGTCGAAGGCGGGATAGACAACGAGGAAAGCGGTCTGCTCGTTAGCTGGGATAATTGGTCCATGGCTGGCAAGGCCGACTTCAGTTGAAAAGTGCCCCAGAGTTCGCAAGTCAATAGCTATATTGACGCGTAGCGCGCTCACTGCAAATGCTGGTGCAGGAGTGCTTTATAGCTGGAAGACAAGAACCGCGGTCATGTGACTGTCGCGTCGCTGTTTCAACACGGCTTGCTACCCATGGCATGGCCATGGGTAGCCGGACTCCCACCGGTCTGTATATCATGTATTGCTCTTGGTATTTCCTCATCTCTCTGTGATGCTTCCGCCCTCTCCAATTCCTGTCATCGCAATTCTGGCCTTGAAAGTACTTATTTCTGCACTGTGCAGTCAGTTCCCTGGACAAACCTGCTTTCTACTTTCAAGAAATCCTTGCGAGAGAGAACCGATGACTTGAAGAGCCCATATTTCTGGAATTGTGTCCTACCTCGATCGAATTCAAAGTTCGGAAGTTGCCGCGGGGTCAGCCGCTTTCGGGTTTATTCGTCAGCCTCTTGTCTCTCGACTCCCGTCATCCCAAACCAGATCATCTCTCCTTCCTCTTGCCTCGTTCCTTACACTGTCCTGCTGCTCCCCTCGACGGTACGTCGCGTTGCTCTGTCTATATATCGTGGCGATGCGGATTACTGTAACAGGTTGGGCTGTGTTCAGAATCGCTTCCACTGCCTCAAGACGCTTTAAGCTGCTCTCCCTCAACACCCCAACCATATCAAGTAAAGTAACCCCAGGACTTGATGCAAGCCTCCAACTTGAAGCTACAAGATCAACGTTCAAGTTCAAGACCTCACTGGCAGTGGGAGACTAGTACTGTTCACGCTTCAAGATTCTTCGACACTCAGAAAAGAGCTCAGCGCGGGACTCCTCAAGTCGTCAAGACATCAAGGAACGCTTCAAGATTCTCTTCCATCAATGCTCAAGCTCGCTTCAAGATTGGTTTCGAACCAGACATCTCAATACTTGAGCGCTCGCTTCAAGTATCAAGACTTCGAGTCGTTCCAGACCTTGAGACGCGCCTCAAAGCTTCAAGGCGCTTCTGAAGATCTCGGTGGGAACCTGCTCAAGAGCTCAAGGATCAAGACCGCCTCAACTCGCCTCAACACTCGCTGCCATCCCTCGAAACTTTCGGACTCGCCTCAAGACCTCAGTGAGAGATTGCTGAAGATTTAACACGCGCCCCATAATTCGTTTCAAGACTTCTTCAACACTCGCCTCAAGCTCTCCAACCCTGAAGATGCGCCTCGAGATCTCAGCGGGAGACTGCTCAAGATCCATGGCAAGACCCTTCAAGATGTGCCTCAAAATCTCAGTGGGAGACTGCCCAAGTTTCAAGACCGTCTCAAGATTTCAAGACTGGTTTCAGCAAGGCTTCAAGTCCTCCCTTCAAGACGCGCCTGAAGCCCTCAAGGCTCGCTGCATCAATACCTGACGTAGACTCCTCAAGAACTGAAGAGTCAAGACTTGCCCCAAGCTCTCAAGGGTTTAAAACCTCAAGACTCGCTTCAAGACGCGCCTCAAGACATTATCAATGGGGAACTGCCCAAGATTCAAGGCAGTCTCAGGACTTCAAGACTTCAAAACTCTCTCAAGAGCTCAAGACGCAAGACTTGCCTTAAGCCTGCCCCAAGACGCGACTCAAGATGGCATGCTCATCGGGTCAGGAAAGGTGGGCCGTTCCAAGTCCCCGGGGATGGGTGGGAGCCTTGCTTCATCTTCGTGCTCCCTTGTCGTGGGCCCCGGGTTTAGTACGCGCGCATTTGGCTTTACCTATCATTTGCGCGGAAGCCGAATGCGCGTTAAAAATATTTTCTTATTCGTTTCCTCTTGTTTTCTTGAATGGCCGTTTCCGCTCGATACATGGTCTCGTCGTTAGATCATTTCCTGGGTGAACTGGGCGCGGTGCAGATTTTGAGAGAATACACGTGATCGCGTCAGTCGTAAATGGTTCGCTGAGATTTCAAGCTTCATAGCTGATGTTCAGAGTGAATTTCCAGAAAACACGAAATATGTCATTTGTTACAGCTTGAAAACCATTTTGTTCTTCACCAGTGGCGTCAGCCTCGGCGACCGACCCAGTACCGACAGGCAGCCTTGCGAATTGTCAAGGCTGTTTTATCCAGGCCGCTGACGGGAGAGTTGCCCAGCCACTCGCGCTCTTCATCCGAAGAGAAAATCTCTTCGAAAATGAAACCTGCATTCGCAGAAAGGCGAAGAAAGTTGTCGCATACTTCTGGCTTCGTATAGTTTCCCGCCTGAGGATAATTGGATTGGTTCCTACATAACCCACTGAGACTTACGGCGACATGGACGCGAGCCTCCGGAGAGCGCGCGAGCAGCGCGCCTATGGAGGAAACCAGGACGACGTGCGAGCTGTGAAAGTAGAGCAGGTCGGAGAGGATGATGATGTCGTAGCCAGGGCCTGCACTTCCCGTGTGCGTCCTGAGGCTACGGTAAATCGACGTCCGATGAAGCGGTCATTCGACAGACGCACAAGAGCGGTGCAACATCAGTACCCCACTCGTATCCGCAACACCGGACATTGCATCCATGAGACACCAGGTGGCTATTTCGCTCAACGTTACGGACGAGATTTTCAAGGATGCCGGGATCGGGATAGTCGGTAACGACGATTGTGGTGGGTGGTGTCGACCGAGTGGATAATAACAGCGACGGTAGTGCGCCTCCTGCGCCTAGCTCTATGACTGAAATAAAAATTAATGCGGTCCATTGCTCCAAGTCCTGGTTACCCTTCAGTTCATGAGCGGGAAGCAGTCCTCTTTCAATCCTTTCAGCAAGAAAAAGGCCCGGGGAAAATAAGTGGTCTCCAAGAAGCGTGTTCGCCTTGATTGTGGGTAAAAAAAAGGCCTGAAAGGGACATCGGGGGCAAAAGCCCAGGGATATGAAATCCATATGCCTTAAATGAACCACATGCACATGGTTCATTTAAGGCATATGGATTTCATATCCCTGGGCTTTTGCCCCCAGTGGGAAGAGCGAATACCTTTCCCTCCTGATCCCTTCACGCCGCCAAATAGATTGAATAAGTTCTCCCGGAAACTAACCTGACACTCTCAATGTCAGCAAGTGAATCGTGTGGGCTGAAACTGTTCCTGATACGTGAAGAATAAGCCAGTCCAATCTCCCGCCTGATTTGGCGCGTGTCGTACCCAGTTTCGACGGTTCCGACACTTGCCATGTCAGGCTCAAATTATTCACGCCTGATATTGCTCCTGACACGTCGAGTGTCAGGAGCAATATCAGGTACACACACTCGCGGCGTGTCAGTTGCCTCCAAATGACGCCTGACAACAAAAGAACCAGGTAAGGGTTCGGGATCCCCAACATAATAATATAGTAACTGATTCTTATTGTGTCCAGTAGACTGAAACTCATCCCGATTCCCTTATTGTCTGGAGCTGTTTCTAGGTTACTGGCATGCTGCATGTCAGTGCCGCGGTTACTGAAATGCTGTGTGTCAGTGCACCTGATTCTGCGCCTGACACGTCGGGTGTTAGGAGCAGAATCAGTCGCAAAGAACTTGCGCCTGATGCGGGTGATGTCGGAACAGCTGACCCTGCCTCCGACATGCTCCGAACCAGGCTCAAGTTCAGTGTGACTGATTCTTCGAGTATCAGGTATGGTTCCAGTGGCTATGATTCAGCTCCTGACACTAAAAGTGTCAGTGATGTTTCCAGTAGTGCTGATTCAACCCAGTTGGCGGCGTGCTTATCAGAAAACCAAGCAGCCTTGATCAAAGTCCAACGTAATGTTACCTTAGCCGCGATCGTGAGCTTCAGGTCCCCATACTTAATGATTTCGTCTTCCACAACCTGACTTCCCCCAAGAGATTCTAGAGCGTCGTTGAGAATATCTGCCGGGTCTTCTGGATGAGAATGCATTGAAGGGTGTGGCTGTATCGCCAATCAGATCATCATGATGGAGGCACACGCTTGAACTGAACCACCAATGACAACCATAGCGAACCAGGCTGCCATGCTCGCACTCAAGGCAGAGAAAAAAATGCTTAGAAAAGTTATGGCGCTCAAGCTACGCGAGCTATCATCTTCTCATATTCAAGACCAATGTTTGGAGTCTCCGTGGCGCCCTTTATCTGACCCACTAACGTCGCCGAACAGCAAGAGCACTGACAGCGAGAGTACTTTCTCTGCCCTCCTTTATTCAATCGAACTCGGTCAGCTGTTATCTCAGTATGCCATCGGGCGAGATCGACACATCTTTCCTCGTCCGAGAAATCTTACGGTCGGGTGCGCTCTTTAACTCGATCCATCTTTCAATTTTTCGATTTCACCGGCCGCAGGCAAGACATTGTTCGTCCCAAAAATAGATACAACGACTGAAGGGCGGATGGAGCTGCTGCAAATCTATTCCGAACATGATTTAAATTCTCTTCCCAGCGGCGTCTGGGGAATCAAGGAACCAGATCGTTCGCACAACGGACAGCTTCGCGCGAGCGGTACGAGCACTGTGTTCGAAATTATTTATTATTCAGCCTTCTTCATAGCCAACGACACTGGCCTGGATTTGATCCTCGTCCCAGGTATGTTCGTTCTTTCCGGTACTTTATTGTCTCTAGCTCCTTCCAGGGCTCGCGTTTGACCGTTCCCTCTCGCGTCTTGGGCACGGAAAAGGGTATTACGACAGATTCATAACTGCCTACACAGAAAATAGTAGACCGTCACCGTCGCTCGGTCTGCATGAACCTTTCTTGTATCGTCTGATATTCTCACTTGAACTTGCTAGTGGGTCTCGCATTGCGCGAACAACTCCTTGACTGCAACGCTATACCCACGGGTGCACACGACTGGCAAATGGACTGGATCATAACAGATCAAGAATCAATTCAATGAAGCACAGGTCTTACAAATGTCCCAAGATATACATGTACATGTACAAAACGCTGCTCACAAGGGTCGAAACTCCTTCACTCGTAATCTGAATCATCATCTTCGTCTTGGTTGTACCCCGCCTTCTTCAGTGCCGCGGTGAAAGGCGAAACTATAGACGCCTGGGCTGGAGGAATGGTTATCCCTGACGAGTGCCGAATAACGTTCTCAAGGATTTGGGCATTGATTCTGTATCAAGAGCGTCAGTCGCTATAGGATGGATACCAGGCAGCTCAATCTCACTCCTTGGGGTTCGAAACGTTGCCGAAATGAGTAGCACCCGGAATCTCGATGAGCTCAGCGTCAACTCCGTTATCCTGGAGGAGCTTGAGCACCTCTTCGGTGTACTCGATGGCGTATGCGATATCTGCTCCGCAATGCAGGAGCTTGATGGGGCATTTGATCTTGCTGATATTGGCCGGTGTCTGAGCCGTGCGCTTGACAAAGAAATCGACGGTGGCGATGCGGTATTCGATGAGCTTCGTCCGGCCCCAGTTCTTGAGAGCGTTCGGGACGGCTCTGGCAGTGAGGCTGCGCAGAAGGAAGGATTACTCCAAGAAACCTCAGTTACTGGACCAACTTACGCGCTAATGAGGCTCGTCTGTTGACCGCTGAAGCCGAGCTGGAGAGCACCGCACACCGAGTCGAGCAGCGCGGTCTGGTCTACCTTCTTCTCCTTGAAGGCCTCGACCCAGCAGTCATGGATTTCCTCTCGGCCCTCGGCGACATCCGGGGGCTGAAACTGTCAATTGGTAATTCCAGAAGTATGACGGAACCCATACCTCAGTAAGCGGGAGCGGCGAGATCATGGTAAGGGACAGCGCCTTGTCGGGAAAGGAGATTGCGAACTGCAGGGAAATGCAGGCCCCCATAGAGACACCAACGAAATGACAGGGCGGTAGGTGCATAACTTTCTGCGCTTGGGCTCAGTCAACAAATCCGCGCAAAGAGAGCCGCAACGAACCATGAACTCTTTAATATCATCAGCCGCCTGCTCTCGGCCATATTCAGCGCCCACTTTGCCGGAGGTTTCGCCGTGGCTGCGGAGATCAATGGCAACAAGGTTGAATCGTCTAAGATTGGGGTCGGCGAATTGAACTGGAGTACTCGTGAAACTTTGGTGCGAACAAGGGAAAAGGCACACTCACGTTCAAAAAGTTCGGAGGCGATGTAAACAGGGTGAATAAAAAGAACTGTGGGGAGGGTTTTGTCGATGGACTTGACCGAGGGGTTCTTCGGCGTCGAGATGGTATAGTGGATAGTGGCTGACCCAGCACTGCTCTTGATTTTGACTTCAGGCATAGTGAACGAATGGAGAAAGAGGCTCGAAGACGACGAGGTGTACCGGGGGTGAGGGCTGACCACACGGAAGGTGAGTCTCGCATAGTCCCTGGCTTATATGCAAATATTTCAAGGGATTTGATAGGGGAGGTCTCAAGTATTGATCGGTATTGATCCTGCCGTCAGTTGCACGCGGCCGCTTTTCAGGAGGATTTTCAATACATTATTTATTAATAATTCCCCGAACATTAATTACCGTGTTTGCAACAGCTCGCGATTACATCTAGAAACGCGCAGGAGAACTCAGAACTATGCGTTCGGGTAAACCCGGTGTAGTGATGGGCCGGTGGCGTCAAACACCTTGATCAAGAACGCCACCTTCAGGACTCGTAAGGATCCCAAACCATACTCAGGAGTTTGTCTCAGCGCCATGTGTTATCGAGGAAATACTGTAGTATTTTGTTAACTCGTATGTCCCGCATCACATCGCGGAATCTGTACATCACGGCGTCACGACAAACCCGTACAAAAGGTTCAGGGAAGTCACAATTTTCCACCTTTTCTGCAAAGCGTTGACATCGGGAAAATTGCCGGGTCAATGTTCGACTGAGTACTCACACGCTGCGTGCCTGGAAAGGCCGTGCCCGATACTCATTTTCAGAACAAGACTGCAGGCGGAAAGTCGGTGTAAGAGACGTACCTACTCATCGAATCACTCCGCCGCCCGCCGCCCGATCAGTTAATTACCCTCGGTCAATACTTACCGAATTTCGAACTGTTTGCGTTGCGCATTCGACAACATTTTGTGCATGTCTTGGGCGGCTATTTGGACGGCTTGTCAAGGCGGCTTCGGTGGTAATTTTCATAAGTCACGCAGGCACACCGGACCTGTACGAAAGGGACAGTTCGTACAAGGTGTCACACCCGAAAACCCGTACAGTAGAGCGAATGAAACGGAAGCTCCGTGACTGCAGTACCAAGAGAGCTCGGGGCATCATCCATCTCCCAAGAGTCAAGACGCGCTTCTGAATTTTGAAACTATTCAATCAAGTACTGCGTCTCAAAGGCGTTGGCCTTAACATCTTCTCGATATTATTCGCAGAAACCGGAATCATTTCCCTGTCCTACTGCCGCTATTCTGGCTCTGGGATACCTTCTCGCACTGCCAGAAAACCATCTCGTGAACGCCGCATTTCTGGACTCGCAGCTCTTGGCAACAGGGGGACATCTCTGTTGGATTGGCGACCTGCGCTTCTTCCTCTGATCTCTGCTAGATCCGGGAGAGTTGTCTGTGGAGACCGTCAGCAATGTCTGGAAGCTCTCAAGGAAGCGTGCAACACTGGTTTGGTAATATGTCCTAACCAGCACGCGTCGCGTCTTATCGATTCAAGGCTGGCTGTCAGCTGGTGTCAATGCCAATGGAGCTGCGCTACTACCTCTACAAGGAGCGCCATCGAGAGCGCACACCACGAAGCTAGAGACCGCTGATTCTGCCGCGCTGCGATTGAAAGTGAGGTTCATATTCTATTGGGGTGCATGACGAACCGGGACCTCGTCAATTTGCGCAAGGAGTTCCTGCACGACGTAACTTATCCTGAGGTTCCTCGAGCATGGGACTCGGTGGAAGACCCCCGAGGTCTTCGTCTGCGTGGTTGATCGTTTCGTTTCTTGTACAGTCTACCGCGATGTCCATATCAGAAGTCTCTAGTGTTTCTGGCTCTAGACCACCGCTACCTCCAAACGGTCCTTCCTCAGCAAAACGACGATGTGGTATTAGAATTCTCCACAGACTCAGTACTCAGCTCTTACATCTAATCGTCTTCCATATCGAGATCACCTTCGACACCAGCACCCTGACCGTCGTCATCAAATACTTCGCCAACGAATTCCTCATCAGCCTCCCACTCCTCAACTTGGGTCGTATTCCGGGGCACATTTTCACGAGAAATGGGAACTAGTGCTGGGTCGAGCACGAGAGATTCCTGTACATGAGATATAACTTCCTCCATGCGTTCCGCGAGTCTGTCTTCTAGTTCCTCGACAATCTACGATGTATGTAAGAACCATTACTAAACTGAAGAAGAAAAAACGTACGACATAAAGTTCAATATGGTTTTGCGGAGCAAGGTTCACGATCTGCAATTTTTCGGCTTTGGTGAGACCGTACGGCTCCAGTGACTGGACCAGTCGCGTAATGGCTTCAGGGGTCTGCGCAGCGGTCGGTTGATACTCTGCGGCGAGATATTGAATCGCCTGAAGCGCGTCAGCTCGGCGACCATCCCAGTCTGATGGAAAACAAAATCACCTCGAAAGACACGGTCCGCAAGTTTTCGCTGACTTCCACTACAGTGGGATCCTTACCACCACCGGCAGGGACCGTGGAACTGAGTCCTGACGCTTCCTCTTCTTTCTTTATGCGCAGCGCCGTTTTTGTGCGAGCAAGATGGTCGCTCTCGAGGTCACGCAAAAGCGTCAACACCTCATAGTTGGATAGAAGCGCTGCACGAGGATTCACAACCTGGTCCAGAGGTCACACAAAAATTCATTGCCGAAAGGTTGGAACGAGCCTCCATCGTTTCGGTTGAGGACAAGCGGTGCGAGCGTGAGGGCCTTGTTTGGCTGAAGCTTTGCTTTCTCAAGTTGGGTTACGATCGGAAAACTCGCAAACTCTGGGCGAGGCCGGGCTTGGCAAAATTTTGGCTTGAAACCCAATTTTCGGACGCGGAAAGCGCGCCAAATTCTTCAAATCCGCTTGAACTGTCTAGTGCCCTGAATTCTCTTGATCCGACATGTCTACCCTCCATTCTATCTGCGCATCGCATTTTTTAGCGATCCCTTCCAGGAGCCAAAAAATCTCCTGTATTCAGGTTCACTCGTTCAGGGGTTTCGATCAGATTCTATGCCGCTGCACATTTATGTTTTTCGCCGTCTTCCTTGACCCTGTCCCCACTCTCCTTGCTCGCGATGATGATCCGCCGTCCCACACGATAAGCACACTTTCACTTCTCTTGACGTCTTCTTCACTTGTCGCCGCCACCACGGGCACTGGCGTCTGCGTACGCATTCGTTTGTCTTGTCTTTTTACCATGTTGATTTGTGGGGACAGACGCAATGCCCCTCTACCTCACTGTTACTTCGCCACTCCAACCGGGCTCCAGCTCCTTGAATTGCGGGTTAGTTTTTAGGCCTCAGTTTTGTTGATTCCGGCACTGGCTTCCTCACAGCTACAGTACCGGTAAAACCTGTGGTATGTTGTTTCCTCCATAAACGTATTCATGAAGCTACTATGGCTCTCCGCAGACTACGTGAGTGATAATGCATTTTTTATTTTGGGTTCTGACGAACCATGTTCTCAGAAACCCAGTAATGGCGCGCTCATCTCCGGAAGTGCCGTATGCCCAGGTACTGCTGCGATGCGATGCCACCCCCGTTAGTTGATCGCGCTCTTCACATTTCCTTATACTAATCTCTTTCACAATATAAGGCTCAAATGGATGTGTGTCTTTCACCTGCGCCAAGGATAGTTACGTCGACGGAAATTCTTACTCCACCTGCGGCCGCTGGGACATATAGCCAAGCGGGTGCAACCTCCTGCACCACCTGTCCTGCCAATACGTACTCTGGTGCCGGAGTAAGCAGCTGCACTTCGTGCCCAGTTGGACACACCTGTGATGAGGTAAGTGTCTCATACCCTCTACAGGGACTTTCGAGACTAAATAATTTCCAGGGGTCAACTGAGGCGTCCCAGTGTACGTGCGCCCCCGGAAGCTACCTCCGTAACGGACAGTGAACCACTTGCTCGGCCGGGACGTTTAGCTCGAGCTCCAACCCTGCATCCTGCAGTACCTGCGCCGCTGGAACGTATAGCGCAGGGGGTGCAACGTCGTGCAGCACATGTCCTGCTAATTATTACTCTGGTGCTGGAGCAGGCAGCTGTACGGCGTGTCCATCTGGCTACACATGTGCAGCGGTGAGTGCATTGCAATCGTCACGACAACTGAATACTGACCGCAAGTTCTAGGGATCATCCGACTCATCCCAATGCGCGGGGCGTCCGCCTGGCAAATACTACGGTGCCGATCACGTTTGCCACAAGTGTCCAGCTAACATGTACGGCCTTGGTGGCATGGCTGTATGCGTTGACTGCCCATCGGGCCAAACTGCGCCCGAGGGTTCTTCCAGCTGTACACCAACACTGTCTCCGTTCATCCGTGCTCGCTCCCAGGTGGTCATGATCTGTTCACCTCACCACGAGCTCTGCCCTGTCGCTTGGGGGATTGCTTCCATGGAATGTCAACATCCTGAATTCCCTCGAGTCGTGTGGCGGATGTGTGGATATGAGCACCAACCCTGACGAGGGCCAATGTCTCCGATGTTTCCTGCGTCGAAGGGCGCTGTCTGGTGAAGAAATGTGACCGAAACTTTGTTCCGACACAATGGATTCCTACGTGGAACACGACTCTTGGTCCAAGAATGGCCGTCGCCGCCATCATTAAATCTAGTTTTCTTACATACATAGTTTCCACCTTTTGGGACTTTCCTGGCTTGTATAGTATATTCCTTCAGTTTATATGTGGAATTAATATTTTTCTTGGTCCGCTGCGGAATAGCTCGATAGCCAGATTTCTGATTGGGTCATGGCATCATTCGTTTCTTTCCTCTTCCAATCACAGCCACTGACTGCACAAATTCTCTGCATCAAGTCTCTGTACTTTCACGAGTCAGTTCACGCGTTTCCTGTTACGTCGTCGTTGGTCGAACATTGGCTTCAACCTTTGAAGTTTGTCCCGCCGGTGCCGTATTCGCGAAACACAGCCACCTCACCACCGAGCTACCTCGCTTGCTGTCAGATGTGGCGAGGCGGACTGTAGCGAGGTGGACAGCCCTGCGCAGTAGAAGGAATGAATTTCACACTGCACCATGCAACCTCAAGACATGGGCGTGAATTATAAAAACTGGCAAATACATTCATCAACCACAACGCTACCCACCTCGCAATGTCATATGCCACGCCGAGCTACTCCTATGCGCCTCCGGCAGGGCCCCCACCACCAACGTCCACCAGTGCACAAATCCAATACTACCCACCTCCAGCAGGCTCGCCGCCCCAAATATCTACACCGCCGTCCGGCGTGCACCTCAGCCGCGATGCAGATTATTTAATTGAATCTTTTCTCCCCCCCTCTGCGTCGCCGCCGTCATATGGGATCTCAAAACTGCCTTTACCGTATTGCGTTCCCCAACTGACCCCGGCTTTTGACGCCCCGTTCTGCCGCGCTTATAATCCTACCCTGGAATGCGTCGACATTTCACAAGAGCAGCTGCTTGCTTTCATCGACGGACTGAATCTTGCCATGACTGCAAGTCCACCGCTCCGGGTCGTTAATATCGTCGGCATGGCCATTGGCTTCGTGTAAGCTTTTCTTTTTCTTTTGAAATGACCGCCTAATTCAGTGCCGTGCAGACCATACCACTGGGCAATGATAGCGGGCACTGCAATCCAAATCGGCGCGCAGACCGGCATGCACGTTCTCTCCAAGACCCTCACTGATCGTTACTTGCGCAGCGCAAACCTCCGCCTCTTCAAGCCGCGCGGTCTCTCGGTGCGCATCTGTACGACCGCTGCAATGCAGCATCTTGTGATGGGCACGCCAATTACCGCTGGTCCCTCCAAGCTCACGCGCTTCGGCCGCGGCGTCGGCAGCGTCGCCATGAAACTCCCCATCCCGCTTGCGAGCATGATCGTGCACGCTGTGGCGACCAAGCCGCCCCCGGTTCCTGCGATGAATCCAGGACAAGTACGAAGTGCGAAGCTGCTGGCGGCGCAGCGGCGGGCGGCCGCGCTCCAGGGATATGCGCTGCCGCTCGACTTTGACATGCCCAAGGCCGCGAAGGCGCAGGGCGTGATGGATACGATGTCGTCCTGGGGCGTCAAGTTCGACTCGTGGAGGAACGGGCGGACGCAGCAGAAGGCAGAGGAGCTGCGCCTGCAGCTGGAGCGCGAGCGTGGCGGGTCAACTCAATATCAATATTCTGGCGGAGGAGGTCTGCTAGGTGGTGGGTCGAACCAGATTTCCCTACGCGGCGGCCTGGGAGGTCTGCTGCGGGGCGACGATGGAGATCGTCGTTCCCGCAGAAGAGATAAACGTTCCGGTGACCGAGGAGGCGGAGCAGCCGCCACACTCGGTGGCGGCCTGATGGGTTTGGTAGGCCAGACAAGGATTGGTGGCCGTGTTTTGGGCCATCTCGGCGGGGGAAGCGGAGCTCTCGACCGTCGCCGCGGGCCCATAGAGCTGCAAGTCGCAAATGCAGATCTCATTGAACATTGGCAGTCGTCCAAGGTGCTGTGGGTCGTCATCATGAACTCAGAGATGGGTGGGTTTTTTCTGTTCTGCAGTTTTATATCCTTGATCGCTGATTATTTCCCCCAGACGATGAGATCGAGTTGATTGAGATGGCCGAGAGCGAGAACGACGTGGAGCGCGTCGATGAGCCTACTTGGCAGGCGGAGATGGCCATGGAGAAGGAGGATCTCAAATTTGACGCGGAGGTGCAGCGAGTCGCCCAGGAGGAAGCAAGCTATGGTCAAAAATCGCCCTCGTACTAGATTTAGTTCCTATCATAGCATTGTATCTCTTCATTCATGTATTATTTTGACAGTTGCTCTTGTCATTTCCGACTCTCGCTCTCAGTTACCCCTGTCAACGGCTGTCTCCCATCGCCATCGTGAGGCTCAGTTCGTTTGCACATTCTGAAATAGAAAAAGAAACATAAACAAACTACCGCCGGTGTCCGCTTTAGGAAATTTTGACATCTCATTTCAAGCATGGATGAGGTCAAGCATGGATGAGGTAGGCCCAAAAGAATCCGCCAACGTCAGCGAGGAGCTCTAAATATATGACATTAAGTCGCGTCTACAAAAGCTCTTTGATACATAGTCGTTCGCGTTTACAGCTACACACACTTCAAGTTCGCCAACGTCAGCGCAAGCACAAACCCATACACGACGAAACGCTCACCATCTGTGCGATCGACATCGCCGACCAGAATTACTGGGTTATCTCAGCATGCAGGTCGAGAGCATGGGATGTACAAAGAGAGAAGGAAAAGGGCGGGATTGAGGGATTACGGTTTCGCGGCGGGTCTGTGCGGGGATGAGCATACAAATTATCATGAAAGGTAAGGCAAGACACACCATTAGGAGGGGTGTAGAATAAGGGGGCTTCGCGTTCTTGTCCGATGGTAGGTTATGTCTACTACGCATGACTGAGACAAACAGAGGATACGTCGAGAATTGAGAGTCGGGCATGCAATCGACTTGGGACGAATCAAGGCCCTGCAAACGAAGGAAAATCTGAGTCATTGCTTTTGGGCGATAACAGCGAACGGAGAACTAACCGAATATTAACCTAATGCAATAATGTATTCCGAGATAGTATTGTGCATGTGCGTTTCTTCCTTTCATTATTGTTCCATCCGTGGAAGACAGCGAGCTCCGACCGTCGTATTATAGCAGACCAGAGGAGCGACGAGAGCAAGGGCGTGAAAGAATCATCAAGCACGTATTCATCCATTCAAGTTCGGTCTTGCGTGTCCAGATCCCGAGAGAAACAAACAGCACGACCAGTTCCAGTCCAGCAACGTCGATCCAATCCAGTGCAAGCAGTCGGGCAAGCAAATAAGCAAGAAGCACAAGTAGTGGGAGTAGAAAGGGTCTAGACGTAGTATCCCATGTCACGGGTCGCCGGGGAACGCAAATACATCGGCTCGGGGATCCACCTAAGTAGATTCAGCAGCGTCAGTCATGAATGGGAGCAGGGAATGAAATAAAGACTAACCGTCCAGGAAGCTCGTTGACGCCATACGCAGAGTAAGCCGGGAACTGAGGCAAGGGCGGAGCCACGTAGAATTGCTGCTGCAAAAGCTGAGGACCGCGCCAATGACGTCCCGAGTGCCCATATCCATACGCGACTCCATCGAAGATCTGATTACCCACATTGCGGCCGTCAAACATGGGCTTGCGAATGGGCAGCGCGCAGCGCGGTACAGCAGCAAAAGACGATGGGCGTGAGGGAGGGAAATTGAGCTGAGCGGGGAACGTCGGAGTTTGCGGAAGGGGCGACTCCGGGGCGGAAACAGGCTCGGTCTCGCGCTCCTTAAGGTACGTAACGCGCACCGTACACCCTGCATAAGACTCGCCGTCGAGGGCACGGCGGGCGTCTTGCGCTGCAGTCAGGGAAGCATATTGGACGATTGCTGCTGTTGATGGTGGGGTGGAGACAGGCAAATGAACGATGCGCAACGACTTGACGGTCCCGAAAGGGCAGATCAAGCCTCTCAAATCGTCCTCGGATTCAAACAGCAGCGAAGGCAGGTTAGCGAGCAAGAGCGTGCTCGTCGGCGTTGCACTCAGACTCGGTAAGGTTGGGCTATCACTGGGCGCCTGGGTGTCGAGTACAGCAGCAGCAGGAGAAGGGGACAAAGAAACAGCGGGCGGGTGCACAATACCGGCACGGTCTCCTCCGTCCAGGAAACCTGAAACCCTCGGTAAGCGAATTTTGCGCAGAAAGAACGATGAACGAACCCCTCGAACGCTGAACGACCGCCCACGAAATATCCATTCCATTTCCGCCTTTGCTACCACGACCGAGGGCGGCCATCGCGCATCTCGCCTCCTCGTGCGAGGACATAACAACAAAGCCACGACGGCGGGACGCGC
This sequence comes from Mycena galopus ATCC 62051, assembly GCA_014925785.1. Taxonomy (NCBI): domain Eukaryota; kingdom Fungi; phylum Basidiomycota; class Agaricomycetes; order Agaricales; family Mycenaceae; genus Mycena; species Mycena galopus. Next base: position 158,000 of record WIQG01000160.1, read on the forward strand.
TGTCAAGGGTGGCCAATATGACGCAGTGCGATACGGTACCATGCGGAGCGAAAAGGGCTGCAAGGGATTGGCTGAAGAAAGAAAACAGTGGTCAGGGTATATGCGCATTCGGGGACACAATTTATGTACTTCGTCATGCCAAAAGGCATCCCAAGGACGTAGAGATTACGCCTCGTATCAGTGCGCTTTCCCTGTGAGGCGCCATGGGATAGAGCGGGCGAAGCTGCACGAATTATGGGCGATACAAGCCTATGGGTGGCGTGAGCCTCTTCCTTGACACAAATCCAAAACAACGATTACAGCGCAGAGCCCGCAATGTTGTATCCAGTCATGCACAAGGCTTTCCTGCAGAGGGATAAGGGCAAGAGCTCCGAAAAGAAAACGAAGACATACCGAGCTGAATCTGCAGTGAAAAAGGTGATCTCCAGGGCGTCTTCCGAGCCGTGCGACGCGCGAATGTCGCCGATGAGTGTCCTGAAGAGCGCTAGTACCTCGAGGCGATTCACTGACGCGTCGAAAATCAATGAAAAGCGACGAAGACTGAGCGGGGATCGTACCGTTTTGTGGGATGTTCTCGACACAGACCGCGTTGGTCTCGCGACTGAACTTGAAGATAGGGCCCGAGAGAGTCGGGGTAGTATGAGCCATCGTATCGATATTCAAGAAAAGGGCGATATTCAAGACAAGGTTGTGGTGGTAAGAAACAAGAAAGAAACGCGATCAAAATCGGCTTCTTATTCAACACTCGACAGGTCACTAACACATATTGCAGCTGTGTATTTTTTCCTCTGTCAGAATTGGACCCGACCACAAGAATACAAGAGATTTCAAGGATGCAAGAACGAAAATAATACAATGCTATCGATATCTACAGTCCCTCCGGAATCGGGCAGTCCGGTGGTCTAAGGCTTTTGAGCGTGGCTTGCTTCCTCCTCTGCGACCCGCTGCACCTCCGCGTCGAATTCTATCTCCTCCCGCTCCACGGTCATCTCCTGCTGCCAAGCACGCTCGTCGACCTGCTCCTCGTCGTTTTGGCTCTCGGCCATCTCAATCAACTCAATCTCGTCGTCTGAAGAAAAGAGTAAACGATCAAGGATTAGACTGTAGAACAGAAAGGACGCACCCATATCAGAATTCATAATGACGACCCAGAGCACTTGGACGACTGCCAGTGTTCTACGAGATCTGCATTTGCGACTTGCAGCTCCGTGGAGCCGTGGCGACGGTCAACTCCGCCTCCACCATTAAGGCGACCTAAAACACGGCCGCCGATCCCTGTCTGGCTGACAGACCCAACAGACCGCCAGGTTGTGCGCCCGCTCCCCGGTCTTCGTAACGATCATCTCTTGCGCCGAAACGACCCCCGCCACCCCCTACAAGCCGACCACGCAGACCTCCAAGGCCGGCGCCTATCAAAGATTGGTTCGACCCACGGAGGCTGCCCAATAAACCTCCTCCACCAGAAGATTGAGTCGATCCGCCACGGAGGCCGCCTAATAACCCCCTCCGCCGGAAGATTGGTACGACCCGCCACGCTGCTCGCGCTCCAGCTGCAGGCGCAGGTCCTCCGCCTTCTTCTGCGTCCGCCCGTCCCTCCAAGAATCAAACTTGACGCCCCAGGACCCCATCGTATCCATCACGCCCTGCGCCTTCGCGGCCTTGGCATGTCAAAGTCGAGCGCAGCGCGTATCCCTCGAGCGCGGCCGCCCGCCGCTGTGCCGCCAGCACCTTCTTGCTCCGCACCTGTCCCGGGTTCATCGCGCGAACCTGGGGCGGCTTGTCCGCCACAGCGTGCACGATCATGCTCGCAAGCGGGATGGGGAGTTTCATGGCGACGCTGCCGACGCCGCGGCCGAAGCGCGTGAGCTTGGAGGGACCGGCGGTAATTGGCGTTCCTTACAGATGCTGCATCGCGGCCGTGGTGCAGATGCGCACCGAGAGCCCGCGGGGCTTGAACAGGCGGAGGTTCGCGGTGCGGAGGTAGCGATCCGTCAGGGTCTTGGAGAGGACGCGCATACCGGTTTTGGCGCCGACTTGAATGGCAGCACCGCTATCATTGCCCAGTGGTAGGGTCTATAATGCCTCAAATTAGACTGAGATTTTTAAGAAGAAAAAGCCACTTACACAAAGCCTATGGCCATGCCGACGATATTAACGACGCGGAGCGGTGGACTGGCGGTCATGGCAAGATTCAACCCGTCGATGAAAGAGAGAAGCTGCTCTTGTGTAATATCGACAGATTGCAAGGTCGGGTTATATGCTCGGCAGAACGGCGCGTCGAAGCCGGCGTCAGTTGGGAGCGCAATACGGCAAAGGAGTTTCGAGATCTCGTATGGCGGGGGGGACGCGGAAGCGGGGAGAAAAGATTCAATCAAATAATCCGCATCGCGGGTGAGGTGCACGCCGGACGGTGGTGTAGATACTTGGGGCGGCGAGCCTGCTGGAGGTGGGTAGTATTCCATTTGTGCACTGGCAGAAGACATTTGAGCTGGGTGGATTGTATGGTTAATTGACGCGTTTGCTGCTCGCTTTTATAATTATTCTCCGCCAATATCTCAACGAAACGCTGCGGACGGCCCACTCAACGACACCTGCGGCCCAATGTCAATGCATCATCCTTCTAACTGCGCAATGCGCAGTGCAATACGAAACCATTTTGCGGAAAGCGAAACCAGACGTCGAAGCAGGGCTGAAGAGAACAAGATATTGACGAGTTCGGTCTTGAAATCACTCTCAGAGGCTCGAGGCAGAATAGTGTACATTGCAGTCGGTGGTGAGAATAATTCGGAGGAATCAATAATGCTATGCAACATTCCATCATTGATTCCAGGTTTACCAAACGTTGCCCGATTGAGCCCCCGCGCACTAAAGACTCCCGATGGTTCCTTGTGACATGTTGCGGAACCTAACCTGGGCTGGTTCACTATCTCAACACCGCGCTTATTCCACGCGGATTATCGCGACATCCTGGCTTCAATTCTGAAGTGTGCCTTCCGCGGCCAGTACACAGACGACCTTCCAGCGCCCACCGTCTCGCCCTCATTATGAAGAACAGAAGAAGCAGAAACGACCCAAGGCCTCTCCACCGTCGCCGATGTTGACTTGTCGTTTCCGCTCTCCGCTGTTTTCCATGCATGGCAGAAGGACACTTCGACCTACTCGACACATCAAGGAACCTAAAGCGCGCACTGCAGGCAGAAGACTAGATGTCCCTAAAACACAGCGCTTTTACTCTGCTATTAATAGCGGCTTCACTATTTCTCACTGAATTTCCCGGGTACCACGATTAATGGGTGGTCTATTTTCGGTGACGTCCTCGCAAACCTAAGATATGTAGGCTCAGGTAGCATTACATGTGTAGTTTGTGTGTGAACGAATCTTTCCAAAATTGCCTATTTTGGATGCGGGCGGTGAAGGTTTTGGTGCCCCAATCTTTTATGTAAATGAACTCGTCATTTTACCTTCCTCTCTCATGTTCGCAGTTTTGAGCGCCGTGCTCTCCCAATGAACCATCTTGTTCCAGTCGTCACCCGGCAGCATCGCCTGTGTAACTTTTGATGAGCTTGTTTCCGAGTTACCGCACGTGTTCTCGATCACCGTTTCGCTCTCCTCGCTCCTGCTTCCTCCCCACCACGACGCACTCGGCGTACCACCCTCATTAAACGATAATGCATTCCCTGGCGGTTCTGCTTCCCCTCTTTACCCTTGCGCTCCCTCTCGTCCTCGCGCAAACCGGCGCGACTTGGTATTAAGCTCCCAGTTAATTTCCTAGCTTTGCCTTACATCTCGCCAATAGCAACGCTACCGTCTCGTGCCCCGTGACTGCCCCCTGCTGCAGTGAATTTGGCTTTTGTGGTTCCACCGAAGCTGTAGGCCCTGGCGTCATCTTTCAAGTGCCAAGTTTAACAAATAGCAGTTCTGCCTTGGAGGTTGCAACCCGCTCTGGTCAAACAGCCTCACTTCATGCTCGCCCAATCCTGTGTGCAAGAATGCCGTCGTAAGTGCTCGCAAAATTTTTCTGCCTCCTGACAGGATCTTTGATAACGAGATTTTCCGCAGCACACTTTCGCGGATAACTCGCGCGTCCTCACGAACTCTTCCTACTTCGATGGAAATGCGAGCGAGTACGGTACGCCCAACTCCTTCTATCTTCCGCTTCCATTTTAAAACATCTACGTCAAGACTGGATCGTTGAGAGCGGCAATATTATGAACACCAACTCTTCCGGTGGAGAGCTCGTGATGATGTGCGTCTTTCATTTACTGCTCGCCCTCCGTGTAGCGGCCGTATCCTAACCATCTTTCGTCGTATTCTCCAGTCTGACCGAGGCGAATGGTGGCACCCGCTTGTCCTCTACTCGTTATATCCACTACGGCACCGTGTCTGCCCGCAGTGCGTTGCGAATCACCTAAAAAATAGGTACAAACCTTACTGACAGCTTTTTGTAGTGAAGACGGGTCGCTGGGCCGGCATTGTCACTGCCTTTATCACCATGAGTAATGTCAAAGACGAAATTGTGGGTGGCTTCATGTCATCTTCTTCCTTTACTCAAGCCGCTGTACAGGATTGGGAGTTCCCCGGACAGTTCACGACTTCAGGCCAGTCCAACTACTTTTGGCAGGGCGTCGTCACTACGCCTAATCACGGAGAAAATCAAACCGACCTCACTGACACTTATTCGAACTACCATATCTACACCGTTCGTCAAGATCCTTTCCCCCATCTTTTGTTCTGACGGAAGAATCAGATCGACTGGCAACAAGATACTCTCAAGTTCCTCGTTGACGGAGCCGTTGTGCGGACAATCAATAAGAACGACACACTGACGAACGGCGTCTACGAGTACCCGACGACCCCTGCGCGCGTTCAGATGAGGTCAGCAATTTCTCTTGTGCCAATTACCATTTACCAACCGAACTGGGCAGTCTGTGGCCCGCAGGAACAGCGTCCAGCGCCGCTGGCACTGTGCAATGTGAGTGGTTATTCTCAGACACATCGTGGAGCAGTTTTGACACTGTCATACTAGGGGCGGGCGGATTGATCGATTACAATGATCCCGACTACCTCGCTGCCGGCCACTTCTACGCGTTGGTTTCAGGTGTGAATATCACCTGCAATGACCCTACCCCCCCGGCGGCTGGTATCACCGCATATGCTTATGGGGCCAATTCTTCGACGAACGTCCCATCGGTGCTCCTTACCAACGTTTCGACGGACCTTAACGGCGCGCCTGCCCTTCAAGGGCGGGCTGGTAACGGACTTCAGCTGCTCTTGGCTATGGCACTGGCCGCTGGAGTCCTTGGGCAGCTGCTGTGAGATGATAGGGTGAGAATCGTTGGCTACAATTGAGGTGTTCATGGGTATTATACCACTTTTAATTTGAATTATAATGTGGAAGAGAATGCACCCATGAGCTCATGGGAGCATTGATGTACATAGATTTTCTTCAGCTAGCAAGAACCAACTTTGTCCAAGTGAAGAATACTATCAAGGTGATGCTATAATAAATACATGCAGATAATTTAGGTCTAGTTTTGCTAGTATCAATGTGTGACTTTGCGTTGGGGAATCGCCAGAATCGAATTTATTTGGCTGCTGTCCATGCTCTGATCTGGATCCACAACAACCAAATCGTCCGCTGCGCTCCAAAACGCCTCCTCAAACTCCTCCATTAGCCCCTTCGTTTCCTGCACAACGGCGTCCAACGCTTGCGCCTGAGTCCATGTAGGCACCGACTCCTCGCCAGGGTTTTCCGCACCCGGTAGCAGATCCCGATCGTATCCCATGGCAGTCTGCACCAACCGAACCCTCCGGTATGTTGCCCGTACAAGCACAAGTGAGCGCACTTTGGTCGACTTGGCCATTAGTCGAATTCGACCGCCAGCAGGCGATGGCGAGCGACGCTCAGGCTGCGAAACCGGGCCAAGATGCACTATCCGTCCCGCACCACGCACATCGTGTGGCGACGAGGGCTGGTAGTATCCTGCTTGGCGGCCAGTGTCGAGTGACAGGACGGGTGGAGTGATATTGACGAAGGAGTGTGTCGGGCTGAGACCAGGGGACGCCTCGGGTGAAGGGACCATGCTTCGTCTGCGGGCTTTGGAAAAGGCTGTTGAAACACGCCGGGACGGACTTGACGTGTAAGTATACTGACGGAGCTCCTGGTTGAGTGACAAGACCTTCTCTTGGATGAAGAGGCGCATTTGGAGCATCAGTGGGCTACGGAATGCACATATCAGTTCCAGGAAGGACCACAATGCATAGTCCACGATTCGAGGGCTAGACAGCGACCGTCCTTCCCCCGAAGAGCTGAAATAGCCGGAAAACGAATTTGGAATGGATTGTGCGCGGTCGAACTGCGAACTGGATCGCGGTGAGCCTATGGGGGAGGTAGACGGTGAAAGATCCCGTGCAGCCCGCAGAGCGAAAGTAGCGCTTCCTTCTTCGAGAACGGTTTTCAAAAATAGACTCATTCGACTCCAAATACCAGGCAAGTTCGAAAGATCTGCCTGCCCGCGAATAAGGATGACTTTCACTACTTGTAGCGCCGCAACAAAGGTCGTTACAGGCGATTTGCTGACTGCAGTGGCCGATCGGCGGCGATCGGGGGATTTGGATCGCTCTTGAGGGCTCGCATCCTGCTGCTGACACGCCGTCATGCAGTACGCCAACAGACGGACCCAAGTGTTCATATAGGCATCACGATGCCAAGGTTCTGTGCGCATTCCACCCGAACCAACCTGCTCTCCTGTTCTCAGTGTCAACGTGAGAGGGAGAATAAATCCAGCGAGGAATTCGTAGGAAGGTTTCCGCCTCTCCAGTTCTGCGATCACGTCGGCGCCGCGAAGAGCGATGGCCTGTGCCACCAGTGCAACTAGAGCGGACCGACAAGGAAGAGAGAATAGTAGTTTCTCGGACGCAGCCCTCTCGCAAGCAGCAAGGGCAGGAGCGCATATTTGTGTGACGACGACGCGCGAGAATATTGGCTCGTTGGCATATAATGGCTCCAGACATAAGCTCGCCACGACGTCAAATACGCCCGAAAAGTCGAGAGTCACGCTATAGAGGCTGATGACAGGCGAAAGATCTCCGAGGAAGCCAACAACAGCTTTCACGGTTCTTAAATTTGCGCTGTCCCGTATTAAAGAGTTCTTGGTGTAGTTGAACAAGAACGAAGAAATCGGGTCCCGGATTTCGTTTCCTGATTCGCGGAGCATATGCTTCACTAGCTCGATTGTGCGATGGGAAGCAGGAGGGGAAACAACGCCACCAGCCCGGGTGAAATTGGCCACCAATAGCAGGTAATCCATTCTCATCGCCAGTGGATCGCTTGGAGTTTTAGTTTTGTCAGGCAGCTGGCTCTCGGGAAACCCCGAAAGTAGCGAATCCATAGATGGCTCTTCTGGAGGACGAGCGGAGCTTGAATCCCCTTTCGACTTCGCGAAAGGTCGCATGAATATGACACCAAGTGCATCGATACCCTCCTTCAACACGGACCTCGCGGATGAAGACGCGTGGTATAGGCTCGGGGCGAGGTAGCGAAAGAAACGCATAAACTGCTGGGCTCGCATGATGGTGGGGTCATGGGCGATGACAGTGAGGAAGAGTCGAACTAGGTTATCGAGGCCCAGGCGTTTCGTTTCGTATTCTTCAGGAAGGTCCACGATGACTTTGACCTTGTCCTGCGCTCCTCCCGTCTTCAGCGATGCCAAAAATGTCTGCGGTTTCTCGTCCGCGGTGGTGAATATCAAAGCCTCTCTTTCTTGAAGTTTGTTGGCACCAGCTATGGCAGCTGCATCGGGCGTTGAGGATGGAATGCCTCTCGTCAAGGTCGCGAATAATACATAGACATTTTTGGCCATCCATTCCCCGGGAATATTCGGTAGGGACATGACAGCGGCCATCGAGTCAACGCTTTGGAATACAAATGCCTCTTTATGAAGAGCGTAGAATCGGTTGAACGTATACTCTATCGCCAGACGTATTCCGCTGTGCGACTCCGATTCGGTGTAAGTCTTGATCCTTCAATATAAACCATGAGATCACAGTATGTCAAGGGGATTGTGGCACTTACAGCACTGGTATAAAGAGGGTATAACCGCCGCCCGTTGTAAAGAGCCGTCGGAATCGCGTGCTGGCCACCATTAGTGCTGGAGACATCTTCAGTTGGATCGAAATGAAGATCAGTGGTTTGGGCATACCGATCAAGGCATGCGCCACAATGCCTATGTCTGAGCCATGGGCAAGAAGTATGCGGTTCAGACCATCAATGAGGACGGCGAGTTCGTTCCGATCGCTCAGATGGCGAGACATGGACCGGAAAATTTGAGCGATGAGAAGCAGATAACTCCGCGCCACAATCATGGACAAATTTTTTATCTGCAGTTCGAGGTAACTTGGTTGAGGGTTGGTGCCGGTCGGTTTGACCGCTGCGAAATCTTTCATTTCTAGGGATGGCGCATCCGGGAGTTGTTCGAGAGAAGGCAGTACTAGCCGGGTCATGCTCTTCCGAATCATCTGGACGTCCTGAGGATTCCGCTTGAGCATCGCGAGGAAGAGCATGTTCTGCGATAAACGTATGATCGACACGTATACCAAATGCGGGGGCACCTCTTGTGACGCAGGGTCCAGTTGACCTAAATGTCGAGGAAACATTGGCCCCGCCGGAGCTGACGGTGGGAACCAAAGCGATCCGGACGGTATGAGGAACGCCTCCACCTTGGCACGGCGAATCTCTCGAATCGACATTTCACTGACTTGGACCACCAGTTTGGTCAAAACTGGAATCGTGAACGCAAAATCGTGCAACGAGTCATCCCCGCCTACGGAAGACTTTAATTGCCATTTGAGAAACCCAGTAAGACTGTTGAACACGTTGTGCGTCAACGGCGGTGGCAGCACGCGCCGAACATGGAGAAACGCGCGGAAGGTGGACATGGCCGTCTCCATATCCTTCTGGCTGCCTGCAAGCAGATCCAAAACAGGACGAGTGAGGAGGGCAGGATCGTTCCGCATCAAGTCGATGATGGTACTCCGAGAAGTGGCTGCCACAAGGAAGTTGGGATCAAACACGGTCGTCGCGAGCCTCGGAAAGACGGATGCAAGCGATGGGACAAAAATTGCCCGACGCTTTACACCGTACAAAGGTCCCCCGGAGCTGGAGTTGCGCCTGAGAAGGGTCACCTCTTCGAGCTTCCCCGAAGGAGAAGGCGAGGCTCTCGGACTAGGGTTGGGACTAGAGCTGGGAGAAGGGGATCCCGATGCAGATGTCGTTAGGGTCTGTTCAGTCCCGGGCAACTCGAGGCGATCGAGGTACAAGGCCGGGAGGTTCGAAATCGGGGTCCTGATCCGTTCCAGCTGCTGGTCAACTGGGGCATCGTCTTGAGCCCACCCGATTTCGACAAGTCGCTTCCGCAATTCCAGCGGGACGCTGTCCTTGCCATTGTCGAGATCCTCCTCGCGCATATACTGCGCGGAGCCGATATCCGTTGCCACGAAGGGAAGCGGACCTCTTGCGAGCTTGAACGCACGATGATTGCGATCCACGATGACTTGTTGGGACATGATTTGGAACCGCCAGTTAGAGAGCGTGTTTATGCGCCGCACGGCATTCAATCTCGTCGTGTCATCAGAACTGAGCCAATCAAGGTTAGTAACAAGTCCTGCTGTGTGCCGCAGGATCCCGCACCTACGGAAATCGAATTCCATGAGGACCAACATCTGATCAGGCGTCTTCTCCGCACATTGCATGACAAGGAAGCAAGCCTGCGGCGTCACAAGTCAGTAAAGCCGCATCCTAGGCGGGCGCAAATCTGCTCACTGCCGAGACCGCACTGGGATCGTTGCGCCCGAGATGATGCTCCCATACCAAAGGCCCAATGCGGACAAGGTCGTCGACGGACAACAATGTGGACATCGTGACCAGAAGCTTCAGCGCCTTCGGCGTAAATCCCTTTCCTAATGATACGATGAGCTGCTCCTTCTCTGCAAACACGCTCGCGATCCCCGCCTTCGGCTCATTGGATGGATTAGTGTTGAAGCCGCCGTCATACGCAGCCGACATTATGAGGGTGCCGCGTTGCTAGATGCGAGTCAGAATTTGCCACGAATGAGGTTTGGGTAACCCGAAGTTTACCTTTTGTCGAGAGGACCCAACATTATCTCGAGCGGCAGCATACAGACCCTGGAGTTGGGCTACGGCGTCTATAATCTCGAGGTCCGAATCATCGTTCAGCTGTGTTTCTTCGTGCGAGTCGACGAACCACGTCACAAGCCGCGGCAGCCACCCAGTCCTGCGAGTGGTTTTGTAATTTAGCCCCGATCACTGCACACAGCACGAGGAGGGACATACGCTTTGAGTGATCTCGTCAGAAGTCTGACCTCCCGGAATAATATCATGAACAGCATCCGCTGGGACAGCGATACTAAACTGGTGCGCTCCTGCATAGACATACGTCAAGCCAGCCCGCTCCGTGACGATGAGACCACCAACCTTGACCTCGAGCAACAGCCCCAGCCGCGTCTCGAGTGCGAGCACGAACTTTACGATGTCAACGTACGCACTGTCCGGGTTCTGTGCATATAAGAACGTGGCAAGGAGCATGATGAGAACGCTCAGCGCACCGACGATCTATCCTTCATGCGCCGAATGGCTTGTATCTGCCCAATCATTTCCAGCAGTAACACCGACTGTCCAAGCCGGGCTGCGCCCCACACCGGTGCCGTATCCGGGGCGGCCTGCTGCTGCTTGCCCCCGGCGCCGCCGCTCATTAGCACAACCGACATCATCTCCGCGTCACGCGTCCAAAAGTCGGGCAGGAACCGCGCGACGGCGGTGATCCCGCACAGATGATTGAGCACAGTGACCTCTTTGTTCGACGCCGCGCACAAGAAGAGCGGCTTGTAGAATACCTGCGGGTAGAGCTGCGAGACTTTGTCGAGGAAGTCGGTGAGCGGAAGACACGGGTACGGCGGTGGGTCGTCGACGAGGCGCTGAAATGGACGAAAATAAAAATGAGCATAGGGCGGATATGATAATGATGGTTGAGGCAAACGCGCTCACGTCGGCGAGAGTCGGGAGCACTACACTGATCAGCGGCTTGCGCACGTCGTCCGGAAGACCATCAAGCAGAGTTGACAGTATCGTTAGGACCGCCGGCCAGAGGTGCTCCGTTATCTAGAGCTCATATCTCAGCAACAACAGTCGTAGCTGGATAAGATAACTCGCGCACCGAACGCTGCACGGCCCCGTCGATGGTCGCTTTCCACTCTGCCTTGGCATCCCTGTACCACTCCGCGAGTAGCGTCATCGCCCACAGCCCGAGCTCGCGCGGCGTCCCAGGCACAAGCAGCTCCAGCGCAATCCCCACGACATTCCGCCGCGCCTCCAGCGCACCGGCACTCGCGCTCCGTATCGCAGCAAGCTCGGGCACCACGCGCGTCTGCGTAAAGTGCACCACAAATTCGGCGCTCTGCGGTCGGCGTGGCTTCGCGCGCAAGACGTTGAGCGCCGTGCGCGTGAAGGTCGCGAGTTTGCGGCCCTGCACCGCCCCAAGGAGCGGCGTGAACGACGCGTCGGCGGGCTGGCGCGGCCAGTACTCCTGTCATAAGATTCGAATGAGTTGTCACTCAGGGGTTGCACGACACGAACGAACGCACCTCGACAGCATTTCCAAGGAGCCACTGGCGCGTGGACTCCGCACCGTTCTCAAGACAGCTCGCGAGCGCGTCAAGCACCAGCGCCTGGCGGACGGCCCCGTGCGTGTCCTGCGCCACGAACAGCGCATTGAACTCTTCCTCGAAGGCGACGGGGTCGAGCTCGCCGTAGTCCCCCGCAAGGAGGTGTACGATGCCCTCGTTGATGATGGTGTGTTCTTCGCCGGATCCGTAGATCGTCGGGAGGAGGGAGAACAGGCCTATGGCGACGGTTTGGATCGACGCAGGGGTGGTGGCCTGGTATGCAAACTCGGCGGGATTCAGCATCATCCGCAACGTACGCATGATGCGCAGACGGAGGGGCGAGTGCGGGATGAGGGCGGCCTTGCAGCACCAGCGGCACCGATCCATCGCGACCGCCTGCGAAATTTCAACAAGGGTAAATTTACGCAGCAGACGACACGACTCACGTCCGTGGGAGGATTCCATGTCTTGACAATAACATCAAAAGCCTCAAAGGCGAACCAGCGGTCCTCGTCGACTCTGAGTGCTTTATCCGCGTTGAGGAACGGGGAGAGTAGCGTGGCGAGCACCTGCGGCTCCTGCGGGAGGACAGGAACGGGCGGGATGCCATCTGCAGAGGCAGTGGAGTGGTGCAGGAGAGTCTGATAAAGAGGCTTGAGAGACGGAGCAGTTTGGGCGCCGCGAGACGACGCCAAGGCGAGAGATTGGACTGACGGTGGCCGGCGCAGATCGGACTTGGGTGGGCCTGTTGTATTCGCGAGGGACGTGGTAGACATGAATGGGAGGTACTGGTCAGCCCGACCCGACTTGGACGTTGTGTCGACAGAACGAGCGGCCCAACATGCGCGTTCAAGCTCTTGTCCGAGCTTGCGCGTGTCATCTATGACCATTTCACGAGCATGTTCCACGACTTGTCGGAAGCCCAAACGTTGCGCAAACCGAGATGTCTTTTGACGCGTAGGCGCATGCGAGAAGGCAGACGACGAGGCAGAAGAGGGTTGCGGCGAATGACTGGGAGGGGTCTCAGCCCGAGCCGCCTCAGGAAGAACGTGTTGGCGCAAATGTTCCCAACGCAATGAGGAAGGAGAAGCGGGAGGCTTCGATTCTGAGCTGGAGGGCCGATCGGTGAGCACCGCCAGAGGTCTCCGTAAATCCAGTCGTGAGCCCGAGCGCGAGCCGTCGGAAATTGGGCTCTGGGAACGACTATTGCTTTGCGAGCTCCCCTGGAAGTGCCCAGCCTTCCGATTGCTAGGAATTGGACTCTGAGAACGGGTGTTGCTCTCTGAGCCCTGAAAGTGCCCAACTGGCTCTTGCTGGTCTTCATCTACCTGGTCGAGAGTTGTGAGGCGAGAAGGAGCACGAAACTGTCGCCAGCTACTAGTAGAATCGGTGTCCGTGTCCGAACTTGAAGCCTCCGAAGCCGAGCGCCGCGACGATGATTTCGCGGAATCGAAGGAGAACAGGCGACGCGGAGGCTTCCTGGGCTCGCCTTTCGGCGCCATGCGGAATTAAGACAATACTTTCTAAGTATAGGCCTTTGGACTATCTTCTCATTGCTGAGAGAAAGTTCTCAGAGAAGACACGCCGCAGTGATGGCAATGATGCATTTTCATTCTCCGCTTTGGGACAACCGCGGAATTCAAAGGGCTGCCAATTTCTGAACATGCAGAGTACATATGAGCTTCAAATTCGTTTCATCCGTTGCGAAATGCCCAGGATTAAAGCATGTCTATGGGAGATGAAGCGCGTATTTTGGGGGGCGAACCTGAATTACTTAGACAGGAAACCGTCCGGAGTCTGTACTTGAACGCGGTTAAAAGTCGAAAGATGATGGCAGTCAGTGTTTGCAATGGGTGAACGCGTCGCTCTTGGAGAAGAGGTTGGGCCCGTGGAGGAGGAATAGGGGCGAAACGACGGCCATGATGGGATGTTGCACAGCATCATTGATTCCTCCGCACACTGAACTCTGAACAAACCCTGACAAGATTCTGCATCGAGCCTCTGAGAGTGATTCCTACGTCGAGCTCTTCAATTTCTTGTTCTCTTCCCCCATTTCTTCCGGGCTCTTACCGGTCTCTTATTGCACCGATGCGAATGGAAGGATGACCTTGACACTAGGTGCCGTTAGTAGCGCTGTCCGCAGGCTGTTCCTTTGAAAAATATCGGCGGCGAGCTTCGCAAGCTATAAAAACTCCTGGCAAAGGCTTGAATGAAAAACAATTCACCCGCCTCAAAGCCTATGTCTTCTTCTGTTAGTGCACGAATGAAATACTACCCACCTCCTGCAGGCTCGCCGCCCCAAGGATCTACACCGCCATCCGGCGTGCACCTCACCCGCGATGCGGATTATTTGATTGAATCTTTTCTCCCCGCTTCCGCGTCCCCCTCGCCATACGAGATCTCGAAACTCCCTTTGCCGTATTGTGCTCCCCAACTGACGCCGGGCTTCGACGCGCCGTTCTGCCGAGCGCATAACCCGATCCTGGAATCCCTTGACATTACACAAGGACAGCTTCTCTCTTCATCGACGGGTTGAATCTTCAAGTTGCCATGACCGCCAGTCCACCGCTCCGCGTCGTTAATATCGTCGGCATGGCCATTGGTTTCGTGCAAGTGGCCATTTCTTCCTCCTTTCGAAATCTTATTCTGATTTGATGGATTATAGACCCTACCACTGGGCAATGATAGCAAGTGCTGCCATTCAAGTTGGCTCCAAAACTGGTATGCGCGTCCTCTCCAAGACCCTGACGGATCGCTACCTCCGCACCGCGAACCTCCGCCTTTTCAAGCCCCGCAGGCTCTCGGTGTGCATCTGCACCACGGCCGCGGCGTCGGGAGTGTCGCCATGCGGCTCCCCATCCCGATGGCAAGCATGATCGTGCACGCCGCGGCGGACAAGCCGCCCCAGGTTCGCGCGATGAATCCGGGACGGTACGGAGCAAGAAGGTGCTGGCGGCGCAGCGGCGGGCGGCCGCGCTTGAGGGATACGCGCTGCCACTCGACTTTGACATGCCAAAGGCCGCGAAGGCGCAGGGTGTGATGGATCACATCAATCTCTCATAGACGCCGGCCTTGGGGGTCTGCGTGGTCGACTTGCCGGGGGTGGTGGGATCGTTGCGGTCAAAGAGATGATTGTTACGATGACCGGGGAGCCAGCCGTTACGACCGGAGATCTGGCGGAGGAGGTTTACTCGGCGGCCTTCGTGGTGGACACCAATCTCTCATAGGCGCTGGCCTTAGCGGTCTGCGTGATCTTGTCGGGGTTGGTGGGATCGTTTCGGCCCAAGAGATGATCGCTACGATGACCGGGGCGCAAGCCGTTACGATGACCGAGGGGCAGGCCGTTACGGCGACCAGGGAGCGGGCGCACAACCTGACGGTCTCCTGAGCCTAGTCAGCCAAACAGGAATCGGCAGCCGTGTTATAGGTCGCCTCAACGGCGGAGGTGCCCGCAGTTTTAACCCTCGCCGCAGCCCCATCGAGCTGCAAGTCGCCAATGCCGATCTCGTCGAACACTGGCAGTCGTCCAAGGTGCTGTGGCTCGTCGTCATGAACTCTAACACGGGTGCGTGTTTTCCGTTCTGCAGGTCTAATACTTGGTCTTTACTTTCTTCAGACGATGAGATTGAGTTGATTGAGATGGTCGAGAGCCAGAACGACAAGGAACGCATCGACGAGCGGACTTGGCAGGCGGAGATGACCGTGGAGAAGGAGGATCTGAAATTTGACGCGGAGGTGCAGCGGGTGGCACGGGAGGAAGCAAGGTACACTCGAAAATCATAGACGGCGGACGCTGGCCCACAGATAGAGATCGCCTTGCATTGTATTTTTTGCCATTCTTGTATTGTTCTGAAATCTGTTGCATTCCTGTCATCGAAATCCAGATTAGTGGGCGGACGAGCAGCCCCCATACATGCAACTTGATCCTGATCGACGACGCTGGCCATGGGTGGAGCAAGAGGAAAGCGGGCAGGATATCAATCATGTTGCGTTTCTTCAGAAAATCTACAGAGTAGCCAGCGTTGAATTGTAAATAAATACCAAGAAATGGCATCTGTACAGTATTAGGATTCTATGGGAATGAACAAAGAGGTTACATCTTTTTCGGGTGAGTAACCGTGACTTTGATTCTTTGTCCCGGCCAGCCCAGACGGTGCGACTCGTCGTCCTCGGTACGGATTTCAATCCGGCCGCGACACTCGCTCATTGGCGTCTCGTTGGACGACGCCGCCTTTGGGTTCGATCCAAAATAGGACGATATATCGCTTGCGGTGCGCTTGAGCGAGGAGCGACAAGTGCACTTGAAGTGGGTGGTGTAGGCAGTATCGTCGCGGTATTCTTCCTTGTCTTCGAGGCTACAGCGAATGAGAAATGAGACATGCACACGCTGTGAACGAGACGTTGGCATGAAACGCACTTGAAATGCAGAGTGGTATTGTCCCTCAAGTCGCGCGCAACGCGGCGCGCACGAAGTTTGTTGTCGATTTCTGGGTCCGCGATAATAGCGTAGGTCCCGTAGAACCGCAGGGAGTTCCTGGTATCTGCGTACCGGCGCTTGATGGCTTTGTGGAGGTCTTTGCTGGAGACAAATTTCTCGAAGGCAAACTCGGAAGAGGCAGCGTCAGCGGCAGCGGATGTCTGTTGCACGAATTAGTGATGATCAGGCGAGGAGGCGAGAGGAACATTCTTTGGAGGCGACCTCGACCGTCGTAAACGGTTCCATCTTCTTGAAGCGTTTCCTCATACGCTCCAACACGTCCGCCGATTTCTCCCCATCCGCCGACGCCTTTCTTTTCTTGCCCGCACTTTTCCCCGCCTGCGCATTCGCATCCGCGCCTGGGGGTGGCACTGGGATGTTGTCCCTCGTAACGACTGTAACGCCGCGGTCGCGGCCTTTAGAACCTGCATTTTCCGCTCTCGCTTCCTCTGCGTTGCCCGCCTGCTCTGCTCGTTCCGCTTGTCGCGACATGGGAGGCAGGTAGAGTAGCCTCGGTTAGTGACAGGCGCGGTGTGGCACGCGTTGCACGTTGGGAGCTCTTCAGCGGAAGGGAGGGGTAGAACGTCCATGTTGTAGAAGTCTACAAATATTAGGACAGTCGGTGCCACAGATACTGCCTACAGACCTGGCCGTCGTAGAAGAGGAATTAGACAAAGGCTACGCGTTCACGTGCTTGTGATCCAGAATGTGACGCGTCGCGACAACTTTTTGAAAATTTAAAATTCGCCTCTTGAAAAATCTGTAGAGGCTAAGAAAACGTGCAATTTCAATCCTAATAGCGTACAGATATTTCTCGGTATTTATTTGCAATCTAGCACTGGCTACTTGGTAGATTTCCGGAAGAAACGCAACAGTTGATTGACCACTTCCTCGCTTTGCTCTTGCTGCACCCAATGTCCGGCGCCGTCGATCAGGACAAAGTCGTCCATGTTCTTGCATGCCTTCCCTTCATTACGTCGACCGCCCCGGGCATCTGCCAGGTGCCCCAGTCCTGTTTCCCAGCAAGGAACATGGCAGGAACATCGATTTGTTTCCCAGAAAAAAGCTCGCGATCAGACGACCACGTCGTGCTCGTCGCCATCCTGTACGAGTTGAGACCGCCTTGGAAGCCCGTCCGTGTATACTCTCCAACGTAAACGCCCAATTCTTCCTCTGTCAACCACGGTTGCGCGAAATTTCCTCTGCGGAGGGCCCGTAGCCGTGCACAGACTCGGGCATGGTCTCGTGCAGACGCATCACGTAGTAGTGGGGCAACTCGCCATGACCGCTGCCTGGGGTGCTGCGAGTGGGTGCGGCTCGTTGTGCTCCCAATCTGCACTCTTGACGTGGTAGTACTCCCGCAGAAAGGCGCGCAGCCCGTCCGGCGAGCCCATCATGTGGGTATTCGCGTCTGGGGTGGAATAATACAGCACGTAGTGCTTGCGCGGGGGATCGAGCGTCGCGAGGGCTGCTGCGACTTGCTTCAAATCCAGCGAAGGAGAGGCGTTCCCCACGCGAGCTTCGGTGGCCCGGTAAACGGCGAGCTCATCATCACCACAGACTTGAAAATGTCAGGTCGGATGAGAGCGCAGTACGCTGCGACTGGAGACCCGAAATCGTGCCCCACCACCCAGCAACAGACTGGTAGCCGAGTGCATATACGAGAGACACCACATCCTTCACCAGGTTCGTCATTCTGAAGGGATTTAGGTCGTCCTCATACTTTATCGGAAACCCCGTTTGTGAGCTTCTGGTGCGCCCATAGCCTCTCTGATCGGGGGCAACGACATGGTAGCCAGCCTCAGAGAGCGGGACAATTACTTTCCGCCAGGAGCTTCAACCCCTGGTATGAATCAGGGTCGCTGGGGCAGCCGAACTACACTCACTATGCCAATTCTGGGAAACCGTGTAATAGAATGACCAAGGGAGCTGAAGTACCGGTTGAATTAGCAGGGAATGCCTCCAAGATGTGCATTTCAAGGTCATTGATTGTCAAGGTGCGCGATTCGATGCCCGGAGGCAAACCAGGCCATTTGGACGAGTCTGCCATCGTGGTGCGGGAGGAGAGATCCGGTGACTATCGGGCTGTAACTGCGGGCCGGCGCAAACAGTCAGCCGCATTACGCATGTAAGTAGCACTCTTGTTCCCGCCACCCACTCCCAATATGGCTCGTCCTCCCCCGCGCAAGTACGTTTTAACCAAGGAGCAACGACACATGTACAAGAGTGAAACTCTCATGAATTTCGCGCGATCGCCAAGATTTTAGCGACGTATGCGGATTATACTCTTTCATCCAAAGACTTGGCTCCTATGGAGGTGAAGGATTACCTGTCTGAAATCGGTATATGAAATGGGACATTCAATAGCTCTTCTCATACTTATTTCAGGCAATTCACGGAGCTCACTTATAGCACATTACCGACACCTTTATATTTGAAAACCTCACCACACTTATGGAGCCAGACTTTCCGCTGGAAGGCTACGAATCCGTGCGCGATGCTAAACTGGTGTCAGCTTTCGTCGGAAAGACTGCGAAACTACCGGGATACGTTGCGTATCGACCCCAGACGAAACAGCTCGTCGCCGCATTTTGTGGTACAACAACACTCACACAGGCCGTGTATGATGTCCGGGCACTGCACCATCGACATCCATCACGCCGGGCCAAGTTCATTCCGGTTTTTGGAAATTATACAAGGAATAAAAACCTTTGCGCTCGAGGGAATCCGAAAAGGCCTCACTGAGCACGATGTTGCGGAGCTTGTGATCACTGGGCACAGTATGGGAGGCACAGTCTCCCAGCTCCTCCTCATGGATATTTTACGCGACGAGGATCTAGTCCCAGTTGGCCCAATACCACTAAAACTTGTCGTATTTGGAGCTCCAAGATCTGGAAACGAGGACTTGGTGAAATACTGGTGCGAGCTTCTGGACGGGCGCCGCACAAAATACGGAGAGGGCTCCATGTCCGAATATTCCGTAAAAGCATACAACGATGGCAAGTCATTTTTCCTACGCGTATAGTTGAAACTCAGATTTATCATTTCAGGTGTACCCGCCCTGCCTCCCAGCGCCTTGGGCTACCGCCATTACGCCCAGTCGCCTTTTTATTTCGTGCACGGGAGACTTTATCAGGTCCCGTCAGACTCGCGCGAGTATACATTATTCTACGTCACGCTCGATCCGGAGGACGAAAAGATGGCTCCGGAGCATCCGCGCGGCGGCCACAACTATACAATGGACGCGACATGGAGAAATTTGCACGGCGCACGATATGGCTTATGGAGGCGAGGAAAAAAGGGGGAGATTGGAAAGAGCGATATCGTGCTAAAGTGGCAAAACATAGCCTTCCTAGACCCACAGTTTAAAATTATTTGGACAGTTGAAACTGTCCGTGGCCTAATAATTAATTAATATCCAGCCAGTTCAGTGTAGTGTACTGGCTAGAAAATCTTACACTTAGCCTTGTGTTGAGTTCGACTGGCAGAGATCACGCCTAGCGACTCTTTGACCCTGCACCTGAGCCGTCGACGGTCTGGAAGCAAACGGGAACTTACATTATGGGAACCCAACTATCATAGCTTCGTCCCGGCCAAGTTCTAACACTTTCTGGTTCCGGAGACTGGGTTAAAGCGTTGAGGTTGTGCAATGATTATTTTCGAAGCTATGCTCGTCGTGATATCGTGGCCGACGGCTCGTTTAGTGCCCACTGGGGAGCCTCTTCGCTCCTAGAAAAAATATCGGTCTTCAAGCTCTGAGATCCACCCGGTGGCAGCGTTGCCGTACTCATGCCTGGATACTTTACGGGCTTTTGCTGTTCATTGTGACTGGTTGGAAACGAAAGTATGATTTTTTCGCCAAGACTTGTGAGCAGAGGTCATTCCACCATGGCCATGTCATCCGTAGCCTTCTTCTCTCTTCGTTTCGCCCTTGCCTTGGCAGACTTGGACATTTTCCGCGTCTCGGGGGGCTGGTATCTATGGAATTGTCAGCAAAAGCGGACCGAATCTGTTTTTTTTTCTGGCTCACGTTGCGTCAGTGATTCAGGAACTTCCACTCGACACAATGTAATCTTCATAAAAGGCGTATGTTTAATTTTCAAACTGGAATCCGATCCGATTCGTCAGCCGGTATATGGATCGCGAGCAAGGACTTACTGTGCTTTCCCTTCCAGAGCCGCAGCGATCGCCTGGGATCGAAGAGCATCTGTATCTTGAGGAAGCTCAGGGTTCGGCGTGTCGAGGCCAAGTTCCTCAAGGGTTCCAATTTGATTATACTGGTGTAACCCAAGAAGCGTGCTGGATTTCTCGATCTCCAGCTTTTTCAAGTATTCTCTTTTGATGATTTCGACCACAGAAATGAGCCGCGGCACTGTTGACGCAGTGTGCGACAACGAAGGTGGGTTTGTGACGCGTACAGGTCCGTCGACATTCTCCACTGGTTTTGGCGTTGCCGGAAGAGTATGAAGTACGATAGGTATGGATTCATGTTTCTGAACGCTGCATCAGTGAGCGCCAAAGAAAAAACCTGCGAAACAAACATCAAGAAAATCGAGTGCGAATGCCACCCACGTCGTGATTTTACCGTGATTTGTGATTCTGATGAGTTGCGGGTTCTGAGGTTCATCTCCGTGAGGCTCTTCGCGCGCTTTCCCTTTGCCTTTCGCGTCGGCCATGGCCGTGCTGGTTTCGCGGTTGCTGTGACTGATCGCAATGCCGCCGGCGTGTCACATTTCTTTGTTTCTACTACAATCGTTGGCAAACCCTTTTCAGCTCTGTGATCAGACAACAGACTGGCTCAAGCCAAGGCTCACCGCACTTTATCACAATTTGTGCCTGTCTCCGAGCTGGATTTTACTTGGGTTCTGAACTTTCCAATACCACGGAGGCCTCATGTCCGGCGCGCGTGGCAACTAGGCTCTCCCATGTCCTCCCATATATCTCCAAGGCCACCCGAGCTTCATGCTTCGCTGTGACTGCCGGTGTGGTTCCTAGATTTATAACGATGTCAGCACTTGTCGTGTGCGGCGGACAAAAGCTGGAGCCCTTTCGCAACAAACACCTAGACGACAAGTTATTAGAATTGATTGCTGTCACTTCCGGGCGCTGGTCTGTCGGATGTCTGAATCCTCGGTCTCATCCCCACTTGCTTTCAAGTCCACCGCCGATTTCTACCCTTTTCGACGATTAGAGCATATTAGCAGCCGCCTTGTTAAATTGACAAACCTTTTCTTTTGGTGCAGCAGTGGGTGGAGCACGCGTAGACGTCGGACCACCCTTCCGATGTATTGTTTCGGAGCTGTCTTCTTGAAAGCGGCTGAGGTTTGCCGAAGTTCAAGTGGAGCTTCGTTTTTTGAGTAACAATTCGTTTTCCTACCTCTTGCTAATATGCTCTACTGTATTCAGAACATTTTCCCTGGGCCCCAGCGTTCCTAAGGGGACCGTGCCGTGTAATCCTGTTTAATGCATCTTGTGGTTTCTGTCCGTCCCGTTTGTCACCTTCCGCTGTACCGCAAGAAATTCATCTCAAAACATATGTGCCGCAAAATATCTTGCGGTTGACCGCGGTTCGAATCGCGAAGCCGAGGTTAGTTGGCCTCGTGTATCGAAAATCTCACCGCACAATGTTTTCGGGCGCCGCGAGAAGGCCAGCAATTAATATTATGCCGTTATAGGCCGCTGTGGATCATCCTGGCATCAGCTCTGAATCCTTAGCGACTTTTGTATTTGCAGGGTCGGAGATATCAGAGTCTGTACACGAATTTAATCGACTACTCCTCACTGCTGAGTCTAGCCATGGCCATGGTGGTGACTGCACAGACGAGAATCCGACGTTTTCCGAGAACAAAAATAAAATATGGGGTACGGAGCCAGACGGAACGCGATTCGAGCAGTCGAAGTGCCCGGAATTATCACAATTAAAGTACACATGTAAAATGAAATCTGCATGGGTTTATGTTACCGGACAGATCTAGGTGTTATCTTTTCATCTGTCGTGAAAAAATACTCCATACAGCTTGCATACAGGCACAGATCACATGTCCGGCAGAAACGAAAAAAGGAGGCATTACTATTTGCAAGAAGCCAAGTAAGATTGTTCAACTATTAGTGCGTAGATACATAAAATAACAACAGCGAGCGGCAAGCATGACTATGTATAGGAGAATCATTATTTAAATTCTAGCTTAATAGAGCGCATAGTAAAATAGATCAAGAGAATCAGAGAGGACAAGAAGGAAAGAAGGAAAGTATAAGTTATTGTAACTCAAGAAAATTCCAACCCGATTATATGAGCTTCAAGCACAAGGGTAGGTTCCCTCCTCTGCCGTCTACGACGGGCTGCAAAGTGGGCGATATCTTTTCTTCGACATGCACCCCAGAATCGGTGAATACAATCGACCGGACAAGTGTCACAAGCATGATCTTGAGCTCCAGAAGCGCTGAATATACCAGTCAACGTTTCAATGCCAGAGTGGAGCTAAACAAGGTTGAGCACCTAACCGCCAACCGAGACAATTCCGCGGGCCGTCACAGAACGATAAAAGCCCGCTCCAACCATGCGGTAGAGACGCTGGGTCGCGATGTTCTAACCAGCGCGCAGGATCGAAAACCGCGGCGGAAGGACCCCATACCTTCGGGTTGGTATGCATCGGCGTGAAGGGGATGGAAATAACCTGATCCATAGTCATGTCCGACGTCGAGTAATACTGAAACAAGGGATAACGACAAACCTGACCCCTTTTAACATGGAAGGTCGGGCCGATTCCGGGCAAAGAGTTTGAGAGCGGGATGGTGTCGTCCTGCAAGGCGACGCGTTCGGTTTGCGGTGAGGGAGGATGGAGCCGTAGACTGCCGACGTCGGGTTCGCAATCAGGGTTGAATTTAGATTTAACAATGTACTCGCCCTTCTTTGATGACAGCGTCGAGGAATTCGAGTTTTTGAATACGATCGTAGGACAAGTCGCGTCCACTTGAAAGAACTTCCGTTCGGAGCCGATCCTGAACACAAGATCAATCATTACCAACCGATGAGAGAGAGACTATTTTATAATTACTTGGATCGCCGGCTGGCGCGCAAGCTCCCATAAGATGAAGGCGAGACTTCCGGCCGTGGTTTCGTGGCCCACCATGCTGCAATCAAGTTATTTTGAGCAAACGCGGGAGACCGAAGTATGATAGACGGACATGAAAGTGGATATCTGTCCGTAAGTCAAGGTCTCTGTTAGTTGGAGAACCGCAAGACACATGAACCACGCACGTTAGCAAGAATTTGCTCATCGGAGAGTTTTTCGTGCGACGCCTTGCCCACCTTCAGGCCGCGGAGAAGGATACTGATAATATCCTTGCCTTGCGATGGGTAGTCCTTGGACTTTTCACTGCCAGTCAAATTATTCTGGTCGAAAGCAGGCTGTTCACGCTCCAAGATCTTGCGTCCTATTCGTCGGACAATTGTTTTGACGACACCTTGGCTCTGCATGAGGGCAGAGGAGCCATTGTGACGGCAGGGATGGCGCGTACAACAATGGGTGCAAGAAAGGCAAACGGCTTCAAACCAACATTGACGTGATTAGCCCAAGAAGCGCTGATTTGTGCTGCATCAGAGTGTAGGTCATTCCGGAGGGCCGTAGAGTCTGTAGATTGCGCCGAAAAAGAATGGGAAAGAGCGACAGCACCGATGGTATCGAGACTACATAGATTTGATACACCGGATTTTGGGGAAGACTTTGGTGATTTACTCACGTGCACGCGCTGAGAAACGGAACGATGTTGAACCAAGTCCCGTTCTTGGCGGTTGCGCAATCCAGCAGGATGAGGTTGATTAAACGGGCCTCCAGACGCTCGGCGCATTCGTAGATGGCCGGTGTCATTTCTCTCACAGATTCTGTCCTAATTCATTTCGGAAGATTCAGCATATCTAAGATGATATGGAAATAATATGGACGCACGAAAACACATGGCTCAGCATCTTGCGTTGCTGACGCCAGTCGTCTCCCTCTGCCCAGAGCACCCCCTCACCGAGCAAATTCTTGATTGGAGGTCGAAACGCAGGTGATTTGACATATATGTCGCTGTTGGCGAATATATGGTGCACAGCAGAATGATCTGTCGCAACTATCTGTTGGTTTTCGTTGTTAGTTGGTTCAATCACGATCGTGATATTCAGACTTCCAATATCCGGGTGGAAGAGTGCTGCTTTGATTTTGAATAGCCCACCAAAAGAGCGTGCCCAGATGCAATGCATCTGCGTCGCTGCATGTTGAAATACTAATAGCTCGTGTCCCCAAATCCAGCTAGAAACACTTGCAGACTATCCGAATCATTGGAGTTAGTACCTCACAAGGTGAAGGCTGAATTACCGGTCCAGGTAGGCGCCGAATGTCGCCCGACTCGCGGGCACGTGCAAGGAGCGCGATAATCAGCACACATATCGCCAGAAGACCGAGAGCAACGAGTAAAAAGTTCATGAGAGAGTTAGAATGGGAAGAAGTAAAAAGCCAATGAAAGAGAGAGGTAAAAAGAGCCAGTTATGTATTTGAAATCGGAGTCCTTGTTCGGTTCTGCAGCGTTTGAGTCAAGGCGAATATCAAATTATTACCTTATTAATGAGACCGGAGAGTTGGTTGTGAGCCTTAGAAGCAGGGGTGCTTTCGCCACATGCCGGGCGGCGCAGGGATGTGCGTTTCGTGCGCTCGGGCGGGTTGCTGTGATTTTCGTGCGTTTTGCGGTGCTTTTCGTGCGTGTTACTCATTTCTTCGAGGCGGGGATCCAAAGTTGACGGGTGTGGCAGGGTGCCAGGCAGCATTTCGTTGTCAAAGAGGGTATCGGTTTCGTTGCAGGATTGGTATCGGTCTCGTTGCAGGATTCATAAAAAGAGAACATTCAAGCCCTCACATGAATGGTGGATGGAAGAAAGCTTTCTTTCGCGATCGGTCGCCGCCGGCACAACGCGATTCCCATCAACTCCTTTTGGGCCGAGACCAAACCAGCCCAAACCGAGGCTTGCCTTTGTGCGAGAATTTCATGACAACTAACCACCCTGACGACCTGCTTGCCGGCCGCCTGGGGCTCCTTTGGGTCGCCTCGTGGGTGATCCGCCGAATTTACCGATGTCCTGCTCGCATTTCACCAATCATTTCACAGAACATTACGCCCGCTGGCAAATCGAATGTTGTCACCGAGTCCGCCACTACAGGGGGGCACCACGGCCCTGCACTAGCCAGCGGTGTTCTAAATTTCTTGGGCAGCATCTGTGCATCGTCCACAGCTAGGACGCTTCAAGATCCGCAAATCATGGCACTAGCTTTCTCGCGGACTGGGAAGACCTTTTTTTAGTCTTTTAAGCGCCCTTAACGTTAGGACTCCACTCACTAAAAGGGGAACAGATTTCCTAGTACCTCCATATGGAGCGCGTTGAGGACGGGAAGAAGTCGCCAACCCTTAATAAAAGGGCTTGTGTTTTTTTCTCATCGGGATCTGGCCCTCCTCCTCTATCGCCTTTTCCTCTCATAACGAACTCAGCATCGATATGCCGACTGGAATTCAACCGCTGAGGTCACGCTAGATGCAACCATCTTCATCAGGCTGAACCATGCCTTACTTGGCCTATACGCGTGCGCATGGCCTCCCGCACCAAGAGGCGTGTAGTTAATTAATTATTAACCTTCAGCTGGGAATGGTTCGTGAGCTTGGAGTTCGACTGGCAGGTCCTCAGCGGACGCAAGCCATTCCGGTGGCCTCTGGTTAGTCCTGCTTTATTCGCTTCAAGTCATTTCATCATCAAGGAACAACTCGCGCAGATATTCTACTTTGCCAACAGATACCTGCTTTTGGGTGCAATGGCCGGTATTGCGATCGCTCTTGATAGCGTCAAGTGCGCTTCTTCTGCTATTTTTTCTCCTTGATTTTTAAACAGATTATACCAGGGAGATCAACTGCCAAGCCATTTACACCTTCAACCAGTTTGCGGGCGATGCCGCGGTTGGGCTCGCGAGCATAAATCTGTCGCTCCGAACGTTGGCTATCTGGTCTCAAAACAAATGGATAATGTACTCGCTTATCGTGATTATTCTGGGTCACTGGGCTTTGATCTTACAAGGTAGGCGGGCGTACCTTCCACTTTCCGACCAGTATTTGACTAACATTTCTATTGCCAGGCGTCATCCTGAAGGCCCACTGGGTAGATGCAGCGAACACCTGTCAGTTGACGGTGTCCAATAACCGTCTTCTCGCGGCCACCTTCACATACTCGATGGTCTTCGACCTCCTGGTGTTCCTTCTGAATGCGTATAAGCTCGGGATGAAACGCAAGAGCCGAAGCAAGCTGTCGAAGATGATATTCAAGGACGGGCTCATTTATTTCTTTGTCGCGTGAGTCGTCTCTTGCCAGTCGCATCTCGTCCGAACCTCTCACGAATCTCCTGCTTCAGTTTCTTCTTCAACCTGCTTGCGACGGTGTTTATGTTCCTGAATCTGAACTCCATCCTGGTCATCATGTTTAACGTGCCAGCGGCCGTCGCGTCTACCGTACGTTACATAAATTGGCTTTACTTCCCAACCTTCTCATGCTCTCCCGCTGGCACGCAGATCGTGGCTACCCGCGCCGTACGACGCCTTACGAACTTTACGACGCAAGGCCCTGAAATATAGTGAGTGATTCCCCTGACTGACTGCTAGCACGTCTAAACACCGCCCAGTGCTCCCTCGGGCTCAAGTTCAGGGCAGTTCCGAAGCCACAGCGGAAACCGCGGGCTCTCGAACTCAGCGCGCGGCGGAGCCAGGGACCTCACAAGGTCTGGCGTGCACGTCCAGGTAGGTCATCTCAGTGCCGGTACAATTTTTTTTCATCAACCTTTTTTATAGATGGAGACATTCGTGCGCGCAGAAGACCTGGATTCCCCACGAGCCCAATAAACGAGGTAGAGCTCAAAAGCAATGCCAGCGACTTTGACGTAGAGGCTAAGGCGCCGCTTTTAGAAGTAAACTTCACCCACTCTCTTTCTCTACCCCTTGCCCCTACAATCTGAGGCTGGATCCGCATGATCGCACACCACTGTAACTCTTGGCACCACGGACGGATGGATACCACAAATAGAACTCACCAAAAATTGTTCTTTGTAAAAAAATGGAGAAACGCTGTCTCGGTAACCAGACGTTCTTGTGACAATCCGGACGCACATTCCGTGATGACGTCGGAGATTGAAAAAGAAGTGCAGATGTCACAAAGTCTGGGCATTTGGTATAGCAACCCCCACCATCGAGTCACATTTTGTTCCCATCATCACATTCTGGCATCCCATTTGACCATCACTCGTCGACGCGCCGCCTTCCTGGGACTCCAGTCAGAGTCATCGGACTCTGAGTGCTCTGACTCTGAAAGTTCCTCCTGTGCTGGATCGGGTTCCCAACGAAAGAGATCTTCATCGTCTGGTGAGGAAGACATAGAGGATAAGCAAGGGTGAATGAAGATGGCATGTGATTGCAGTGAAAGTCACAAATATTTAATAGCGCTAATGGGAGGCAAGATCTCATGACGAAAATTAATCTAGATATGGCCAAGACCTCTGAGGGAGGCTGATATGAATATTGACCAGTTTTATACAAGGGGAAGGGACCAGCACGAGTACGTGCTCAAGATATATGGAGTGGCTAAATGCGGAAAAGGTCACAGTGTGACTCGATGGTGGGGGTTGCTATACGAAGTGCCCCAGACGTTCCGGTGTGATCTCTGCACTCTCTTTTCATTCTCCGACGTCAATCACGGAGATCGCACCGGAAACGGCTGGTTACGAGACAGGAGAAACGCTAAGCTGCATCATCGGTGGCATTTCATATCCGTTGGCTTCTCTGAATGTTGCCAACTTTAATTACGGCTGCCTCCACCGTTCGTCCCGCCTCACAGCCAACAGGCACCTTGAACAGAAGGGTAGGAGTTTTCTGCGATTGCTGTCATAGTTCTTGCGATCGCGGAGCAGAGAAGCGAGTGGGCGCTGTTGGCACTCGACTCCGTCAGTCAATCAGAAAAAATTGGTTGGCATGTGTATTTGTTGGGTCGAGGCGCGGTCGGTCACAGTTCACATGGTCGGTGACCGACGTATCCAATTAGGTTTCTGTCCACAACGCGCGCCCACACAAGATGGATAGGCTGAACGTTTTCCACAGATTCACTGAATTTTGAATGGAAGTCTGATTCCATACCATAGGTAATTAATTTTAACTTGCACTACTAATGAACGAACGAAATGCAGGGCTGAAGTGAAGCTGCTGTCGTGCGCCACTCACCAGTGACTAGTGACCCTGGTGAGACCTAAGGAGCAATTTTGGTCAATCACGTCCGAATAACCTCCGCTGGAAAGAGAAGTCTTATCTGGACATGTAGGGCACGAGCGGACACGACGTCTGCGGCGCTGACTTCATCCCGTTCTCGGCGCTACAGAGCGGGGCTGTAAGCATCTGGGACAGGACAGTATCCGAACTGCGAACTCTCTCGCGATGTGGGCTCTCCCGCCCCGCGCACTCACGGTCCGGTGCCTGGTTTGCTGCTTTAGGGCGGGGTGGCTGTAGCAGTCCTAGTGTACTCGGGTTATAGTGCGCCAAGATCAAGATAGATATCGATGGCTATACAAGCTATTTCAGAACAGAAGCAAAGCTGTCGGACGGACATTTAGTCCCGCAGAAGCATCGCCATGACTCGGATTCGATTACACTTTGGTGTTTGCGCTAGACAAATCTATTCCGTTTTTTGGTTAAAGTACTACACGAACAGTACATACAACAATTTTGTTTCTGCTACTTTTACTTCTCCTGCGTCTACGTCATAAAACTATGTATAAGAAAAATGCGAATGCCCGCCAGGAAGAAGGCGCAAGGAACAAGAAGGCGGCGGCGATGTGAAGGTGTTGGCGAGGTGGCAGGAGAAGGGATGATGGCGGGCGGGACGGGACAAACGATGGATTGATTTACACAACAAAGGAAAGTGCAGAGGCGGGGAGAGTCCGGCGGTGTAAATGTACAGAATGCGATGCGATGCTGGGATGGGGGGTATCTCTAATATGGTGGGCGCTTGAAGTCGTCGCTGACTGCTTGTGCTTCTGGGTCGTATCTCTCGGCCTTCGTGATTTGGCCTGCCGCGTCGTATTCCAGATACGAGCGCTCCGAGGGGCTCTCGAAGGTCTCCATCTGCAAAAGCGAGCGCGTGCTTAGATTGTGCAAAAGATATAAATCGCAAGGCTTGCCTGGACATGTACGCCCATGTTTTCTGATGTCTTTGTGAGCACCTTCGGGCGCGCAGTACCTTGGGTTTGGCTTGTGCGGAACGCAAGTGTCGAGCCGCGGTCGTCGCGCCAGTAAACATCTCTGCGCCTACTGAGCTGTAGTTGGTCAGACGGCGCACTGCACGACAAGCCACGACCTTGGTGAGGTAAATTAGCATGAGGCACGCAAAGTATGACCAAGGGAACGCACTGTAGAAGCTATTGCGGCGGGTACATTTGCGACTATTGACATGACGGGGTTCAGGTTAAGAATCATGAAGATCTGCGTACATAGTGTCCGTCAGCAGAGGTAAGTTTCCAATGAGGAACGACGCACGGTCGCAAGCAAGTTAGACAGGAATCTATTATGCATGGAGCGTTGAGTATCGCGGATGAACGTGTCCAATGCAGAGCTTACGCGATGACGAAGTAGATCAGGCCGTCGTTGAAGATGAGGCTCACGAGACGCGATTTGCCGCCGGTCGGGAATAAGAGTTTGTATGTCGTCAGGCACAGGACGATGAAGTCGAACGACATGCCATAGATGAAGGTGGCAGCAGAAGGCGATTGTCGGTAGACGTGATAACGCAGCCTTGACTGGATCCCAAGCTGCCTTCACGAGGATACCTGCAGATGTTACATCGAGCTCGAGAGGTCGAGGACAGATGTGTACCATGAAGCAGTAATGACCAGTGTCCCAGGATGATCGCCACTAAAGGAGCTACGATAAACCATCGTTGGTTCCACACAGCGATGCTGGGAGAACCCAAAAAATTAGTCAGGACGCACAGCCAATCGTCGAACGCGACACTCACGTCCGTAAGGAAAGATTGATGCTGGCCAGACCTTTGCAAGCTCAGCCTGGATTCATTCAAAATTAAAAAAAAGAAATACCGATCGCGGCGTTTCCAAAACATGAGTTGAAGGTGTAGAGGCCCTGACAGTTGACCTCGCTGCGGAATATTTTTGAGTATGACGCTGAGATGCTCCCGCTGCTGGACCTACGAGGTGACGTTCAACGCGACCGCGCTGGAGTTGATTGTGTCAAACAGCTGTTCCGGATTCAGATGTGGGTGCTCACATTCCGCTAAAATAATGCGGGGTCAGCGTGGACGGGGCAGATGAGAGAGACGACGGACATTAATGCAAATAGCAGGCAATATCGGTTGAGGAAATAAAATATCTACGGCGGGATGAGATCTGGGGAATATCAGCCAGAAACGACCGGCGCTCACCATCGGCCACCTGAACTTTCTTTGACCAGAGAAATACTGCCAGTCAAACCCAGGGACGTGAACCATTCCCAGCTGCAAACGATGAGTCGGCGAGCCACGGAAACGCGCGAGACGCGTACATGTACAGCCCAAGCAAGGCGTGCATGAATTTTCCAAATGCAACTAATTTACATTGGAAAATGAGCGCCGGATGTCTAAACGGAATTGTATGAAGGCATACCCCCATCCTTGACGATTTCTGCTGTTGATTGCCAATCGACCATGTTGTGCGCTGAGGGAGGACCAAAAGACAGGAGAAGGGGCCTGGAAGACCCGTATAAGGGCAACGGCGCTTTTGTAAGGTTCTCGCCGTGGTTCTTCCTGGGAACTGCTTCGCTGTCACCTCCGCTGGAAGGCACAGTACTCTGCTTTCCTCAACTGATAGATTTGTTCCAACGTTACTAGGCCCCGCTAATCCCAGCCTGCTCCACGACTGGCAGACTGGCACCTCAAGCTCGGCTAAATTGGCATTACACCGTAAACTGCCCCGGATTTATTAGTCAGATCGGCGCCAGATTAGGGCATAGAGGTCCAGTACACTGTACCAGTCCTCAGCATCATCCCGGCTGTGACTTCGAACCCACAATTTCTAGGCGTGGTTCGAAACCACTCCGCGGGTCAGAAAAGTCAGAAATGTGACTGAGCGAACATGCCGCCCGAAGTAGTAGACTCCTTCATCGTCGGATTCAGTTGGTTACGGTCCGTCTTGTCGGGCTCCAATGCTTCACTGACATTGAAGAGAAGAAAGCTTGCAAGTGCCAAAAACAAGCCTCTCTCACGGACGGCTTGTGCAACGCTCTTCGGCCAGCGCCAATCATATGTGTTGCCGGGGCCCATGCGGCCTTCGTTATGGCAGCGGGTTTCAAAAATAATTTGCCGAGAGGTCCTCGTACCTTTTCCTTTCGTGGAAGTTGTCACAAGTGTTGCAGAGGATTCCGTTGGAAGGACGAGAAAGGAAAGATGGAGATAAACGTCCGGGTTCGACATGGCAGATGGGCAGCATTGCGCTCACGAGGCTAGACCGAGGCACCGTAGGACACCGTAATCCAAACCCCCGATACTCGTCACTGTGAGATCCCGCTCCGAAGAAGACGTCGGCTGCAGAGACCAACGCTGTCTAAGCAAGACAGCGACGGTGGTCCTGGCTGTCCTGGCAGGCCGCGACATCTCGCCTCGCTAACTCGCTTAGCAATGAGTCTCCGCCGAGATGTCCATGGATTGTGCCGGACTGCGTGAAAGACCTGGCAGCCCCGTCCACCGCCGCGACCGAGGGTCTTCGAATTGTGTGGTCTGCGCGGCGAACCCGGGATATTTGTGATTTGTGGAGCCTTCGATGTCTTCTTCCAAAACTCAAAATTCTTCGTAGCCGGGGAACAAAGAAGAGTCTCTTTCGAGTCCAAGAAACCAAGTCTTTCCCAAAGTGGAAGAAGGTGGTGGGTCCGATGGTCGCACCATGGGAATGACGCGGCGACAGCGGAAGTTGTGTGGAAGATTCACATCAGATAGTCGCACGTCGCGCGTGATGCGTCGGTAGCGGGAGAAACACAAAGCAATTCTCCAGCTAGTTCTCCTCGGGCCACTCCGTCTTTAAAGAAGCCAGATATGTAACCAGAACTGAGAAAACCAGAAAACAAGAGTCACTCTATTCGGGAGAGCATAACGGCCGACAAGAATCATGGAAGAAGAAACTCTGGAAGAAGGGCGACCCTTGTGGCGCAAACTTGCTGCAGGAGGGCGGACAAGCTCCACTATGATTGCATTTGGACGCGAGGAGAAGCTGAGGACCGACCCAATGGCCGTTAAGGGTTGTGGCAAGATTAGATTTGGTGGACGCCTTCACGTACAGATTGGACGCGGTGGAGTGGAATCGGAGGCGATAGAGTCACGCGAATGTGGGGGTTTTAGAAAGACCTTCGTGACAATTGGTATGCATGCCACAAATTGAAGCCAGTTCTCGCAGTCTATGCAAAACATATTTGTGGTCGAAGAAGTCGCAATGGACGCGGGAGCAGAAGAGGCGATAGGGTCGCGCGAATGTGGGGATTTGACAACGAAGAACCTTCGTGACAATTGGAATTCATGCCACAAGATGGAAGCCAGTCTACGCAAACTGTAGTAGTTGGTGTGGTAGTTGTAGAAAGCAAAGAGAGTCAGAATGGACGGAACCGGAGGAATCGGCGGACCGTCTGTCGGCAAGCTGAAGCGCTGCCACACATGTCACCGATCATCTTTCGGTAGACCATCGTACTCCACTTTTCCATTCCTCTACAGCACTGCTGGTAGTATCTCATCCTCCCGGTGTCGGTGCGAGAATGCGGTTGGCAAGCATGGAGAGCCTGTGAAGGAGTCCCCCGAATCGACGACGCCCGATTGCCCAGAATCTGAATTGGCCCAAAAAGCTTTATCAGACAAGGATCTTCGCGTCAAATTTCTGCGTAAAATCGGCGAGAAATACGATTTTTCGCTCACCACTGTTCGATGTGGCGTTTCGAACGTCTGTCCAATGACATTCCAACAGGACCAATTTCCGATGATCTTCCTTCTGAAATCTTCGAAGTTGGCCTGGAAAAGCTTTAAAGTTATGTTCGGATCTGGGTGGAAAATTTGGGCCTGAAAAAACTCATGGGTTGGATGAGGAAATCGTTGGTTTTCACGCTGAAAATGGTTATTTCCGGACAACCGTTGACTTCGCGGGGCCTGTCGCATCGCTCGCAAGTCTGAATCAAGAGTATCGTGCTTATATTGCGATTTTCAGGTTTGGGCCTTCTCTTAACCTATACATCCTCATCAGTGCGTACGCGAGCTGCGGTACTTTGACGTTGCTGTCGACGTCATTTAAACAACCTTAGAAGAATCATAGCATATTATACTCATTTTGATGTAACTCGTCAAATTTCAAAGCGGAGCCTTGTACAAGGCATACAAAGCATCGTCGAGCACCTAGGTCAGGGTAGAGTTCTGTGTTTCCAGAACCCTCTGACAGTTTCGATTCACACCTCGTTTGCATCGCCGTCGATGTACTCACGAATCATCCGAGCTGTCCAATATAAATGCCCAATTTCTGCCTCCTAACTAACGTCTGGTCACGTCTCTGCCATATCGTCGTCGGAGTGCTCATTCGTTGTGCCCCCTTCTGGCTTTTGACGTATAAAAGACCTCCGCCAGGCAACAACAACTTATTTTCCTCGCACATCTCCCATCCTTGCTTTATTCCTGGCGTCTCGTTCCCGCTGCCTTCCCGTGGGTCAATTTCAGAGTCTTGAGAAGGTGCTTGGTTACCTTGCTGATCGCCACAGGTTCAAGTGGGCGTTCAGCGCCTCTTGCGGCGCTATACTAGGCCCTCTGAGTGTTCTGGTTCTTGGTTGGCTACCATGATCTTGGCAGAGTGATAACGAAATCCAACTGAAACGAAACCATAGCAGTCGAAGACTTCATGAAACTCAGAAAGAAAGGGTCTCGCCTCCTCTAGTGTTCCGGTTCTTGGTTGGCTTCAATGATCTTGGCAGGGCGATAACCTCTAACCTTAAACCTAACTGGAACGAAACCATAGCAGTCGAAGACCCGATGAAACTCAGAAAGAAAGGGAACGTCTCGCCTCTTCTCGCATTCGCCATGGCTTCCGCATCCCACTCTTCTCCTGCGCTCCTTGATGCATGGGCAGAGTCGCCCTTTGCTCAGCGCCCCGATGCCAACAAGGACTTGGATTATCTGAATCCGATATTAATCTCTTCTAGGGTAAGTTCTGGCTGGGTAAGTCTAATTAATCAATGTTGCGTCCACTCATCAGGAGAACCGCCGAGGCAACACACACTTCCAAGAGCCCGACATGTACAGCTTCGTTCGTTATCTCGAGCTTCACACCACTTTGACCCTGGGATAGTCGAGCAAACAATGAGGGTTTGGTACCCCCGTACTGTACAACTGAATCAAGAAAGCTATGATCAGACAGAGAAATAAACTATGGAAAATTACGCACCTCGATGTAACCCTGGCTCGGTGTCCACCGGAAGCTCTTTTCCCTGGCGCTCATGATTCGGTGCCTGGGTTGAATTCCGTTGAGTCGATGTTCCGGTGAGAAGGACCACGCACGTTTTATCGGAGAGAGTGCTAGCCATTGTGAGTACTGCGCCTGGACACGATGCTGCTTATCTCGACCATTGGATGGTTCCTCCATTCGATAACGGCGACACTTTCAAGTTTGTGATTTTGAACTACCGTGAACCCGGACAGCGCAGAATCCGTGCTGATCCTGAAATACGTTCGCGACTTTGGTCCGATTACGATGGAATTAAGTATCGTGCCGTCCAATGGCGAGAAAGTGAAGCTGAGTTCCGGAGTGATAATTGGTGGGGTGGAGGATGGGAGAGCGCCATAGATCGAGGAGCGGTTCCCACCCAGAATTGTTAACAGCGTTGGGGTTGTATGCGTTGGTCCAACCACCTTGTGCGTAGGGATTCATTGTTGTGCTGTAGTAGTTGGTATTTCAGTGCTCCTGGAGTTGTTCTTGTTCTTGGACTCTATCTTGAACGGACACTCTCTTCTTAAACTTTCTCGGACCGACCAACAAATGGCAACTTGAACTCATTACTTGTGTTCGGTCGGGCATTGAGGAACCGATCGGCCGACTCGGGAAGTGTTTACAAGGCGCATTGGGATACTTTATTTACAGGCGCAGCGATTTTTGAGTCAAAAGGCATAGACACCTGGAATAGACACTGAATCGAACACTGAAAGGTGATCTCGGGACCAAATAAATAATTTTACTAGTGGGCTGTTCTGTCAGGGAAGAGAAGAGGTTCGTATAGCTGATAACCCAACGCGTACCTGGATCTCACGGCAGAGTCGGGAGTCAGGATATCCAAGTTGGACTGTTGTGGGCGTCTATGGCGGTCCCACCGCACCGCTTACCTCAAGTGGTAGCAGTGAGGCGGTACAGGGAGGGTTTCATGGGTCAATTCGGACGAATATTAACTCCGCTTGGAAGATTTTCCGGTGCTATGTACATGTAAAAATTAGGATGAATCGTTTGCTGCCAAAAATAGCCGCGATTTGCGTGATCTTCGATTATTTTCAGAGAAGATAGGTAGCCGCCGGGCTATATATTCATGGCCTATGCTCAACATTACCGAGCACCGCCGTCCAAGGATACAAGAGTCTGAACGTTCTGAAACACCGGTATTAAACTCGCCGGACATACATAATCCTGGATTGCCTCCCAACCATTGAAAACCCGTGGTAGTCAGGCCATGGCAACTGTCAGTCGAATTTCCGCCAGGAGTTGGGCTAGAAGTCGACATTTCTAAAATTTTCAGCGTTGTGCGAAGGTGGGGGGAAAGACGAAATTGTCAAGATTTTTGGGTCGTGCGAGAGATGGGTAGGCGACAGTCGGGCCGCAGCCCCTTGATGACGGGAGAGAGGCTGGGCCCGGCAGCTCGGGCCGGCGAGCGAGAGCAAATGCA
This sequence comes from Mycena galopus ATCC 62051, assembly GCA_014925785.1. Lineage (NCBI taxonomy): Eukaryota > Fungi > Basidiomycota > Agaricomycetes > Agaricales > Mycenaceae > Mycena > Mycena galopus. Next base: position 194,139 of record WIQG01000160.1, read on the forward strand.
ACCGTGAGAAACTGATGAACGACGAGAAGGTGAAGATGGCAGGCTCCGGAACGAATTTCTCAAGAAAAAGGCGAGTGGAGGGATGCCATCCCGTCGAAAACGACGGAGTTTGCCGGACATGGACAGGTGTTGTAACTGCAAAGAACTCTGTCGAACTTGACGTGCCGATGTCGATCTTGGAGTTCAATTTGACCCGGCCGAACTTCAGCTGTACCTCAATAAAACGAGAATGCATCGGGTTAAGTTAACTGGAGGCCGAAGGATCACTACCAGAAACCTGGTACACATCCGGAGGTTTTGTTTAATCAAGGTCACGAAAGGATGGGGATTGTTCACGGAGCCTCCCTCGTTATTAGACTCTTACTGACAAGGTGCGGGTACCATACAAATGATGTTTCTCGATTCACTCCAGACCTTTGTGTAAGTACTACTTAAGTAAGGATTGCGGCTTGGTCTCGGTACCGAAATTTGATTTACCGCAGCTCCGCTGACGGGGCGCAGCGGCAGTGGCGTAGTCAGTTGCCGGAGATGCAAGTCATCTCGTAGTCACCAGTCACTAGTATTGCACTTGGGTTTCCCCAAACCCGGAGATACCATAAGTAACAGATAAGTAGTCCGTAAACATTAAGCTTCTCGGTCTAAGCAACTGAACTCGTCCGACTTGGATTTTGTTACGAGTTGCTATGGAACTTTGGACTCAATCCAAGTCGGTGAGTTCAATTGCATGGACTTGGACTTGGCATAATTTTGTGGATTTGCTATTTTAGATCGGACTGTGGGATTCGCGTCCGGAAATGGTTTGGCTAAATAATAAACGGGTCGTGAATCGGGCTTATGCTTCGTTGGGACCTGGCACGTGATCGCGCAAAGATGACATAAGCAAGACCTCTCGCTGACTCTTTGTTTGAAGTTACCTTTGCTCTCGCTTGTCTCCCGCCTCGTTGCTCGCCACGCGTAGGAGCAATGGCAACCGCAGATGCCACTCAGCTATCTGAAAGCCAGTATGCGTTACACCGCAAAGACCTTCTGGCTTTGATGAACCAACTGCGCGCTGTGGGAGCGCAAGGAGATCTGGATTTACCCAGGATTACTGTCATCGGAAATCAGAGCGCCGGTAATCTCTTACCCTCCAATTGCCTCTATGACTCATCTATTCCTAGGCAAGTCGTCGGTCGTGGAAGCCATTTCGGGCATCAAGGCGAGAAATCCGTTTTCTACCAAGTCATAACCGTGACCTCCTCTTGAAGGTGCCTCGAGACGCGGGAACATGCACTCGGTGTCCAATGGAATGTCGGCTGTCGTCTTCAACCAATTCATGGCCTGTCTAGTCTCGTTTAACAATACATCGTTTCTAACTACCTCGTTGATGTATAGGTTGTGTCGCATCTCCATCCGAATTGAATTTGATGAATATGGGCGGCCGCAAGAGACACAGGAGCACGAAGTGAGTTTCTGTCTCGTGAGCTTCTGTCGCTGATGTTTTTAGTTCGGCCATGCCATCACAAACAAAGACGAAGTAGAAATCGCATTACGTCGCGCCCAGTTCGCGGTGCTTAATCCCAGCGTTTCCTTTGGGAAGATATCGGAGATGAGCGCGCGAGACCTCAAAAATGGAGTCCCTGGTGGAGAAGCGCTTCCTTTTCTCGAAATACCATTTGCGTCGATCTGGAAGGTTCAGAGCGTTCCCACTTCGTCTGATACATGCTGATACATAAATCACAGGGCCGGAGCTCACCGACTTGATATTCCTCGATTTGCCAGGCGCGTTTCCGTGCTCCAGATCTTTTAAACATTGATCTTGCAATCAGGAATTATCGCCAACGCCGAGCAGGAGGTCGTGGACCTGGTGGAGGAGATGGTTGTATCTCACATTCGAGGAAACCACTGTCTTATCCTCGTAGCGCTTCCCATGACAGACGATATCGAGAACCAAAAGGCGTTGCGACTTGCTCGCCAAGAGGATCCGGAGGGCAAACGCACCATTGGTAACTAATGTGGACACATATATTTTCGTCAAAGCTAACAAGAAGCTCAGGAGTTTTAACCAAACCCGACATGCTGTCGACGGGCTCCAACGTACGGAACCTGTGGCTGGATGTCATAGAAGGACGTAAACACCCCCTTATGCATGGTTATTTTTGTACCCGTCAACCAGACGACGATGAGCGGGGCAGGAACATAACAGCCAACCAAGCAAGACTCGCAGAAACTGATTTCTTTACTACGACCGCCCCATGGTCTACCGCAACCCAAAAAGATCGCTTCGGGACGGACAACTTGGTGGCTACGCTCAGTACTTTGCTCGTTCAAATCATCAACGACGGGTGGGTCAACATTTCATTCCAATATTAGGTTTCATTGAAGTCCCGTAGACTCCCAGAAATCCGGAGAAAGGCCAACGATAGCATGATTGAGTGCCGCCGTCAACTTGAGGCCTTGCCAGTCAAAGTTGTCGGCGAGCCTGCAACACACATGTTGAACCTCATCACTGCGTTCTGCACCGATATCCGACTATTTGTGGACGGTCAGTCCGACATGAGCGCGCTGATTCATGAGAGAAACACGGCCTTCGCTGAATTCAAGCATTCCATCAACAAAACGCAACCGCAATTCATCGCGCGCGTCCCGGGCCAGGCTGGCACGCATGGGTTCCCTATTCAAATAGATAACGAGGCTCCCGCGAGTGCGACAGATCTCATTGCCTCGCAGAAACCTGTGTATCTCCCCGATATCCGTCTACACATCGCTAGGTAAGTTCATGCACTTGACTCTGAATGCAATAACTTCATGCCGTTCGTGACAGATCCATTACGCGCGAACTGCCCGGCAACATCCCGTTTTCGGCCAAAAAAACGCTAATTACTGCGTTCCAGCAAACTTGGCTTGCGTGCGCCGTCAATTGTTTCAATAGTGTTAAGCAGTCGATGCTTGCGCTGCTGATGCGATGCGTCGATGAGAAATTTGGGCGTTACCTACCTCTGCAAAAGCGTTTAAAGTAAGGTTTCTTGTTAGAATCGCGTTCGAACTCACGCCTCGCAGGGCGTGCATTACCGAAATGGCGGGAAAATACTTCGAATCTTGCGGCACCTTCTTGATGGCGATGCTGGAGGTCGAACAGATGCCGTACACCCAGAACGACCATTACCTTTCCGCATCCACCGAGAAGTGGCTGAGTCGATACAAGGACGAACGCGCTGGGAAGAAAAGAACAAGTAGCGAGGCAGGGTTAGTAAGCGTCGCAAGTTGGATGGAACTCAACCGTCGGCGTCAACTCCCGAAGTTTGTAAGTTCGGTCACGGTTTTATTGTATTATTCCGAGTCTTATTGTCATGCCTTTAGTCAAGTTTGGCGGCCCGACCGCATCGTCGTCTGCAAGCGTTTTCGACGTGAAACGCCCGAGTGCATTTGCGGCTGTGCCGCCTGACCTGACGCGTGCGGGACCGCCAAACCGATGAAGGAGGGATCGGTATCGTCAAGACCGCCATCGCCGTCCAATGAACTTGTAACCGACTCCGAGAAGATCAACAACGTGTTGGCTCAGCTGGCGGAGCTAGGCTATACTGGCATAGCGCCGGAGGACTTCGGGAAACTGCGCCCGGTCGACGAGTTCGAGACCGAGATCACAGTAATGTCTGAAGTTCGAGGATATTTCCAGGTGCGATGCTCCCTTGAAACTGTCGCATAGTTAACACCGGTTGCGTCTATTTAATAGTGTGCCTACAAAGTGTGTCCTCTCCTACCCATTTCTGAAATCCCATCCTGATGATTTAGCGCGTGATTGATAATATCCCGGCCCTGATTGACGCCAAATTCTTGCGGGCAATCGCGCAGAATCTTCAGCAAGAGCTGATATCGGAATTTGGCCTCGGCAGCGAGGATGCGAATACGGTGTGTGCAGCGTTGTTAGTGGAAGATCCCATAATGGTTGCGAGGCGTGAAGAGTGGACGGCAAGAAGCCGACGACTCGAGGACGTGCAAATCCAACTTCATAACTTTGGCCTCAAAAGGACCGCCCAGGCTTGAACGGAGATCTGGCTTTTGGGGAAACTCTCGCATGTGGGTGGATCGGATTTGACGAGACGCTTGGCAATTGGCACTCTTCACAAATTATGACGCGTGATTTTGACCAGACGGATTCGACGTCGATAATATTCGTTTGTTGTGGAATCGCGGCGCGGACCACTTCAAGACTGCTGTCTACCAAGGCTGGAGCTGCTTCAAAGCTTTGCAGCACACAACTCGTGCTCGGACGATGCCCATTGCTGACAATGCCTATCATTCGTCCCTATTGTGCCCTCTGAACTCCGCTTTGGGTATTAGGTTCACGCACATTTTCTGTCACCACGGCCGTCCACTATCAGCGCTTTATTTTAATAAGTTTCCGGAGTTTCCTGGCTCGGAGCAGTACCAGAATCGTCCAATATAATCGGACGCTCCCTCCGTACGCGAGCCACGATAATCTCTCAGCTCGCCAGCCACATAGATTTCGGCGGTTGCCCGCAACCTAATAATGTGTATATCAGCCAACGATGTAGATTATGCTCATAGCAAATGTTCACCCTGCTGCCAGTCTCGGGTCAGTTTTGTACGAAAAGCGAAGCGAAAATATGATCTGAGTCCTGTGAACGTTGCCGCCATGGGGGTTCGTCCTTTTTGTGCAACAGTGGGTCCCGGCGCATCGGGCATGGAACTTTGGAAGTAAAATACCATACCTTTATACAGACTCGTCCCGAGTCTTATCAATTTTCCTCGACTCGACCAGATAGGTCGTCTATTCGCTACGAAGATAATGTGGGTAATACTTAGACGAAGTTGAGTTTCTCTTATGAGGTTCTCTTCTGCGTAGATGAAACTTAAACTTTCGGTGTTCATCAAAAGCTTGAGCAAAGTTATGGCAAGTTATAGCGAGATTTAATAAGTGGTAATACAGTGTTTAAATTGTCTTCATTGATATTTAGTTATATGCGCCAGGGCCACCAGTAGCGGCGGCACCACCGAGGCCACCGACGTGTCGGTTATCTGGATGAGCACCGTGTGCAACAGCACGTTCGCGGCGCCTAGCCGCCTCTTGCTCTAGCCGCTCGGCCTCAGCGAGCTCTTGGCTTTGAATCTTCATGCCACGGGCTTCTCTAAAGTTTCGGTCAGCATGGAGGACATACAGCCAAGATAATAACTCACTGCTCCATTTGGAGCCCTTGAGCCTGGAGAGATTTGCTCCCTACAATATTGCCTTGATTTTGCGTCTTCGTGCCGGTGCCAGTGCCGCTAAGGCGGCCCCTGTGCCTGTACCAACACCGTATTGCTGGCCGGCCATCGTTTCGTCGTTGTGCATGCCCGCGTGGTGTGTTCCCGCGGCATGGTGTGTCGGCCGCCACCCTTCTACGATGGCAGCCTTCAGTACAAGATAGAATACGGGAGAAACTGACATACAGTCGCGGAGTTACCCATACTTGGGTCAGCCATGCCACCGCTCATGCCGCCGCCCATTCCGGGCTCGCCCATGGTTCCAGTGCCGGTGGCAGGGTATGTTTGACCGACGCCTGTGCCGGTATTGTTCTGGAGCTGAGAAAATGTTAGACGTCGGCGTGATGAGATACTATTTAGATCCGGACCTTGTTGTCGTTGGAAGAAGATCCCAAAAAAGGCATTATCGATATTGTTAGAGGTGAAGAGTGGTAAAAAAAAAGTGTTTGATTTGGGACTAGAGTGGGTGGTTTAATTGTAGGGAAGGTCCATGCGGTATTTAACTGTTCTTTATCACACCACTGACGTCTCCAAACCTATGATGATGCAGTGACAGAGGTGACGAACAGAAATAATACCGTGGAGCAAATAAGTCATATGCATGGTGGCGCGCGCGCGAATCAGCTATCCACGTGATCGTGGCCGCTAGTAGAACCCGGAAATTCCGCCTTTACTTGCGAACATCCCAAGAACATCCCAATGTAGGCCATAAAATAATTCGACTCAACTGCCTTGGTGGCCTGGCCGCTGGTTTGAATAAAGGTCTTTCCAGCCTTCTTTGGACATGATCGATGTGAAATCTCGGTGAAATGTACGTTGGACGAACGTTAAACTATTCTAGCAGTTGCGGATTTGGAACTGAAACTTGGCGACCAGGAATTGCTCGGCGTCAATGCGGATGGCTTGAACAGTGTTAATATATGTCCTGTCGGTTCTGACCTTCAGTTTCGAATATAGGAGCAGTCCCCCATATCCAACATGCTTCCAATGCTGAATGCGGATCACAAACCTTTGAATCCTATCTTTCCAAATCATTCAATGCAGATATAGAATCCAGTCCAACCACTAATCAGAACTAGTAAACGTCACCGTGGAATTCCACGGTTGAACAGAATGGTGGGAAACTCATTGGTTCAAAACAACGAATTAGCGAACTGACCTACTACGTTGCAGCCATTGTCCCTAGTAAATATACCTCAAATACCAATGGTGGGCTTCTGCGGCCGAGTTTCCATGAATGAACAGTGGATTTATCTTGGTCCCTTTGTGCACAAGAAGCTTGGCATATTTGCGAACTCGAAATGGATTCACTGAAAACTGGGGGATTTAGAGCGCACATAGCTCGAGCATAGATAAAGAATAATTCACTGCATTCTGAAGGCTTGATGTCAATGTTGCCAGTGGGTAGATAGTCCGGTCATGAAGCCCGAGACAACACCACCGATCAAGGATGGGACCAGACGACTAGCTGCAACCTGACGATTATGTTCGAAAGCCACTACGAATACATTTTTGCGAATTGAGCCAATGGCGAATAGGAATAGATATAGACACCGCGATTTTCACCGATCTGTACATTAGGTTCAGCCACTGTGTAGAAGTGAACAAGGCGATGAGGATCACCTTTTGTTGACCCATATCAAAGTGATTCGGCCCAAGTCGCGCCTACGAATCGTGAACAAACACGCCAGAAACACAGACATTCCCCATGAAACTGACAGTTCAACCTCCACGTCCGGTTCAGCGATACAGTTGAAGATTCAGATGTCAAAGCTCGCCTGCAATGGCGACGGCGCAACTAAAACAAAATCGATGTCAATCGTTGACGGCGCGACCGAAATCCTTACATATAAACATGTTGAATTTCGGAACAAGGGGACCCCAAGTCCCATGGGTCCATATGTTCAACTACTGCGTATGCGTATTCACCATCCAGCCAGGAACACGCCCAACCAATGTGGCAGTTTGCACTCGCTCAGAAGGATTTGTCGCTCCAAGGTTGGTAATCGGAACAGGGTGTCCGCGTCGGTCTGTTCACATCGTTTTGTGGGCGGCGGGCGGACATACCAAGATCAGGTGCCTGTTGCTGTCGCTGCATCGATGACCTTATTCACATCCCAATATGCGAGGATGACAGGCTTGCTTTCCAACACGACAAGTTGAGAGAAACAATTGCGTGACGTTGCCCAATAAATTTCAAGAAAAAATAACACAAGGTGAGTACTATACATTGTATGATGGAGGGCAGACGACAAATACAATGATAATATTGCCCGGAACATCCGACGGAGAAAGGGAACTTGAACATCTCGATGACTTACTTTTCTTTTTAGCCAAGGTGCACATCAGGGTTCCCGTGTCTTCCAGCCCCGGCATCCTCGACTGCATTACAGGTACAAACCAGTCGAATAACGCGTCCATGGAACCGAAGGTATTCCGTTGGAGGAGTTGACGGTGAACTCGCTGAAGGTGGAGCAGATGTATATGAGGGACCCAGGATGGGCAGATCCTGGTCTACCCATTCGACCTCAGGGTATTATGGGTCGCCGACGAATACCAGGTTTAATGATTCCAGCAGCGAAGAAGTAATCTGGGGAGATTCGAGGGGAAGGAGTCCGGAAGGCGCGTTTGATTACCGACGACGGATCTTGACCTCCAACACAAAGGGCAGCATAGATATATTTACTAGATGTACGAGCGCCAGCGAGTGTCTACAAAATTGCACAGAACGAAGATACCTCGAAGCCCATGTTAAAGTGTTTCGAGGTTTTAGTAGTACAGGCCGGGAGGAGACGATCGTCGTAGCTCGCGCTCTCCGAGCAGACCCGTATTTCAAGACGCTCGATTTGTTGGATGCAGGTGGGGTTCTGGAATATACATTGTAAATCTGAAGCCCGGCGTCTTCCAAAGCAAGTGACGGAGTCGTGGGCTGGGGCGAAGTTGTCCTGCGCAGATATCTTCTACCGTGCGAACCAAAAAAAATGAGACAAAGAATAGCTGTTGCTGCGGAAATCAATGCTGCAGGGCAACACCCATTTTCTGTAGATCCACTCTGCAGGGAAAGCCGTGATAAGTACTCCAGATTTCCACCTTCCGGAAAAAACTAACGCTCGATGAAGGTGGAAGAAAGGAAAGAGACCAAGGCGCAAGACTGAAGCGTTTCTTTGTCGCCGGCTTGATCTCGAATAGCTCCTGAAGAAGAGGAGCCATGAGATCTGCATGAGACCCCGAGAAGACGGCGATTGAGTCGGACAATTGACACCGCACAACGGTCGGAACTTGGAACAACAATGAAGCCTGCAACCACGTGCAATCAAATCTTACTAATGGCAGGATGGACTCGGACCGCGCGGACCGGAGCCCCTTGCTCTGTGCGTTGTTCATGCTCGGACAAGCACAAATTGTCAAGTACATCGACCAATGCCAGGGGTCGAAGACGGCGCTTGAAGAAGTGTTGAGCGGGTACATCGTCTGGTGCGCTTTGAGTCTCTGCTTGATACCACCAGTGTATCATTGTGCTGTCAGGAAATATCTCAAGGGTGCCACGTCGGGGCGTGTTCTTGGTAAACTCAGATACCTGTCGATATATCTGCGCGTAACGTAGGACATCCTGATCCCATTGACGCTCGCACCGTGACGTTGTCAATGTCTTTCCTAGCGGACGCCGTCATATTCTCGAGGAAGGAGCCGACGTGTTCAAGATTTTGTCACTGGAGGTCGCGCTAGGAGGTGGGCGCATCGGATTACTACCAGGTACGCGGTATCCTTTTCATATCTACACTAACGCATGTTCTTCAGCCACGACTGTCCCCGGCAAAGCGGTTTGGAATGTAATTCGTCGTGCCGCCTCTTCTTCCCTCATCACGACGGATTCTATCTATGGAGGGCCTGGACCCGTCAACGCGTTTCTATCGCCTTCCCAGAGCGAGCCTTTGCGGCACCACGAGACTCGGACCCCTTGGTCAGAACAATAGTAAGCTGATATCCGGGTCTGCAAGTTCTTTCCCTACCTCACTGCTGCGCAGTTTCGCTGCGCGCGTCCAACTGGGAGAAGTCCCACCCAGTGAACTACCAGCATATTCCCGCGCGGACCAGATAATTGCGACGCTTCCCCTGTACGCAAGCCGCGATCATGTCTCTGCCAGCCAAACCGCCATGGCAATGTAAATTCCGGCGGTTGCGTGTACTTATTAGCTACTCAGAAACACGGATTTAACATTACTCGCAAAGTGAACAAGTACCGTCGAATTGTCGTCAACGCTATTTATTCTTCCAAGAACGTCATTGAAATTGACATGGTGCGTCGCCTCGGTCCTAACGACAATTTGGATGGTGCTCGATATTACCGACGAGTATCTCTTCATCGTGGTCTTTTTGTTCAGCAGTGGGGTTCCGGGCATGCTAATATTGTTATGGAGGAGGACACGCTTGATTGAACTGAAGCCCTCGCGTTCAATTTTGGTTCAATGACACCTCACGATCAAGATGCTCTTCAAGATAGATGTTGAAAAGTTCAATTTTTGTGCGCAATCGAACAGATAGACATTAGTTGCGAAAATATAACTAACTGTTGGTAATACAGTGTTTAAATTGACTTCATTAATATTTAGTTGTACGCGCCAGGGCCACCGGTAGCAGCAGCTCCCGGGGGACCGAGACCACCGACGTGTCGGTTATCTGGATGAGCACCGTGAGCAACGGCACGTTCGCGGCGCGCACCAGCTGCTTGCTCGAGACGCTCGGCCTCAGCAAGCTCTTGGCTTTGAATCTTCATGCCACGGGCTTCTCTGAAGGTTCGGTCAGTATTATTAACGACAACATAAAGGACAAGATCACTTACTGCTCCTTCTGGATCCCCTTGGCTTTCAGACTCTTGCTTCCTACTATCGATCCAATGGCATGTTCGATCTTCCCAGTAATCGCCCCGCCACCTGAGTGGGTTTGATTTTGGTTGTTGAGGGTGTTTGCAGGCGGTATGGCCGTGCCAGCACCACCAGCGCCAACCCCAGTACCAGCGCCAACGCCGCCAGTGCCTGTGCCAGCACCGTATTGCTGGTCAGCCATCATCCCATCGTTACGCATGCCGGCAGGGTGGGTGCCTGCGGGATGGTGGTGTCGGCCGCCACCCATCTACGGCGACAACGTTGAGTACAAGGGAAATATGTAGAAAACTGTCATACAGTTGCGGAGTTCCCCATACTGGGATCGGCCATGCCGCCACCCATACCGCCACCAACGCCCACGCAGGTTCGTTCATGGGGACCGTTCCAGTCCCGTATGTGTCGCTAGCCCCACCGACACCGGTGTTGCCGTAGTTGGTGCCATCCAAGTCGTTGCGCTTGTGGAGCTGATAAAGGAGTTAGAAGTTGGCGACACTGAATATATAGAAGTGTATGTGTATACCTGGGTGTCGTTAACAGAAGATCCTGAGAAAGGCATTATTGTTATTGTTAGAGGTGAGAGTTGTAAGTGTTGGGAGGTTGAATTGTGAGGAAGAAACGATGCGGGACGCGCTATTTAACCACTCCCAGCACACCAGTGACGTCCTAAAAGCAGTGCTGGATAGAAAGGATGATGATGCGGTGACGCGACGGAAGCAATACCATGGAGTATTAATAAGTGATGGTCACACGACGCGACCCACAGTCATCCACGTGATCGCGTCTGCTTCCTACTCGTACAGCGCCGCCTTCGCTCTTCTCAGCCACTTTCTTGAGCATTGAACATTTTGATCACCAAATCCGCGTTCAATCAACTGTTCCAGCAGTGGGCTGACTGCAAAACCTGGTTGGAGCAGTTTGAATAATTTTCACTCAGCAGATGGCACCTGTAAGTGTTCTCGCGCAAGTGTGGAGCAAGCCTTTGACTCGTTGACGTCACAATTTGCTCAGGAGTGAAGCGACCGGTGTTGTTCAACAGTGGGAAGGTGAGTTAATCTTTCATACCGGTTCCGTCCTTCAGTTTTGAATCCAGGTCTATTGCCCACCAACACTGGCAGCGGTGCTATCCTTATATCCAACACATGCGTCCGAAGGTGAATCGAGCCACAGACCCTAGAATCCTGTTTAATGCAGATATTGAACTGATTACTACGACTTAATGAAGCTGGTAAGGCCGATGAGCGGCAGGGCCCGCTACCAGCACTCAGAAGTGGATAAAACTTTGAAAAATAAATTTCCGCGCATCTCCCCTCGAATTCAATGACAAGATACTCCAAATTGCTGTATGGTCAGCTCGGGAGGGACAGGAATGTTCTGTTTCAAATCCATCGCGAGGGTCTTTGTAGAGTGAGGGATGGCAATTTTTGGAAACGGACTCACCATCAGTTCGTTTTCAAACCGTGAGAAGCGCCTCACTAGCATGTATTTTGCATGACGATGCGTGAAGAAACAGAGCTGGCGCTAGTCATGCTAATTGCTGACAATATCGCTTAGGTATTATTCATTCATTCGCCATTATTGCGCAGCAGTTGCCGGCATCTTCGCTACTCAATATAAGTATCTTGCGCCATTATTGATCTATTCTGTGTTTCTTCTTCACACACATGCTCGGACAAGCTGAAATTGCCAAATACTTCGACCAATGCCTGGGCTCCAAGACGGCAATTGAAGAAGTGCTTAGCGGGTACATCGTCTGGTGAGCTTTTGAGTCTGTGACTATATTGATATGACGAGTTATCTATACTGTTTAGGAAATACATCAAAGGCGCCACGTCCGAGCGTGTTCTCCTTAAACTCAGATATCTGTCGATATATCTACGCGTAACGTATAGGATCTATCAATCCACTTATGCTCGGGCGTTATCAACTTCTTTCCCAGCGGACGCCGCCATGTTCTTGAGAAAGGAGCTGATGTGTTCAAGGTCTTGACACCGGAGGTCGCGCTAGGAGGTGGGCGCATCGGACTGCTACCAGGTAGCTGGTATACCTTCGTCTCTGCATCAACTCAAGTTCTTCAGCCACGACTGCCCCTGGGAAAGCGGTTTGGAACGCAATTCGCCGTGCCGCCTCTTTACCCCTCCCCACAGACTCTGTATATGGAGGCCCGGACCTGTCGATGCATTTTTATCTGTTTCCCAGAGCCAGCCTTTGCGCCACTACGAGACTCGGAGTCCATGGTCTGAGCGATAGTAAGTTCCCGTGCACAGCGATTACCTTCCTCCTCAATAATGAGCAGCTTCGTAGAGCGCGCCCGGGGCGTCCAGCTCGGGGAAGTGACAGTCGGAACAGTACCAGATACTCCAGCATAATCGCAACGCTCCTTTGTATGAGAGCCACGATCATACTTTTTCGTGCACGGGCACTAGTCATGGAACTTTTGAAAGCAATTAATGCTTGATTATTCTATACAGATAGCGGTCCCGGATCTTATCAGTTCTAACCGAGTCAACCACAGGAGATCGCCTACTACAAATAAGCATTGTATCACGACTATTGTGGCATCTGAATAACTAATGCTCGCTTGATTTGAACATGGTAGTATAGTAGTAGAACACCAGTCCGGAAAGTTCAACATTCTCGTACAAGACAAACTTATCGTAGTGAATTTACTTCATTCAACAAATCGGAGTACGAGCCCACAAACTATTGAAATGTCTGTCTGCGAAAAACTACTAACCTCTGACCCAATCGACCTGTATATTCTGGATTGATACATGCATATATTTTTATTTTGAAAGCGTCCACATCGGAAATGCTGCCTCGTGTTTTATTCGGGATACCTTTGAGAGGAAGAATGAGAAGTCCACGCATCTCATTGGCACAGTTTTGATCCAGATCCCCAGAGTCATCTCTGCGAGGCGGTTCCGTTCAATCTATTTTGGAATCGCAAAATTCAGACGACTAAACGTCATCGAGCTCGAGTCAAATTCACAGAAAGTGTTGGAAAATAGTTGTGGAGTAATTAATGGGTGGTAGTACAGCAGGTGGTAATACATGGTTGAAGTTTACTTCATACAGATTCAGTTGTATGCGCCAGGGCCGCCAGTAGCAGCACCACCGGTGGGCCATGACCACCGACGTGTCGGTTATCTGGGTGAGCACCGTGAGCAACGGCACGTTCGCGCCGCATACCCGCTTCTTGCTCCAGCCGCTCGGCCTCAGCCAGTTCCTGGCTTTGAATCTTCAAGCCACGGGCTTCTCTGGAAGGTCAATGAGCTCGAGAAAACATACAGCGCCAAGATGAAAACTTACTGCTCCTTCTGGATCCCCTTGGCTTTAAGGGATTTGCTCCCTATTATCGATCCAACGGCGTGTTCGATTTTCCCCGTCATCGCCCCGCCACCAGAGTGAGTTTGATTCTGCGTATTGAGAGTGTTTGCGGTGGGATAGCCGTGCCAGTGCCACCGCCCATTCCCATGCCGGTGCCAGTGCCCGCGCCGTATTGCTGGTCGCCATCATCCCGTCGTTGTGCATGCCATGGTGTCGGCCACCCATCTGCAACGGCAACGTTTTGAGTACAAGCGAGAACGCAGAGAAAAACCAACATACAGTGGTGGAGTTGCCCATACCGGGCTCACTCATGCCGCCGCCCATGCCGCTTCCCATGCCGCCGCCCATGTTAGGGTCATTCATCGCAGTGCCGTATGTGTCGTTGACACCACCGACACCTGTCCCAGTGCCTGTGCTGTATCCAGCGTCGTTAAAGTCATTACGCTTCTGGAGCTGAAAAAAATGTCAGTAAGGACAAGACCGCGTCTGTATAAGCTCACCTTGTTGTCGTTAGCGGAAGATCCGAAAAGAGGCATTATATATGTCGTTGGAGGTAAAAGTGGTTGGTTTGGTATTGTAAAGAAGGCACTACGCACACCGCGGTATTTAACGTTTAGTCGCGCCACACTGACGTACTTTTCGGAGAGGAGTCGGATAAAAGATGACGATGGAGTGACGAAGCGGAAATAATACGGTGGAGCAATCAGGTGATCGCGTCTGGCGACTTACAATTTGTACGCGCCGAAAAAAAATTCTACAGGTCATGATTATCGACGCCTACCAATTAAATTGTTGGCCGCTGGTGTGTTCGAAACCGGCGACTTCTTCATTTTCAGCGAACCTGACTTCATCAATTTAATTTCTGGATTCCTGGATGCGCTGATACTCAAACAACGCAATGCATCCGCTCTGACGAGTCGCCTCCCATTCTTTCGTCCCTCTGATCTGGAACATCCAAACGGCATCCTCATCCTCCATAAATATCCCGCCAGCCCCTCTCATAGGGTTGGACGATGTAGCATACCCACCGCCAAGACGACGCGCGTCTGTCCTCTGCTTGTTCTGTAGATCCCTGTGGGCGCGCCCCAGAGAAATCGAGCTCCCCGAGGTGCGCCGAGCGCCAGTTTGTCTGGAATGTGAACTCGCCGTGGGGCGGGCAGGGGAAGTGATTCACGAGCGGATTCGCACAACGCCACTGCACATCTGCGCGGATCCCTGGGACGTCTGCGTTGTACGCCAGAATGGCGCGGCGGAGACGTAGCGCAAGCTCGCCGAGGGACTCTGTTTGGAAGTCGTTCACGGAGATAGGGGGAATGGCAATGGAAGAGACCGCGTTGTTGAGGTATGGAGTGGGAATGTTGGTGTCTCCGGGGAAGATGTGCGTGTCGCGGAGATTTATAGGGAGATGGATATGGATGGGGGTGGTGTCGCCAACTTGCGGAGACTGTATATTGTCTATGGAAAGCGAAGCATTAAAACAGGGGCCGAAGGAGAAGGAAAGAAAACCTCCCTTGAACCACCACGCGAGAAGAACGTCAGAACTTCCTACCCACTCGGTGGAGCCTTTGCGCTTCAAATCTTCCATTATTTCGTTCTTGGAATTTTCTAAAAAGGCTTTGGGTACACGGACCAGACGCTGCTCCTCTTTGGGGTCTCGGATGATCCGCAGCATGAACCACAGGATAAAGAAGAATTGCCCGAACAGGCCGAGGTTGAACCATCCACGTTGCTGCGTGATAATAGTCGGTCCGCTTAAAGCTTCGAAGGGCGCCATGTCCCATTCCATGCCTGGGATCGCATCGATGTCTTCCCCGTTGATTAGGCGCGTCCACGCATGCAGCAGCGTCCGCGTTCCGAGCGCGTCGAAAGTGATGTGCCCAGAGGTTACCCCAATGAAAGTGACGTCGTTAAATATAGCGACATGGACATGAATCAGAGGCATGTTCGGCGCCAGGAAATCTCGGAGCGAGGAGGGCATGTTGTGCTCTTGAAGTAGCCTCGCTCGGCGGTAGGGGAACACGGCGGCTGAGAAGTAAAGTCGCGCACAAGGTGCGTCGGAAGCTCTGGACGCGCCACAGACCGATATGGTTCAGCAAAATCCTCCGAAGTGAATGCTATCGCCCGGTGGTTGAGTCGAATGCGCGGGGGACTTGAAACTTGTACACCTGAAATCATTCGAATAGCGCGCAAAAGGAGTGGAATACCCACTCCGTTTCTGTGCGCAAGTCTCGCTCCTGCTCTTGGAAACTTGCGCTCAACGAGCATAGTAAGGCTTTGTTCTAATTTCTTAGCGTCCAACCGTGCGTTAATGATGAGGCCCGTGGTGAGGCCAAGTTCCCGCACGCAAACATCTATGGCACTGCACGGAATGCAGCGCTTGTCTGCTGGTGAGGTACATGGGGTGACGGCCACAGACGGGAGAACATGAGTGTTGCGGCAAGTTGAATTGAGAAAACTAGCGAAAATGATGCCGTTTCATAAGACCGCCTGCCGGTCTAAAACCGTTCAGTGGTTACGTCCGAATAAACGAATTCCGCTCTCCTCTGCTTGACCCACCAGTTCGCAGATAATAGGCGAGTGCTTACTCGGGGTGTAAAAGAGCTCAGTGAACTCGTGACCTGGTTCGGACTCCGTCGGCCGTTGGCCTCTTTCTTTTGCTCCTTTTTGTGTTTTGGCCAGTCGCGGCCAAATCGCGTGTTCAACTAACTCGAAAGCCTCTGTCCAAATACGACCTAGAAGCAAAAGGAAGCTTGGTTTTTTTCGTTTGGACACACCAGCATGGACCTTGCGATAGCAGCCGCAAACTTGTCAGCCGCGTCTCAAGCAGCGGTTCAGCGCCTTGTATTGCACCATCCGGAGCGGCCAGACCTGTCTGTTAATTATCTGGTTCTGCTCATGAAATTTACCTATTTTCTCGATAGTTCCGCGTTTCCAAGGTCTAAACTCGCGGCAGTTCTCATACTTCTATTTGAAGAGGCTGGAGAGCTTCGGGTGCTCTTAACGACGCGCTCCAAGGACTTGAGGACCCATCCCGGACAGACCGCGCTTCCCGGGGGCAGAGTTGACGAATCCGACATAACTGTAATGCAAACAGCCGTGGGTGTAGACTAACACTTCATTCGCTTGGTCTTACTATTCTTCAGTATCGGGAGGCACATGAGGAAGTCGGTCTTCCTCTGAACTCTCCGGATATACGCACTCTCGGGACCCTGCGGCCTTTCATTTCGCTTCACAGGCTCGTCGTGACGCCCGTTGTTGCTCTGCTGACCGACCCGTCCGTCATCTCCACCCTGAAAGCCTCAGAGGACGAAGTGGCCTGCATCTTAGCCACCCACTGGAAGCGATCCTCGATCCAGTTCTGTCCAGGAAGGAACCCCTGGTCTCTCCTGGGACGAGGACTGGATTTATGACACCGAGCTCCACGTATGATTTTCTTTGCTTTGAATATCAATACCTAGCTAATCGGGTATAGAGCACAACCGATTCCGCCGTTGCTCTCCTGAACGGCAGCAACTACCGGATGCATCGTTTCCGCAGCAGCGCGACCCCAATCAAAGGTCTAACTGCCGATATACTCGTGCGTGAATATATACTTCATGTATTGACCTCTTCGTTAACTGTCTGCAGATTCACGCCGCGGAAATCGCATTTGACCGGCCCCCCCAATACGACAGGTGGGCAGAGGGACAGCCGCGCGCGTTCGCCGCGACGATTCAGTTACTCGCGTGAGAAGTGTTTTTTTTTCTTTTCTTTTTTGCCATAGAGTTGTAGCCCATATTGTACCGCCAGCCTTCTATAGACCTTGTGCTCTTGACGGAATTTTACAGGCCAGATATGGTCAGTTTTGATTTTTTGGAACTGTATTGCGATCAGTTGAACATCTTCAGAATCCCGTCGCATTGATATTTATCTGTTATGCCTATAGCACCCGCTGGGAATAGGCTCTTGAGCTTGTTCGCTCGCCCTCTCTGCTTTCACCCGGCACCGCTAGTTTTGGCGGCTAGACTTCTCTTTTGGCCCACTATCGTCTCCGATCAGATTCAGCCTCCGGCGACTATTCCCTGCCGTGACCGCGCCAATGCTTTTGTTGTCACTTTTTGTCTCGAAGAAATATTCTATGCTCCGTAATCGGCGACATCCGAAGCTCCGGCGTCCGTGCGAACCATCTGTTACCCGGGCTCGGAGTAACAAAAGCAGAAGGACCACTGCCCGGAGCAAAGTATGTCCACACCATGGACCCACCCTCGCCGCCCCTCAGTTACCCAGCACCCGTTCCCCTCGAAACCCACCCTGAAACCAAGAGCGTATCAGTGAAACCATCGCTCGCATCCCCCCCGGCACGAGAACGGGCGCCGCCGACGAGGCGCTACATCCCCTCCCGAGCAATCCACGGGAGCGCAGAGGCCATACTCGCCTCATCGAGTCCGAGATCCACGCGAATACCGCCGCCGCCGCGCACGAAATCGACATGCTGCGCGCACAGCTCGCAAGCGCCCAGGCCGCACTTGCAGCAGCGCAGGCGGATAACCGTCGGCTGGCGGGCGTGCTGGCGTCGCTCGGCGTCTCGTCCGCGACGAGTGGCGCTGGTGATACGGAGGAGATAAAGACAGAGGGTGGACAAGAGGGCGGAGCCACAGCATGATTCTGCGATAGCATGCGTGCTTCTGGAGAGGCGGAACACCAAATTCCTGGAAGAGCGACTAGGAGAAGGAAACCGCGCATTCATATTGAGGTCGGTCGTTATATTTCTCCCATAATGGGAAAGTCCGTAAAGATGGAAGTGTACTGGAGCCATTTTGAATCTGCGTTGTAGCCTTAATCTATACTTAATTTTCTATACGTACCCCCGTCCATTGTACGCCAATTGACTCGCACTCTAATTTCAAAAAATCCTTGGTCTAAACATCGCGATACTAACACTAGGTAGAATCCGGCACACGCAGCCAACAGCAGCAACAATTCGTGCGCGATAAAGTACAGTAATTTTTTCAGGTCCATGGGAAGGTAGGTAAGGAACGAGCGATATCGGAAAGAACTCATTTATCTGGTCAGCACGCCTTTGCCTTATTCCCCAGGCCTTTACTCGACGGTGACAGACTTAGCCCTAAACACGATAATCCGTTTAGCAAAATGCACACCAAATGAGGATGGAAGGAGGGGAGGGGGCAGAGAAGGAAGAAGGAAATAGCAAAAGAGACGCACAAATTCCTCGGGAAATCCACATCGGCACCATTCTTCACCGCAAGGTGGTAGCTCAACAGCTGCAGCGGGATGATGTTCAACAGCCCTTGCAGACAGTCAGTCGTCTTCGGCACGCGAATCGTCTTGGCGCCCGCGGGGATGCCCTCGTCGCCCTCGTTGCAGAGCACGATCGGCTGCGCCTTGCGCGCGGTGATCTGCGCAAAGGCGGACTGCACCTTGGGGTAGAGCGAGTCCTGCGTCATGATGATGATGACGGGCATGTTCTCGTCGATGAGCGCGAGGGGGCCGTGCTTGAGCTCGCCGGCGAGGATACCTGGGTAGGCGGGCAGTAAGTACAGGTGAAAGAAAGAGGGGGGAGAGACGCAACGCACCCTCAGAGTGCATGTAGCTGATTTCCTTGATCTTGAGCGCGCCCTCGAGGCAGGTGGCGTATCTGAGAATTATGCACGATTAAGGCTCGCACACCAAAGGAAAAAGTAAAAGAAAACGCACTGGTATCCTCTGCCCATGAGCAACAAACTCTTATTGTCCGCGATCGTAGTGGCGAGCTGCTTCAGCGACTCATCTTGGTCAAGCACCTTCTTGATCATCGCCGGCATCTCGTGCAGCGCATCGATAACCTGCCTGCGGCGCTCCCCGAACGAGATGCGGTCCTCGGACAACTGCAGCGCAATGAGGATGAGCGCGATATACTGCGACGTGTACGCCTTCGTCGACGCAACACCGACTTCTGGCCCCGCATTGATGTGCACACCGCAGTGGGTCTCGCGCGAGAGCGTCGAGCCGACGGTGTTGACGACGCCGACACACAGCGCCCCGCGCTCGAGGCAGTACCGCAGCGCCAGGATCGTGTCCGCCGTCTCTCCGCTCTGGCTGAGGAACACACACACGTCGTCCCGGAAGATCGGCGTCTTGCGGTCCAAAAAGTCGCTCGCAAGCTCGACGCTGACGGGGATCTCCGTCAGCTCCTCGAAGATCGCGCGCGTCGCGATGCACGAGTGGTAGCTCGTCCCGCACGCGATGAACACCATCCGGCGGCAGCGGCGCATGATCGGCAGGTATGCGCGCAGCCCACCGAGCGTGATCTGGTGCGTGTCAAAGTTGACGCGCCCACGCATGGTGTTCACGACGGACTCGGGCTGTTCGTAAATCTCCTTCTGCATGAAGGTGTCGAACTTGCCCTTCATGATCGCGGCAATCTCGATCTCGAGTGTCTCGATGCTGCGCGTCGATGCGCCCGCGGGCGTCTGGTCGCCATCCTTACGGCGCAGGCGGTGGATGTGGAGCTCGCCCTCGGCGATGTGCGCAATGTCGTCGTCCTCGAGGTACAGGACGCGCTTGGTGTGCTCGACGACGGCAGCTGCGTCAGACGCGATGTAGAATTCGATCGGCTGCGGGAGACCATCCTCGGACATGAAGGCGCGCGACTGGGTGCGCAGAACTTTGGGGTTGGTAGTGGGCGGCGCAAGCAGCGAGCTTGGGGTCGGCGGCACTAAAAACAAGGTAAGAATCGGTCTTGGGTGATCGGTAGTGTATTGACGTACCGTCGACCTTGACATCGTTCTCTTGTCCGGCAAACTCGACGTCGACAAAGTCAACCTTGAGCTTCTTGTCCGTCTTGACACCAATGAGAAGAGGCGACCCGCGACGAGCGGTCACGACTTCATTGGGGTAGTGGGTCGATTTGAAGACGAATGCAAACGAACCCTCGAGCTCCTTGAGCACCGTCTTGACGAGTTCGGTGAAGGTGATACGCTTGTCAGGTTGCGAATCGTAGATGTACTTCATGAGCTTAGCGACGGCCTCGGTATCGGTGTCACTCTCGAAGACATATCCACGCTTCTGCAGAACAAGCCTAAGCTCACCGCTGTTGGTGACTATGCCGTTATGAACGACGCAGAATTCGTTCTTGTCGTCGGAGCGATGAGGGTGGCAGTTGCGCTCAGAGGGAGCACCATGGGTTGCCCAGCGGGTGTGGGCGATGGAAACCTGAGACACAAAGACTTTCTCGACGTCGATGGTGCTCCCCGCGATCTTCTTCCGCAGGCCAGCGACCTTTCCAACTTCCTTGAAGTAGACGACCTCGCCTGGCTTGTCGCCATCAATACCGAGTCCGGCAGAGTCGTAGCCTCGGTATTCTTGGCGCGCAAGTCCAGCGCAGAGGACCTCAAGGATCTCCTGGCGGCGCTGCAAGACAAGTCAGCATGAGAACAGAATAGGAACTGTCGCGTCAGAAACAAGAACTCCTGAGCAGATCGAGCGAGAAGGGCCATTATCAGACGAATCAGCATGAGAACTTGGGGGCGCTTGAGCAACGTTTCGTCGCAAGCAATAACTCCCGGTGCCGTTAACATTAACCGTGCATCCAGGCTGCGACTGCCTTTGCTGCCAAGCTCGACAACCACCGATTCGCCCTGTTACCCCGAAGGAGATCTCGCGATATCCCCTCGAGTACATCTCGCGATAGCTCCTGAAGTATCTCTCGACGCTTCGCAGCGAGAAGGGTCATTATCAGGTAATTCAGCCACTCTACGAACGCGTAGCCCGCGCACAACCCGAATTTTGACCTCGGCGGGAGAAATCGCGAGGTAAATCGCAAAAATACACACCTTCTCCTTCAAAAAACTGCAGTAGCCAAAGATACCACACATCGCGTCAAAAGGAAACTAGTACGCAAGTCAATTTCAGCGCGTGAGTTGGAGAATATTCAACACACCTAAGAAGGAGGAAAGAGATAGTAGAGGTGGTGAGGGAGAAGGGAGAGGAACGATGGCCTGAAGGCTCGCTTATAAGGCTTCTGAATTGATGACGGAGTTTGTCAAAGGCGCCAGCAAACAGGGCAATACACCGCCTTCCTTCGGTACCTTCCTGTTTCCGACTACACTGCTTTCCCAAGAATATGTTGACAAGACTCCGTCGAACGGCTCAATAACGCCGTACTCGCCTATCCTTGCTGTGCATCCGTCTGAAATCAATTTCGCCGTCTTTTCTACATCAGCGTGGATTTCCTGTGGAGTTCTTCAAGACGTTCAACTCAATGCGGTGCTCTCAGCGTGGTGCTGCCATTTTTTTCAGTATGTTCAACTCGCCAAAGCTTGAGTTTGAACCGCTTCGTGTCAAATGTGTCAAATGTGCGTCGGCAAACGTTCGCTAATGTCTCTACTTGGAAACAACGCCCAACCATCAAACTCGGCGATGGCGGCGCCGAGCGCGACAAGGTATTCACCAACTGTTTGTTCACCGGTATAGCGGCTTGCGCCCGTGCCCGATGCCCCTGGTGAGACGCCACGGGAATTACCATCAGTACAACAATCGTTTCAACAGCGGAACTCTGGATCTCTTTGCTTGGCTGAATTCTGCTCCTGGATACATAACTCGGACTCGGACCCCGCACTAACATCGAAAGTTCCGCTGGCATAATATTCTTGGCAGCACGCGGTGATTGACCTGCTATGGAGGAAAACCTGGTGTAAATTCCGCCCTGCGTTATGCATTTTTTTCTTTCTTGACAGCCCGGAGTGACCTGAGCGCTGATCCTCCGGTGAAAGGAAGTATTGCTCAAAAATTTCATCTCCACCGAGTATGGTCTAAACCTACTTATGGCCCAAATACCGCAGGTTGAGCTGGAGCACCATCGGCGAGCAATCTGAGCGATGTTTACCCTTCAAGCTTGATACCACCAAGGTCGATCAAGGTTCATTGAAACAGTACTGCTGAACTCACCCACTACGTTATTACGGGCCACACAACTATCCTGACGATGCGGGGTGTTGGCGGCCCCCCCCCTGCCCGCTCTGGCCCGCTACCTTGAGGTACGGGCCCTAATACCAGTGAAAATGTGGTATTACCCCATTTTCATCAGCATTTTTCACGTAAAGGGCTTCCATTCTCCCGCTGCAAGTGCACCATCCCAGCAAGTACGCCTCTGGGTTATCACTAATTGTAGCTCAGGTACCTCCTCCGCAGCAGGTTGAACACGTTCGGCGAATAATCCGAGCTATGTTCACCTCCAGCCATGGCTGTGTGCGGATACAATCACATGAAATCCAACATGAACGCACAATTTCCAAAAGGTCTGCGATCAAGGTACACTAAAATGAAAGATATAAACTCACTTGACCACAGAATATCTTCTGACGGCATACAGGCCATGCGGGGTATTTTTCTCGTCACTAAACATGCGGTGGTCCATTGAAACCAAAGGCACGACTGGCCACAAATCTGACGGCATATACCGCAATGCGGGGTATGTTCTCGTCACTGTTTCCGTCAAACGTGTGATAGTTTATCAGGGATGCGGAAATAAGATTCATGGCAGTGCCCATGAAATCCAACATGGACCCACAATGCGAAAGCTTCAAGCTTCGAGTTTTGGATTAGTACTACCAAGGCGCATTGAAATACTTAAAAGGTATGAACTCTCTGCTGTATTTTCATAGGCGCAAAATGACCACAAAGATCTATTGTGACGATGCGGGGTATGTTCTCGTCATTGTTTTAACCACGCGGTGGTTTTATCAGGCACTGAGGCAGGCTGTGTCAGCGCATGTTACCGACGGAACGGAACCAAAATCAAACGGCTGAGCGATTGATATCACCAAATGCCGCTTGGACCGCTTCTCATGATCGCGTCGTTATTTCCCGCACATCTTTGAGTTCTTCAGAAACCATGTCAAGACTGAGCAATCGCGGCCAATACAAGTTCGTTGAAGACTTTCGAAAAGCCGACCAAGCCCGAGACGACTCACCTTAGTATCCCAAACGAACACCCTCTACTGCTCACCCACCTACCCATCCAACCACTGCCCTTCTTCCGCCCTTTCACAAACCTTCTTTAACACACCCGCCGCCCACTCAAAATCCGCCATCTCCACATACACCACCGCGCTCAACCGCGACCACCACCCCCCTCCATACTCAATCACCGCCTGGAACCCGCCGTAGTCCTTCGCCGTCGTTTGCGCCACCCAATTCTTCACCAAACTCGGCACCTCCTCCCGGCCCACCGCCTTCTTCCCGGCCGCCTCCCTCGCCGCCGCCAGCGCCTCGCACGCTGCCAGGTCCAGCGGCAGTCGTACGTTCGCGAAGAAACATTTGCCCAGCGTGCCGGCCTGGTTCTCGAGCACCTCCGTCCCGAGGAGTTGTGCTGCGCGCGCCCCGCCCTCGCGGGCGAGCGTTTCACAATAGGTGCGGATGGCGGCTTCGCCGCCGAGGGAGGCTCGGTAGTCGAGTGCGGAGGCGACGCAGAGGAAGGCCGACCAGTCGCTGGAGCCCGTGAACGCGAAGTTTTCCTCGAAGTACGATTCGCCGGTGGGTGGGAGGGGGTTAATGGTTGCGGGCGCTCCCGGGAGTCGGAGCGGGGCGAAACCGTGGGAGGTGGGGAGGGTGGAGCGCATGAGGGCTTGGTTGCGGAGGGGGACGTGGAAGATGGCACAGCCACGGGGGGTGAGGAGCCATCTATGGGGTGAGGGTGGTGAGCTCGGTTCTTCGAAGAGGGTCTAACTCACTTGTGGCAGTTGCTCACAAAAAATCCGGATCCAGCTTCCCCAGATCGAGGTCGACTTGGCCCACGCCATGCGCGCCGTCAATCAGACTGAGCACCCCCAACTCCCGACACGCCTCCGTTAGCACCTCGAACGGCATCCGCACGCCGGGCAAGCTGACGATCGTGTCGAAAATCGCAACCTTGACCCTCCGCCCTGCCGCTTTCTCCCCCGCTACGACTTCTTTAAACCTCCGCACCAGTTCCTCATCTTCAATTGGATACGTATACTCCACCTTCGCATCCTGCGCCTTTGTCGTCTCGCAGATGTACTTGACGGTCTTCTCGCACGCCCCGTAGATCGTCGCAAAATACACGATCACGTCCCCGTCGTCATACTGCAAGTTGCGAAGAACGGTGTTCATCGCCGTAGAGGCGTTGGGAACGAAGACCACGGTTTCGAATGGCACGTTGAGGTACTCGGCCATCAGTGCGCGCGATTTGCGCAGCTCGACTGGGTAGTCGTAGCGGATGAATTGGTCGGGCCGGGCTTCAGCGACGTCTTGCCAATGCCGGAGAGCGTCTCGGACAGGCTTCGGGTACGTGCCGAAGGAGCCTGGTGGTGTTTAGCTGGATATGGTGGGGTAGAAGAGCACCGGTACCCACCATGGTTTATGTTGATGTAGTCATCGTCGAAGAGGAAGTCCTTGCGCAATTTGCGGCCGAATGGCGAGGAATCGTTGGTTTGGGTGATTTCGCCCATCTTGGATTCTTTACGTTGAGGTTCGCTCTTGGACGTATCGTGGGGGAAAATCCAGGACTTGGCGAATGGTGGAAGGAAGGAAGTCTTCGAATCCGTTGGATGACTCCTTGATGGCTCTTCACGTTATCGTGAGTCAAGGCAATATCTTTGCAGATGGGAAAGTGCCTATGCATGAAGGCATCCTAAGACCCTTACCGGGAAGGTGTGAATCGGCGCAGCCTGGAAATTAATTGCGGATCCATGAGTTCCTGGAAATTATCTCATGATCGCCGTGCCACTGTCAAGACTGGGACAGAGAACTTTGAAACGAATGAGATTTCAATAGTGAAACGCAGATGAGGACACCTTGGCTCGGGCAGTCGATTTCATGTGTAGCATGCACGGAAAGTGACCGTTTCGTGGGAGCGCTGACTGGGATGTCGGCATGGCCGACCAGATGTCGATGGCGGGAGAAGTCGAATTTGAAGGCAGGAGGTAAGAGCAAGGATATTTGAGCCCAGGTTTCTTGGATAGACATTGTCCACGAATATAGTTTCTTACCAACCCTGTACCAACCCAAAAAGGGTCAGGAGATCGATGACTCCCGAGTAAGTTCAACCTATGGCAGATATTTCCTTACCCCATCATTTCCTAAGCTGAAGATGAATGAGGAGGAGTCAATTGTCTTGTCGCAGACACCAAACTCCAATCTCAAACTACACGTTTTTCAACCGCATCACGTGAAGCATAAGTATGTCGATTTGGCCATAGTAAAAGTGTGGACATGATAGTGTATGGTAATTTAATTGAGACGAACTACATAGAGCGGAGTACATATTGACGAGAGACATATTAGACACGAGAGACATATTAGGGACGAGAGACATATTAGGGGAACATATACAGTCTTGTAGCTAACAAGAAACCAGTGTCTTTTCTTCGATTTTCGGCGTTTTAGTATAGAATGTCCGCATACGGGGGCTTAACGTCCGAATAGCCGGGGTGGGGCGGGAGGGCAAAGGCGGTATGCCTTTGAGATGATTCCGGGCCTGGCGGAACACCTGGTCGAGCCATGCCGGCCAGTCGAGCTTCTGGCCGGGCTTGCGTAGCTGCCACTGGCTGAGCTGTCCGACCTCTTTGTTGAAGCGCTGGATGACCTCGCCGATTGTAGGCCGCATGGCGGGGTCTTTATGTGTCATGGAGTCGGCCAGCGGCTTGAGGAATTCCAGCGGCCCATGGCCGTCAGCGCCGCTCTGGAACCGCGCAGATGAGGATATGAGTATGCTGGCATATGATGATGAATCAAATTAACGCACCACGGAGGAGCGGATGAAATGGTGTTTTAGGAGATTTCCGAGGAAGTAGATGTCGGTCGGGAAGGGATTGCACTCGGTATCGGAGTATTCTGGGGGATTCCTGCCGCTACCGGGAGTTACGCGCTCCAGAGGGGGCCCTTTAGACGGATCGTAGCGCCGCGAGAGCCCGAAATCGATGAGGTAGTAGCGGGGCCAGCATTCCGTACGAGTGATAGAATACGCCAAGTCATCGTTATTTGGATTGAAATAATAATTCACTGGATGGAAGCCACGAGGAAACAACTGCGTGGGATCCTGGAGGATGTTAAGGAGGCTACAATCGCTTTGAGAGGGTTAGCACGGTCTTTGGTTGAATACAGAAAGGCTCATACCGATGTGCAACAAAGTTCTCGTGCATAAATTGTATACCCTATGTCAGTACGTGTCTCAGAAAGGAAAATGGTGGAAATGAATTAACGCGACTATGTACCTCGAATATTTGACGGAAGCAGTCAATAACTTCGCCAACCGTATCAAAGATAGGTTGATCAAATCGTATTAGACGAGGCATAACAATGATCTGCTTATCCTTGTCCTCCGGATCCTGCAGGACATCGAGGATAGGAATACAGTGGTTTCTAGAGTTTTCCGCCAACGCTGGGGTTGAAAACAGACAACCCAGCTCGACTTCGTGTGGGTGCGTCTTTTTCGATACCCATTTCAGCATCACTTGTTCTCCATCATAACGCTCCGCGTCCATGATATGTTTCCGCTAATGAACAGGCCATGAATGAAAATCAATTGTGGGGACATAGGTAATTATGAAAGCGCACCGGATGCTGGGCTTTGTGATGGGGTTTCGGACCTACGAAGCCCATATTAAATTTCGGGCGCAGCTGATATCCTGCCTTCTCCAGAAAGGGGCGACGCTGGAACCAAAATGCTTCCTTCTCGTATAACTGAGATTTGAGCTTTTCCAACATGGTCGAGGAGAGGGGAGGGGCAATGGAGAAGGAGCAGAGAGGAGGAGACGAGCAGCCACTAAAGCGCAGAAGTAGTGGGAATATTCACAGCATATTTATATGCACAGACCTCGCCGTGCATGCGTGCCCTTGCGAAGTGCGGATAAGGGATATCTACCGGTCACATGCAGATTTCAGGGACAGCCCACTGAGATCTGAGTGCGAATGTATTGGCGGATAAGCGATATCTACCGGTCACATGCAGATTTCAGGGACAGCCCACTGAGATCTGAGTGCGAATGTGTTGGCGGAGACTGCAGGCTGACTGACGAAGATTCAAGAATAGAAGCGGCAAGGCAGCCGGTAAATCCGTGAGCACACAACACAAGATGGTACACGTTCAACTTCGTATGATTCAGTTTGGATTATAAAAGATATAAGAATACTCATCGCCTGATGGTAAAGTAACCCCACAGACTCGAGCTCTGTTTCCTGGCGCGTCGCTGCTTGCGTGCACGCAAAACGCGCACAAGATCCTCAACAACGTCATCCACTCCATTTCCTGTCTTCGCGGACGTCTCGGCAAAGAGACAGTCAAGCTCTCGCGCAAGTGCCTCTCCGTCTACGCGGGTTACCTCCTGGTCGTGTGCAGGCCGGTCGCTCTGATTTGCCACTAGCGAAAGTACTGGGTTCTGCGCGTATGCGGCCTTGGCGCGTCGCACGGCGCGTGTGTAGGCGACAACGTCCTGGAAAGAGTATGGCGAAGTGGTGCTGTACATGAGAATGAAGCCGTCTGCATCACTGAGCGGGTGTGAATGGCTCATACTCTAACAAGTAAACCAGGTCCGAACCGAAGTAGAGTTTCCGCAGCATTATCGTCATAGCTTTCGTCTAGCTTGCGCTGACCCTGGTATATGTCGAGCAAGGTGACGATGGTTTTCTGGCCGTCGACGGTCAGTTTGCGCGAGAATCCCTGGTCGATCATGGAGTCGCTGGAGCTTCCAAGTTCCTTCACACATGCCTCGACGTTCACTGCCAAGTCTCAGAAATAACGGCACCACGAACTAGACACAGTGTCAGGAATTGAATTGGCGTTAAACGACGGGTTTGTACCCTCAAAATCGTCCAGTACAAACTGGGAGGCGGCTAGATTAGGCGGAGAAGGGGGAGGCGAACGCCATGTCACTCACCCGGCTAATGAATCGCGTTTTTCCAACGGCAGGCGCCCCAGCGAGTGCAATAGTCCAGGCATCAGCTTCAGTGTCATCGGTATCGGGCATCATTAAAGTCGTGAACGTCGGGGTCGTAGAGTGGACTGCTGTTTTGGCCCACAGGCCTTTATATAACGAAATGAAGGCGGCGTGGCAGCGACACGAGTTTGGGCATGCTGTTTCATGATAGACGCCTCAAACTACTTAGTGGCACAAATTTGCGATGTTACGCTATTTGGTTCACGGCAAACAGACGTACGTAGGTTCGGGACAAGTGCCAGCTGACCCCGAAGGTCCGTTGAGACAGAAGCAAAGACCAAAAAGACCAACCGAAGCAGGCCTTTCTGACCCGCGTGGTTTATTTGTTTGGATGTTTGGTCTATTTGTCCGTCGCGGCATCTCGCGGCATCGTCAGAATGGGGCTTGGACCGAACCTAAAACTGACGGCGGCCTCCTTCGGAGATTCGGAGTCAGTTTCATGATGCATGAACCCGAGCTCGGCCCGCACCTGAGTTGTAAACTATCATGTAGTTATTCAAAAGGGACCAGAAAAATTGAAGGAGACAGGGCTGCTTTTGCGTAAGGGTTACCAATAAGTTGAGCGACGTCGACTTGAAGACTTGCATGAATGCATTCACATTGACAATTTCACAGCACGAACTGGGTCAAAAGTAAGAAGGAACAAGGAGACGGTAAAGTGTAGAAGTGCGCTGTAATTTTGCTATGGGGGGTGGACCGCCAGAGATAAAGTACGGCGGGACTTTCGAATTCATTGTCGGAGAAAGAAAGCCAATAGGCGTGACTGTCACAATGGGTCACCCTGCTTGCTCTTGACCCAAAACGTCGACGTGCGGGTCTATTTCTTGGTCTTTCGGCGCGTTTCTGCCCACCTAAGGCAGCGTATACTCTGCATATCATATCGTTGAACTCTGCTGGGGTTTTATCCGCTAGCTTGGACCTAACCTCAACTGGCAATAGCCTTTATTTTTGCCATCTAGCTTGCCATCTTCTTTGCGGCTTTTACGCAATCTGAAGGCCAGCGCTCAGCGGATACTGTTGGAATACTTCGTGCAAATCCCTAGATTGACTTTGTTGTCTCATTGTTCAGGGTATGTTCTTTGGACTTTCTGCAAAGCGGACAGTCATAATTGAATACGTGATCTAGATCCTTGTTCCCATATTCATTTTTTAGACGCACTCTCCACCGCAATTTCAGGTTTTGAGACCTCGATATATCGCTCTTCCAGTTTTGCTGGTACGCACGTTTGAGGGCAGACCACGCGCGTGGATCTCTGATTTTATCAAGCAGACCCGGCGAATTTGAATAACAAGTCAGTGCGGCAAGTTGCAAACGGCTTGGAGTGTGCTAAAGCCTCCAAATAGATCCAAGTCATGGTAAACACACCTGAAGTCTCCGAGGTTACAACCAGTCCCACGCCGAGCGTTAATGGCTCTATAGCCAAAGCCACGAGCCCACCACCCAAAGTCACCAGTCCGCCGGCGCACCACCAAAATGCCTCAGAGGCTGACGCGCAAGAAATGGTCATCACCTCTCTGCGTGCTCAGATCCAGGACCTCTTTTCCCAAGTAACGCAGCTGAACGGGAAACTAGTCAAATCGTACGACCGCGTTTCAGACCTCGAGGACGACCTGCACATGTCGTCGGCCCAGGCCCGGCAATCGTCGCTCAAAATATCGCAGCTCGAGCTCGAGCGTACGCAGCACCTCTCGGCGCTGAACACGGGGCTGCTGGTTGAGAAGTCGCACGTCACGGCAGAGCTCACGCGGCTCATGGAGAAGGCGACAGAGGAGGCGGCTCAGCGCGGGCAGGCGGAAACGGCTAAGGCGAATATCGAGAAGGACTTGGACGATCTGAGCACGACGTTGTTCACGCAAGCCAACACCATGGTCGCGGAGGCGCGGTATGCTCAGGCGATGTCGGAGCGCCGGGTGGACCAGGCCGAGACGGCGCTGAAGGGTGCGGAGGAGATGGTCGGCATGATGCAGAACCGGATGCAAGAAATGCAGTACGAAAAGGACGAAGCAGAAAGAAAGGCGCGAGAAATAGCGGTCGTCATGGGCAAGGGGAAATGGGTGGACAGACGGAGAGAAAGCGGCAGCACCTTCACCAAGGAGAAGCGACTGTTGAGCTCGCATCTTCCCTACCAGGAATTCCTCTTGTTCGTCGCCCATTTACGCTCCGTGCACCCGTCATCTCCATCCCCTCCGCGATGACGACGCTCCTGCCGATGGCGTTTTTGGCGCGACTTTCTTCTGAAGATTCGTAGGTCCATAATTTCAGCACGTCAAGCTGGTCTGATACGCTTTCAGAGAACCTACCGTCAGGCTCGACCTAGCACCGTCACTTAACTGGCTCTCTCGGCGCTCTGTTCTTGCCGCGATACATACTGGCCAACTGACCATCGAGCCTATGTCGTCCAGTGTTCTGCTCGCGGAGTCATCTTCACCACCAGCAATATACCCGGCCTCAACAGCAGCAACAATAACATTTCCTGTGCACTTTGTGGGATGCCAATATTTTCTAATCCCGAGATGCATTCTCACCGCCACGTCGCCCCACCTACGCACCCCTCCATGACCAACGGCGGAAACGCCAACTCTTGGTCCGCATCTGTCCTGAAGAAGACCCTAGCCTACACCACCCCGAACGGCTCTCCAACCCCTCCGCCGCGCTCAATGTCACGGCCACCACCACCCGTACACAACGACTCTTCGGGCCCGTCCCCTCCCCAGATCCATATCTTCCGCATCGCCACGCCGCTTCCGCCCCCACAGCCCATGAACCCGCCCACGCGCTCCTCCAGCCCCTCCCCGTTCCTCCCCTCCGTCGGCTCGTCTCGCGCCGCCGCCGCCCCGCAGCAGCAGAGTACAAACGCCCTGAGCAACCTCTCGCTGAACGCCTCACGCAGTCCGCCTCGGCGGCGACGACCATCTACCCGCTGTGCACATCGGGCTGGTGCCTCGCGCGCCTGCGCACGACGTGCACGCTGTGGGCGTTCGTGCGCACGGGTGTCGTCGAACGCGTCTGGGAGGAGGAAATGCCGACCATCCTCCCTGTGGCGCCGCCTGCGGGAGGCGACGCAGGAACGGGCCCGCCGCCGGTGCCGCCGCGCCGCCGCGGGCTGTGGGACATGGCGAGCAAGCTCGGGGGCGCGCCGTGAGCTGGAGCGGTGACTCAGGCAAGAGAAGAAGGTCGCAGAGGAGAAGACCCTCCCGACACCGCCGCCTGTGCATCCGGCCATTTCGGCGCCGAGTCGGCCGACAACGCCCGCGCCGCCGTTGCCAGCGCGGAGCGGCCGCAGGCGCATGTCGGTTGCGCAACCACCGGCTCATCTTCCTGCTGCGCGGGTCGCGCCGCCCAAGGTCACGGAAGCGGAGCTGCCGAATCCTCATCTGGAGCCTGCGCCTGTGCTGCCGAATCCCCATCCTGAGCCGGCTGCCGTGAATGCGCTGAAGGAGAGGCGAAGCAGAAGCGCATGTCCGCGCATCAGGTGCCGCTGCCCATCTCGCGGCCACAAACCCCAATCGATGGGTCCGCGTCTGTGCCGCCTGTTGTTGCCAGCGGCACGACTGATCCGGCCGTTGCTGCCCCGCGCCTGGCGCTGCTGCTGGTGCGCCTCCTCCCCTTCCTCGTCGCGCGGCTGCGCGGCGCCCTGTACCTCCCCCGCCAGGCGCAGCAGAGACTCCTGCCCTCGCACTCGCACCCGCACCCGCACCCGCAAACCCCGTTGTTCCAGATGCTGCAATGAGGCGGCTGTGGCTGCATCCGAGGCACCTGCTGCTCCTGTAGCGCCTATCGTAGAGGAGGATGAGTCGCAAGCGACTGCACCACCAGAGGCAGTTGAGAAAGCGGCTGACGCCGAGGTCCCAGTAATGGCGGAAGAGACCAAAGTGGATGGAGACGCACCTGCGGCTGCGGAGGCAAATCCTACCGTTGAAGCAGCTGTGGAGACGATTGTAGAGGAGAGGAGAAGGAGAAGGAAGCTGAGACGGAAGCGGTCGAGGCCAAGGCAGAGGCAGAGGCAGAAGTTGTGCCGCGCACGGACTCGCCTGTCCCTGAGGAAGTAACGAAGACAGAGAAAGAGATGAAGACGAAGCCTACAGTGCTCGAAGACCCAGAAGAAGAGAAGAAGGACGAGGACGAGGATCGCGAAGCGTACGTCGGGGACGTGACCTGGGAGGAACGGACGTGGAAAGAGCTTGTACGTCTGCGGGAGGATATGTTCTGGGCGAGAATCGGGGCGGTAAGGTCGTCGTAAATTTATCTTATTCTGTCTACGACGCGTACAACATACGATCTTCATGTACATAGAATTATTTTTATTGATTTCAAGGGTCCGACTTTTTTGTTTCTGGGTTAAAGCCTTATGATTTTAACGAAAATCCATCAATAATGGCCACGCGATTCGAAGCGCAACTGTTTTCCATTTTGCTGACTCGCCTTTAACCGCCACCATCCACCATACTCACGAGAATCTCAGCTAGCCTACATCTGGTGTGATTAGCCATTGTGGCGCTACTGCAGTACGACAGTGCTGCGCGCCACTGTCATAGGCATTTACCTATTTATTTCAAGCTTACACCGGTCGAATCGCTGTTGCAGAGCCTGCAGACGCCTTTGATAACATCCGGGTTGCCCAATTGACTTCAAAGGACCCACACTATATGCCGGGTGATTTGGATCCCAGAATGCAAGAACCGACATCCTTTTCTGCCGAGTCCTACTTTGCAACGCAGCCGGCACCCCCAACGCTCGCGCAGGACATTGCTGGTGTTAAAGAGTTCGCAGCTCGTCAAGCCGCACAGAACCGGAACGTCGTGCTAGTTACCGTGAGTGTTTCTCAATGATAAGACTTGGAATCTAATTTACTCGATTGTGCAGAGCGGAGGAACGACTGTGCCGTTGGAACTCAACGTGTGAGAGCGTTACCCTTGCGTTCCGCACACAGCTCATGGTGCACTGTTATAGTGTGCGCTTCTTGGACAACTTCAGTGCCGGTAAGCATCTCCATCTCCTTGTGTGAGCCCATCTTGACAAAAACAACCCTCAGGAACGCGCGGCGCAACGTCTGCAGAATATTTCCTCAAGGCCGGCTATGCAGTCATCTTCATGCACCGGCAGTTCAGTCTGCAGCCCTTTAGCCGGCACTACTCGCACTCCACGAACCCGTTCCTCGACTTTCTCGCCGTGGAAGAAGAGACGGTGGGCATCACGGCGGACAAGCGTGCGGACGCGGACCTGCTCGGGGTGCTCACGGCGTACAAGCGCGTCCAAGCTGCGGGCACGTTGCACACGCTCACATTCGTTACGGTGAACGACTACCTCTGGCTCCTCCGCGCCGTCTCCCAGGAGCTCTCCGTCTTGCGGCGCCGTGCGATGTATTACCTCGCTGCCGCTGTCAGCGACTTCTTCTTGCCCCGCCAGAAGATGGTAAGTTGTCGCTCGCCTCGTTACTTCGAGATGTATCAATTAATACGGACCCCGCAGTCGGAGCACAAGATCCAGTCCGGCAAGGGCAGCCTGCACATCGAGATGGACCAGGTCCCTAAGGTTCTCAAGCCCATGGTGGAGGAGTGGACTCGGGACGGGTATATCGTGTCGTTCAAGGTATTATTGTTTCTTTTCCCGCTCTGCTCTCTATTGTTATACAGGGATTAACTAACTACCTTCTACCAGCTCGAGACGAAGAGCGGCTACTCATTCCCAAGGCACGCGCGGCGCTGGAGCGGTACGGCCACCAGGTCGTCATCGGGAACGAGCTTCACACGCGCAAGTGGCAGGTCATCTTCGTGGAACGGAAGCGGAAGCCGCTGCCGCCCCTGCCGCCCGGCGCGGAGGAAGAGGTTGAGGCGTCTGCAGTGGAAGTCGAACCGGGAGTGCAGGCCACGGCGGAGTCACCGAAACTCCAGCGGTGGACACCGAGACAGTCGCCGAAACCGAGAATACCGCCGACGCAATCCCCTTGGTCCCAATCTCAGACGCGCGTAGTAGTGCCCCAAATACTGACGCGAATACACCCGCTGACGCACCCGCGCCGCCCCCGAAATCGCATGCGCACGACGAGCAGGACCAGAGAGCATGACCTTCGTCGAATCTTGGCTCAGGATTCCGCTCGTCGCAGAGGAAACGGCGCAAGGGAAGGAGATCGAGGAGGATATCGTCGGGAGCTCGTGAGGCGGCATACGGAGTGGATCGATGGTGCGCGGGAGTAGGGCGGCAGCACATAGATATTGGAAGCAGCAACCTAGAGTATACCAAAGTACTAACGAATCAGCCATGCCAAACGAATCAGGGATTTGAGTTCAGGTTGAGCACGTCGTGATTGAGAAGAGTCCTGGATCCATACGTCGAGTTCATGTTCTTTCCGAGGGGGCAGATAGGGCATTTTCGTTACCCCGATATATTTGCGGGTTACGCCGAGTCCTAAGGTAGTTAGAGGATTAAGTAGGGCCAGATCCCTGAGGGACCTGTGGTAGATAGGATACATCAACTGCAAGTATTCGGCTTGCACTGGGGCGAAGTCAAGTTCATTTTCATCAGGGTTTGCCCCCGGAGTTATATGCTTGTCTCACTTTTTGCCCGGGCCTGGCGCGCTGTCATTGCCGTTGCGTCCGGGCTAGGTCCACTTTCGAGATCTGCAGCACTGTACAAAAGAAAAAATGCGTCAGCGCTTCCCATTGTCTGCGGAGGGATGAAGAGGGCGGGGGCGGGTGCGGAAGGCCGAAATAACAAGAGCAAGAGGACCTAAGTGGGGAGGACGACCTGACCACACTTCAGCGGCTGCGGGGGTCGGGCTTCGGCCCAGTCATACTGGCAGCCGAGTGAAGCGAGGGCAAGCGCGCCGTGTGGCTGGGGAGAAGCACAGACATGGTTGTCGCGGTCGGAGCGCTTTTGCTGGTGCTGCCACCGACGGCACTGACAGAAGCCACGCCGGCTCGCCGTGCCCGGGTCAGCGTTCTCGTCGTTCGCCTCGTACGCTGCACGGCTGCGCTTGCGGGAGCTGGGCTGGATGCGGGCGTCGGGTTGGCTGAGGGCAAACAGGAAGGCGGGGAGGAGGTGGGTAGGGAGGTGGCGCGGACGGTAGGGTGAAGGACGTGGACGGCCGCGGCGGGGCGGAAGGGGAGGACAAGAACGACCCGCGCCTGTTTCTGAGCCCTGCGGCTCGAGCTCAGAACCTTGATTGCGCACACAATGGATGAAGGGTGAGTAAGAGGACTCGAAGCTAGACATTTCCATCGGCTCGAGTTAGTTTTCCACGTCCTCGTCGTCGCAGGAGCGACGTGAGAGTGGGGCTGGCGAGGACGATGGCGGGGGTGATGCGAGCATGAATGGCGGCGACGAGGATCTCAGACGCGCAAGCGATGATGTCGAGAGTATTGAAGACACGGGTACCTGCGCCGGGCGAAAGGCAGCGACGGGGCGGGGGCGGTCGAATGCTTTGGCTTCTGCGCATGACCTCTGACGGCTTTCGTCCTTATCGCGTCAGTAATACCTCGCAGAAAGCGGTGTTCCTCCTCCACCCGTTGCCACTCCTGCGCAGCGACGGAGCGCAGGTCAAACTGGAGCTGGTCAGCGCGCTTCTCCGCAACGGCAGCTCTTTTCATGTTTGTCTCCGCCGTTCACTCAGACTCTTATACCAGTCAGCAAGTTGCGTCTTCTCCACCTGGAGGGCCGCGTTCTTCCTGGCTAGGCACTCGTTCTCGTCCCGCAACTTCAGCTCCTCAACAGCAGGCGCAAGTCCCACTCCCCCACACGCAGAAATTCGGCCTCGAGGTGCGCGCCGGCGCGCTTCCCTCTCAGCCTGCTTAACGCGCTTTTCGGCCTCCTTGAGTTGATTTGTGCGCTGCTGCAAGTCGGCCATTGCCTGACGAGCCGATAAAGCGCGGTCAGCGTCGAGCTTGGCTTGGCCGGCAGTAAGTTGAGCCCGGAGATTAGCAAGCCGCGTCCGCTCTGTTTCCAGCTGCTCCCTCGCTGTGTCGAGCCGCGTCCTGTCCGTCTTGAGCTGCTTCCGTCCTCGATTTTGCTCGAGCTTTTTCTGGTCACTCTCGAGCTTCTTCTGGTTCGCCAGGAGCTGCGCCTTGTCGGCTTCGAGCGCCTTCTCCGTCGGAGTGAAGCGCGGCGGAGGGCAAGCGTTGCCTGCCTACGGAGAATCGGGTCAGCATTCGTATGGAACCCAGAGCTGAGCCAAACAACAAATATACGTACTCCGTCCTTGGCCGTCTGACGCGCACCTAAAGCGCGGTCCGAGTCGGTTTGAGCGGCGGTGAGCTGGGCGTGGAGCCAGCGAGCTGCGCGCGCTCCCGTTCGAGTTTCTGCAGGCTAGCGAGGAGCTGCGCCTTTTCGGTTTCGAGCGCCTTCGTCGACCGTCCGACATGCTTCAAAGCCTGAATAAAAGACGCGTCTCAATGTCCACTTCAGCTCTGAAATCCAGAGCAAACGAGAACTCTACCATATCCTCTCCCTCGCTTTCTATTTCATCCTCCTCCTCGCCCCCAGCACGCTGCGGCACACGCCTGTGGGATGAGGTTTTTTGGGGGGCTGCCCAGCTGCAAGCAGCTTTCGCAACCGCGTATTCTCCTTCTGTACGCTCAAGAGCGCATCCCACGCGCTGGGGGCCGGGTATACTTCAAGGGCTGGAGTTGAATTCATCGTCGTTGAGGAAAGAAGAGTGTAGACCGTTGGTCCCACGCTCGATGTCAACGCCGCCGCCTATTTATCCGAGACGCGTCGCGTCGCCCAAATTGGGAAATGGCATAGGGGCATACACTGTGTCATACTCAAGACTTGGACGGCCTGGCGCTTGGTATTGGTATCGAATGAAGGGAGCTGCGATGAGTGTCAACGGAAAAAATCTTGGTTGCAAAGAGAGTATTAGTAGCGGATAGACGGTTTTTCAACAGCTCCTTCCATTCCGACAGTGTACGTAGTGTCCGAGGGAGAAGAAGATGGGTGGCCAGTTTCTTCTATGCAGTGCTTGTCGTAAACCATGGCTGCTACAGAAAACAGTAGCTCCTCTTCGAGCTTCTCCAGCAGGGAATCGAGAAGCCCGTGCGGCGGAACCCACGCAGAGTAGCCTGGGAGTCCAAGCGATAGGACCTAAAATATCTCTGTTCTCGAGTGGACCAGCGAAAATTGCATGATTTTCTTCGCTCGTAGCGGCCCGACTGAAACAAGTTGATAGAATGCGCCGATCTTTTGTCTTCATAAGATCCGAGTCATCGATCCATTGACTGCTGG
Organism: Mycena galopus ATCC 62051; assembly: GCA_014925785.1. Classification (NCBI taxonomy): domain Eukaryota; kingdom Fungi; phylum Basidiomycota; class Agaricomycetes; order Agaricales; family Mycenaceae; genus Mycena; species Mycena galopus. Next base: position 231,746 of record WIQG01000160.1, read on the forward strand.
CGTCGAGCCGTCGATGTTGAACAGCCAAAGCCAGGAGGAACAGATTATAGCTGCTTTCTCGAGTGAGTATTGCAGGCATGTCGCGCCGTGCAAGAACCAAGTTTGAAACCCCTGCCAGGGTGAATGAGTCATGCGTAACCTACTGCGCTGCCAGGTGGGCGACAGGGGCTCTAGTGATCGAGCGACCGTGCAAGGAAATGGTGCTGGCAGAGAGGTGACTGCAAGCCTGCCCGCGCTGCAGAGGATGAAAGAGAAGAGCCCCTTCTTAACGTCACATACTCTTCGAACCAAACATCATGATCCAAGTAACCTTTCGGTGTCGACATCGTCTTTTGAAGGCAGAAAAAAGAGGGACTGCGGAGGCCCAGTGTGTGCCCATAGGTAGAATTACAAGCATAGTACAATCAAGTCCGTCCTTAGTAAGGTAGATAGGTCCGCGTACGCCTAGCGCGTAAAATGCAAATTATGATGTATAGATACAGCAGGTCTGTGGAAGCGTTAACATAGAAAAAGTGGTCTGTGAAAACGTAGTAAACATAAGTGTCCGTGAAAGCATGCGTGATCGAAGTAAAGGAATGAGAAACGAACGAACCGACAAAGCCGGAGAAACCAGACTCAGAGGTTATGACTCTGAGTCGCGGTTGAGGCTTGGAGCCGTCGAGAGATGCGAGAGACTACGCCCACGTGCGAACGCGGCCCCGACGCCAGCCATGGACGTTGGACGCCCCTCCACTGCAGCCCTACCGGCATCGGCATCGGGGAGGAGCGGGAGGTTGACGCTGAGCACACGGCTGTGCCGCACATTGTCCGGCGAAGGTTCCGCAAGGAAGGGCGAATGGTCCCGCGGGGACACCGGTGGTGGCGGCGACACCGGCAACAGTAAGTCCTCCTGCTGTTGTACGGGTACGGGCTCTGCGACCTTGACCGTCTCTTTGCCAAACCGGTAGCCAACGCCGTCGTCCATCGACGGCTCGACCTGCGTGCGGTCTGTGCTGACAGTACGCAGCGAATGCCTATATGCATCGTACCGACGCTGACGCAGCTCGTCCTCCGTGGGGAGCCCGTCGTCGCCACGCTGCGCAAGCTCGTATAGACCCAGCGCCATGTGATCCCGCGACTTGGCGTCGCGCGCGCTGAAGTCGTTCCCATTGTCGAGGTCACGCCGGAGGCTGCGGCGTACGAAGAACCAGCGCAGGCCGAAGAGCAGGAGGCACAGCCCGACGAAACCGGCGAGCCCAATGAGCACGTCGATGCCAACACTCGGCTTGCGCGAGCTGCTGGAGCTTGCGGTAGTGCTGCCGTCCGCGTCGCCGAGGGGCTGATTCAGCACACGCACGCGGTGGAACTCTTCGAGCGCGACAGTCGCGTTCGTGAGGCCCAGAAGCCCGAGGCAGGGGCGCACTGTCGTGTCGTTGGGAGTCGTCGGCGGGAACGACCCGTTTGCGTAGGGGATGTCGTACGCGAACACTGAATACACATTGCGAAGAAACGGCACGCCGAAAACCATGTCGCCGACGTTTGAGCTCGGATTGCGGAGGATTGCATCGGCGGATGCTTGAATGAGCCCGATACAGCTGGTCTGGTCTGCCGCGTCCGCTGCCGGAAAGGTGGACAGGTCCAGCGGGTGTAGCGGAATTTCGGTTCGGTCGTCGAGCGTAACGGTCATATTTAGTGGCGTCGTACATGGGAAATAATCTGGAGAAAATAGGTTAAAAACGCGGGACACAGGGAGCAGCAAAATAAAAAATTATAGGACCTACACATGTTGTTAGAGGCCGGCTGGACGCCGATCGCACCGTAGATGGCATTGGCGACAGCCGTAGTTGTGAGGATCGTAGGTACACCAGTATCGAGCACCGCACTGGGGAAGGCGCCATTCGCACCGGGACCCAGGGGGATCGGCATTCGCGATGAATTTGTGTACACCGTAATGCCGCGCACGGCACCCTTCCAGAATAATGGTCCCTTGATGGAGGGCGCATAGAGCGTGCTGTACTGAACTTGTGATGGATCTGGAACGAGCGCTGCAGGATGTCGTCCGATACCGAGTACTGAGGGTACTGCGTCGCTCCCTGGGCGCTCGAGGGCAATTGAGAGGAAACGGGAGGCAGGGGCCGAAGACAATGGTGTTATACCGAAAAGATTGGACGTCCAGACAGCACCGTCAGGCGTGTCACCAATCTGGGGCGGGATGTCCTGCGCAATTATGGAATTTGATGGGAGCGCAAGACCGAGTACACCCGAAAATTGGGACGTGAGGGGTTCGGACTCGACTTGGTCGGCGGCAGCTGTTGAGTAGCAACTTGAATACGTAGCAGATTGACGAAAGACGGAGGAGGCATACCAAAAGCCTGATTGTCTATGCCGTATCCACCAACCGTTACAGAATCCCAGACGATCGGGCCAGAGACATTCCCCACCAGGTATTCAATGCTGAATTCGGAGCTAGTGGGAATGTCCGTAGTGGGGATGTACAGGGGCACGTTGTCGCAAGCGGATGAGCTACACGACGAGGACGCGATCCACTGCGACATGTGAGCGACACTCACGAACAGAAGGTTGAATAGGTACGAACCATGTCCGAAGACCCAGTGTCAACTTGGAGTGACAAATTTTGAGGGTTTGAGTCCGACCCGACGAGTACCGGCAGTGTGTACAAACTGCAAGGACAAATAATTTTAGCATGTTCGTACCCAATGGGTTACAGGTTAAGCTTCAGACAGCGCATTTAGAGGACTTTGGTGTCACCGCCTATCACCCCAGGGCTTCCACCACAGCCACCCCCACACCGAAGGTATTTCCCCCACACCGAAGAGTGCCCCGAGGAAAGTCCCAGCCTCCAAGGGACAATGCCCCAGACTGCGCTACCGTCGGCTCGAAAAAAGGAAAACAACCCACACGTCGTTTGGTCCGTCCGAAGAAAATTGCAGCGGCAACACGATCCCGTCTTGCCCGCCACTTCCCTCAGAGTCCCGCGGCCGCATAGTTCTCCACGGTAGGAGGCCATTGGAAGGCATGGCAGTCGCCCGTCCCTTGCCTTTGTCCTTGCTTGCCCACATGCGGTCCCAAGACGCCGACAATTCAATAGCCCGTTTTCTCCAGTGGTCGGCCTGGAATTGGCAAGACCTTGGACGGCTGAGAGTGGATCAGGATTGCAGCGGGCACAAGAATGAGGAAGTGAGGTGCAGGAGGCAAGACTGTTAAGCCTCAGACCAAAGTGGAGTGACCGGAGGACCCTGGCACGATCGGCAACAACCTGATGGAAATATAACCGAATGAGGCTGCGTAGACAAAAATCTGCTCCGGGAGTCGGTTCGACGGGAATCACGGTCAAAAGCAACCTGTCGGGGAAGAAAAAAAAGAGTAAAATGGTACAGAAGAAAAGACACAAAGTATAGTACAAGGTTGATTTTTAGTGCCTTCAATTACGTGTAATTGGGATCGACGACGCATACCAACTTCGGGTACGTACATACATTCGAAAAGTATAAAGGCTCGACGGTTGAAATTATCACACCCACAGTAGTGCCAAGTACAGTGCCAAGTACAGGCTCGGATAAGTAGGAGAGGATACGTTTTTGACGCAAGTCACAAATTGAATGCAGCGGCCATAAAACGCCGTCGACGTGGAAAACACCGGAGCACGCAGGATGTGAGAGCTGACGACCCAAACTCCTCTCCATGAGCTCTATCTCATCCACGAGCCCCTTGCATGCCGCGTTCCCGTCCCGCAGCCCTACCGGGAACCTAAAGTACAGTTCAACGAGGGATGGTTTTCATCCAAGCCGAAGACGCCGCTACCGTGACTGAATAGGGTCCGACAAAAAAAACCACCTCGGAAACGCGGGATGTGGGGAGCCAATTAATATCAGTTGATCTACAAAATAAAATACTGCGGAAGGTGGAATTCGACCTCCCATGTCAGCTAGAGACAGCCTAGGACGTGTGTAAGGTTGTCGTTCTCGTCGGAGAGCATGTAGATTTCTACTTAGGTCCGGCGTCTTTGTTTGATGGTCACACAGGAAACGCGGAACTGGGGTGCGGGCACCGTTCTAACGGCGTCCGATGAGGAATACAGGTTAAATGATTGCCCTGCAGTTCAATGGCTGGACCAGAAACCGAATAGAGGTCATTAACAATTGTAGGCACCAGGGTTCCCCGTGGGGCGGCCGAGAAAATCGGAGGATATTCTCCGGCTTTCTGGAGACGGCATATAGATTGTCTGAAACGCTGGCGGATGAAACAGAGGCGAAGTAGAACTCCCTGGCTGCGAGACGAGAAACCGGATAGAACCTGCGGTGATTTTTCGTGAGTTTGCAATTTGGGCACAAAACGATTGGTGAAGTATCCAGGCAAATTTCCCGTGGACATCGATTCCATTGCGAGGAACACGAAGATTATATTCTCGGCCTGAATCACGGCGTCGGAATCATTCAAGACCAGACCTACCACCGCTACCGACATGTTTTTGAAAGGGAGGCTACGCTGCCTATTGGCCAAAGCTGTATTTCGGCCAAGTCAGCGTTGGTGGGCATTTGAAGTTGTATGCACCATGGCATATACAACCTACGAGCTCAAGCATCTTCAGCATCCCCCTCGCCCAGCCGCACGAGCCGCAGCTCGCCATCCACGAGGAGCTTTGGGTGCGGGACCACCCCATTCCAAAACTCGCGCGCCTCGAGCGTACTCCGCCGCTCCTTCTTGACGCGCGGCACCGCGATCGCCGTGCCCCGTGCGCATCTTATCACCAGTGTCCGCTCGGGCTTGTGGTATACCAAGGCGCCTGGGACGTCGGATAGTGTGGGCGGTGGATAAGTGACGCTGGGGTCATGGAGGTGCAGCCGGATACCGGAGGACATCCACGCCGTCAGTGCGCGCTGGTGTCCGATGGCGCGGTGGCGCGTCACGATGTCTTCCGCCGTCATAGTGGTAAAGTCCAGTATGGCATCGGCGACGGTGATGCTGTGCGCGTGGGGGGTTGGGGACTCCGGAGGCTGGGGGGTGGATTTCGCCTGAAAAACAATCAGCGAAAGTACTAAGCAGAAAGTGAAAATTGCGCAACTGTTCCAGCGAGCATCTCGCGCAGAACATGGACGAGCAGCTCGCCGCCGTGAACCGCAAGCTCAGTCCTCAGAGACGTAAAGGTCGCGTCACGGCTTAAAGGCTACCGAAGCACGGTAAGCAATGCCTCAGTGGAGAGCAGAAATGGAGCACACTATCTGAGTCGTGGCCCAAACTGGGCCCTTGTCTATTCCGCGCTTCAGCATTTGTGCGACCGAAACACCCGTCTCTGTCGCGTTGTCCAGAATAACGTGCTGGATGGGGGCGGGTCCGCGGTACGCAGGCAGTATAGAGCCGTGCACATTCAGTCGACGCGCTGGCTCGAAGAGATCGAGCTGCGCCGGGGTGAGAATACGCCCAAACGACGCGGTTATAAGGACGTGGTTTGGTGCAGCAGAAGAGAACGGTGGTGGCGGCTTCCAGTGCTTGAAATCTGGTTTTTCCGGGGGTATAAAGTCCACTGGCACATTCATCGTCTGGGCCAATGCCTTAAGGGGCGCTACATTTGCGAAAAATGAGAATCGGAACACAAAAAATGGTCTTCAGCGGCGCACAGTGACCCAACCGAGTCTCCGGGCTAGTGGCTACGAATATGTCCTCCCATACATCTGTCGGAACGTGAACTACGCGTTTAGACTCGAAAGGTCTATCCTTACCTCGCGAAGTGTATAATTTGCGGAAAATATCGCAGGAAAATTCGTCACGGCCCAGGAAGAGAATTTTGAACCTATTTTGGAGAGGCGTAGCCCGGAAATGTCGTTTGAACCTAGAATTGTAGCATAACGACTGAGGAGGCCGTGGTAGCACTGAGTCTCGACGGAAACAGCGCGAAAGCATAGAACTGAGTGGCAGTGCCTGACCCTAACCCTGACGCCGCTTTGAGGGTCAACCAAAACCTTATCATCCCAACACTCATCACCGTGAACATTGAAGCTTACAAAACTCAAAACACCTTGTAGCTATGTCTCCTAGGAGCTATTCGACACGATTATTGGCGAAGCTGGCGACGAAGAAACCCTTCAGTCTTGCGCCCTGGTGTCTTCGTCGTTTCTTCCATCTTCTCAGCGCAGGTCTTTTTCGGAAGATTCGCATTGGACGTGATCAAGATGTTTCTGCCAATCTATTTACCGAATCCCCACATCTCGCGACACACGTACGCCATTTGACCGTCCAGATCTCCTCGAAGCTTGCCGCTGTGCCGCTCGCCCTCTGTTTGGTGGAAAATATCGAACGTTAGAACCTGGTATTCGCCGTCGAACCACTATCCACTGGGGTCGAATGGGCAGACGAGGGTCCTCTGCCCGTCCTAGGTCCCTCATTCATGAATCGCACACAGCTGCTCCATCTTCGGCAGGTTCATTTTCAGCTCCTCCAACGAAATACCTTCGATTCTGGGGACGCGTTATTCGAACGCTTTTTGCCCGCCATGCAATCGAGGATGCCAGGGCCGGGAATCCTAATGTGCACCTTGACTGTATAAAGTAAGCCATAGATATTTCTCTTCCAGCTGTCGCTGAAGTATTTTTGTAGGCTCATTATGCATACTACTTGGGCCTTATCATGTTGTATTGGTCCACGTAAATAAAATGGATGGAGATGGTAAGTCCGATATCGAGAGTGCTTTCACGCGCTCCAAGTTCCAAGGTTAATCGTGCGGCTATTTGGCGGCTATTGAGAACGAGAATACTTATCGAACCTAAATCTCCGAGGTATCTCCGAAATGGACACTCACCTGATCTTTTCGGATAAAAAGGACTTGCTCGACTGAAGCGCGGCAACAATGGAGAAGCACACTGAAGTTCCGACAGTCTACCCACCTGTACTAGCGCAACTTGATGCACCACAGACCGACGCGGAGCTGCCACCTGTTGCGAGCTACCAACCATCGGAGCGACAAATCCTCCTCGGGCGAGTGCAAACTGCCGCAATGTGTTGGACTGTGTTCCTCGCTGGATGGTGAATACCGTTACACAGTAGAGGGCCTATGTGACGCTGTGCTTCAGGAACGATGGGACTTTGGGTCCCCTTCTTCCACGAATTCAACACGTTTATCATGTGGAGATTTCGGTTTCGCCCGCGAATAATTAGCTGAATTTTTCTAGCTAGGATATTTGATAGTGTCCCTGCTTTTCATATGCGCGTGCATGGTGCGTACTTTGCTTCTCTTGTCTTATGTCCACCTATATTGAGACTAATGTAGGGCTCAATAACGGGAGCGTTATTGACTATATCACTGACCCCAAAGCTCGGCTTCGGCAAAGTATAATCATCTTTCATTTGCCGTAACATCGTTTACTGAACACATGCCGTAGCTTTTGATTCTGAGTACCTGGCGACTTTCTTTAGGTACAGACCAAACTCAATCCCTACAGGTCCTATCTTTCAAATCATCGGCCATAGTTTACAGGCCGCGGCGCTCCCTTTCCCTGTTTTCGGGCTATCCTGTTTTCTCAATGGGATCGGCGTGTCCGTACTGGTATGGACAGTTTCAAGATTGCGAATTAGCCGCCAACTAACATCTGAACCAAGGATGCCCAAGCGAACGGCTATGTAGCGAGCTTTGCCCGGAACCCCGAATCCAAGATAGGGTACGTACAGGCCGCCTATGGTGCGTTGCTGAACCGAAAGTCTGTACACCCTTGAATTTATCAGGCGCGGGCATCTTCGCCGCTCCTCTCGTGTCCACGCAATTCGCCCAATTGGAACACTGGTCGTTCCACTATCTGGTTTCCCTGGGATTCACGTTATCCAATATGTTGATTTTGTTCCTCGTTTTCCGCGGAAAAACCCAAGACGGTGTGTATTGTTGACTTTCTCTTGACTTTCTCTTCGAAATACTTTATTCCATATCCTGACAATCTCCTCAGAATGTCTTGCCAAGCTTGGACAGCCAATAGCTGACAAGGGATCCAGCCGCGACAGTCACATGCGACAAATCCTAACCATGAAGACATTGCATCTCATAGCCCTCTTTATTTTTGTGCATGTGGGCTGCGGCGTTGCCATTTCAGGTCAGCTTTACCATCTGAATGTTCAAACTTTTCTTGTTGAACCGGACGTTGAGGCTGGACCGTCAGTTTTATGGTGACCGTCCGAGGTGGAGGTGCCTCTGCTGGGTACATTGCCGCCGGCTTTGCGGGTGGTCAGTGGAAATGTCTATTTTTCTGGCGTGCCTTGTTCACCATTTGTAGGCGTGACCTTAGGGCGGCTTATTTCGATATGGGTCAACAAAAAGGTAAATCTCCGATTCTCTGCAAAGTGACCGAACCCAACCCAAAAAGCTCGGTGAAAATCGGGGTGTCTACATCTATTGTGTGGTCGCTATTGGGTAATTATAATTTCGCACAAGATGCATCCATACTGATCCTTCTAACCATCCTCAGGTTGCAGCTAGTCGTTTGGCTAGTCCCATCCTTGATCAGTGGCGCCGTCTCAGTGGGCTTGATTGGGCTCAGCTCGGGACCCATCTACCCTCTCGCATTGAACCGCGCAGTCAAGTTGTTCCCGCCATGGTTACTGACCGCTACGATGTCCTGGATGGCTGCGATGGGCACTGTGGGCGCCGCCGCTATACCTTTCGCAGCAGGCGCCATCTCTTCTACGGCTGGAATCAAGAGCATACAGCCGGTGTAGGCGCCCTCTTTTATCCGTGCTTTGGAGCCGGCCCTTTGACTGATGCGGGTACAGGATACTAGCCATGATGGTTATGAGGCTTTTTCTCTGGATGCTTGTTCCGAAACATTCAACCAAAAGGGACTAATGAAAAGCCGATTATCTTCCACTACTCCACGGCGTTTGGATTTGGTTCAATATTTGTGTCGAACAACGGAAAGAAGCTTCGGGGTTTTAGTAGTAAAAGTCTGTTGGATATACTTCAGAACCAGGGGAAAATTCAACCCGCGATGACGATTCCTGAGAAAGGATATTCTTGGGATATGTACCCAACTCAGCCCTTAAAGGAAACGCGGACCCTAAGTGACGGATTTTACTCCCACGCGCCCTAAGGTTTAATCGTGCGGCTATATTAACTATTGAGTACCAACCTAATTCTCCGAGGTATCTCCGAAATGGACACTCCCATGATCTTTCGTATAAAAGGACTTGCTCGACTGAAGCGCGGCAACAATGGAGACGCCCACCGAAGTTCCGACAGTCTACCCACCTGTACTAGCGCAGCTCGATGCACCAAAGACCGACACGCAGGCCCCTGTTGTGAGTTACCAACCATCGGAGCGACAAATCCTCCTCGGGCGAGTGCAAACTGCGGCACTGTGTTGGGCCGTGTTCCTCGCTGGATGGTTAATACCGTTAAACAGTAGCAGGGCTCATCTGACTCTCTGATTTAGGAACGATGGGACTTTGGGTCCTCTTCTTCCAAGAATTCAACACGTTTATCATGTACCAATTTCGGTTTCGCCCATCAACGATTAGTTGAGTTTTTCCAGCTAGGATATTTGATAGTGTCCCTGCTTTTCATATGTCAGTGCCTGGTGCGCATCATCTTTGCTCGATGAACCACTTGTAACGATTTTAGGGATCAATAACGGGAGCGTTATTGACCATGTCATTGACCCCAAAACTCGGCTTTGGCAAAGTATAACTATCTTTCATTCGCCTTGACATCGTTTGCTGAAAAAATGCCGTAGATGTTGATCTTGGGTACCTGTTGTCTGTCTTTGAACAACGACCAAGCTCAATTCCTACAGGTCCTATCCCTCAAGTCATTGGTTATAGTTTGCAAGCTGCGGCGCTCCCTTTCCCTGTTTTCGGTTTTTCCTGCTTTCTCAATGGAATCAGCGTGTCCATACTGGTATAGACAGTTTCAAATTACAGAACAGTTTCGCAAACTAAAATCTCAGTGAAGGATGCGCAAGCAAACGGCTACGTAGCCAGCTTTTCTCGGAACCCCGAATCCAAGATGGGGTACGTACAGGCCGCCTATGGTGCGTCGCCGGACCGAAAGTCTTTATACACCTGGTTGAAATTAAATTCATCAGGCGCGGGCATCTTCGCCGCTCCTCTCGTGTCGACGCAATTTGCGCAATCGGAGCACTGGTCATTCCACTATCTGGTCTCCCTCGGGATTACTTTATCCAACATGTTGATTTTGTTCATTGTTTTCCACGGAAAGACTCAAGACGGTGGGTGATGTCAGCTTTCTCTTATTGCCTATTTTTTCACACATCACAGAATGTCTTGCCCAGCTCGGCCAGCCAGAAGCTGACAAGGGATCCAGCCGGGATAGTCACATGCGACAGGTCCTGACCATGAAGACGTTGCACCTCATGGCCCTTTTCTTGTTCGTGCATGTGGGCTGCGGCGTCGCCATTGCAGGTGAGCCTTGCCCTCTGGATCTGAAGTTTCGCTGAGCCGGACGTGGAGGTTGGACTGTCACTTTCATGGTGAATGTCCGAGGCGGTGGCGCTTCTGCTGGGTACATTGCCGCTGGCTTTGCAGGTGGTCAGTGGGAATGTCTATGTTTCTGACGTGCCTCGTTCACAATTCGCAGGCGTGACTTTGGGCCGAATCACTTTGATATGGGTCAACAAAAGGGTGATTTTCTACACTTTGTTCGGTGGTGCACAGCGACTGAACCTAATGCAAAGATTGGCGAAAATCGTGGTGTCTACATTTATTGCCTCGTCGCCATTGGGTAAATCCGCAGGAAATGCCTTCATAATGGCTTATAACAATAATCCTCAGGTTGCAGCTAGTCGTCTGGCTGGTCCCATCCCTGATTGGTGGTGCCGTCTCCGTGGCCTTGATCGGGCTCATGACTGGACCTATTTACCCCCTCGCATTGAACCGTGCAGCGAAGTTGTTCCCGCCATGGCTGCTCACCGCCACGATGTCCTGGATGGCTGCGATGGCCACTGTTGGCGGCGCAGTTGTGCCTTTCTTGGCAGGCGCCATCTCTTCCAAGGCTGGGATCAAAAGCATAGAGCCAGTGTAGGGCGCTTTCTTTTATCCGCACTTCGTAGATTGATGCGCGTGTTAAAGGATACTGGCCATGATGGTTACGATGCTATTTCTCTGGATGCTGGTTCCGACGAAAAACCCAACCAGAACGGACTAACCAAGGACCCCTTATTTTCCGCTACTTCATGGCTCGACTCGAGTTCTATTGAATACATGCTCTTTTCACCGTTCCAAAACAGGTTAAGCCTCTCCCAGCATTTTATGTCCTCGGTTCCGCCCCGCTATCTTTCGAACCCAGTAACGATTTCTTTATTCACCTTCCCACCATGCTCGAGGTAATAAGCACTGGTTCCTGCTGCGCTTAGGATATAGAAACTCTGAGAAGGTCGGGAGTGGCATCCACCCCAGTTCGTCAATATTACTGTATACCTTGACATATCCCGCTTTAGCCTCTCCCGCGGACATGAGCCGCCATGAACCGCCATGAGCCGCTCAGAAGTTCATGGGAACTTAGCAGCCGCAGAAAACCGTAATCCTCATTCTTCCTCCCGATGAGAAAGCTCGAATACACCCGCGAGGCACATTTCGATGTCTTGCCATAGCAAATCAGGTGGTCAATGAGTTTCCCACGGTTTGAAAAGCAAACTGATGGTGAGTCATTTTAACGAGAAATTTGGGTCGATGCAATAAATAATCGGATAACACTACTAGGTCTGGACAAATTTACGAAGCCCGAGCGCTCCCTGCTTGATGTTGGCAACATACCCAAGTAAAGGATGCTGGTCCATGGCGGTGACTTCCACCTCGGGGCCCATCGCCTTCAACACGTCCACTTGTTTCAACACCCGCTCCGCCTCGACGTCATCCTTCACCAAGGTCTGGATTTTTTCGGTCCCGAGAACAGGGGACTCGACGTGCACATACTCAGCGCCGTAGCGCTCACGAACTGCCGAGACGCTTTTTTCGTTCACGTACGGATCGAACCAGCTTTGGAACTTATCCGTCATCTCTTTGACCCTTTCATCCGTGAGAGCGGTTGAGCTGTCGGATATGCCGTAGATGACTACCAAGCACAAAATTAGCGGACGCATAGCGTCTGGATGGCCACGAACCTGGGCGAAACATTTTGAATGCCTCATCAAAGTCCTTCGCATTTATGTCGCCTAGAACTGGGAATTGCTGCAAATGCATTTGCTGATACGCTCCCAAGACGACAAAAAGGAATCTGCGGGACGTCAGAGCTGAGGATCTAAAAATACACTTGAACCAACCTCGTGTGCGCGAGACCAACTTTGCTGTCATGCCATTGCTGGGCCGTTTCTTCATCGGTCTCGCCATTCATCGATGCGCAGATAGTGAGGGCAGCCGAGAGCCCGCCCGTCAGACCAATGTGAACACCCGAAGAGAAAAAAGGGTCCACGAAATCTGCGTGGAGTTTAATGAGAAAATGCATTCTGGACGTAAAGGAAATTTTACTGGCGGCATCTCCTATGATACGGAAGTGGTCGCCCGAATACCTGCATGCAGAATAGCTGAAATCGCCTGCGCTCTTGACGCTTCCCGGGGTCAGGCTACCTTTGTCACCGATGAGCTCTTTGACACCGGGGACAAACTGGAGCTGATCGAGGTAGTGTTCAGTGAGCGTAGGGGTCTTTCCATTGGCCAATACGGTGGCTTTCTTCGCATTGGATGAATCCTGGTGCATCACGACGCCAATTGAAGACGTTCCGTCGTGCAAAGGAATTACCTGTGTCATATAAATCGTCTGTCCACGAAGGAGAAGGGATTAATTACCCAACACCTGAAATGCGAAAGAGAATAAGTAAAGGATACGAGGGCTGGCGCCGTAAACGTACCATCCAGTCTGATCTGTCCATGAGATCAATATCTGCAGCATAAAAGGAGAAAGATATCGTACCAGTCAACGCCTCGAACCAGCCAGCGTTGGCCTTGAAGGTGCCCTCTCCATGTCTCTTGACGCCGGTCCAATATCCCCAAACTGCCACGTTGCGCAAGCACTCTCGCATCTGGCGATTTTCTGGTAGAAATGATGAACTAACGGTCCACGCAAGCCGAAAAAAATCTCACTGAGGTATTTGGTGGACATGATACCCGCCTTGCCGGTTGCGTCAATAAGCCAGTCGAATTCCGTCTTGCCTGTAGAACCATCCTTCTTTTTCCAGTTAGCAGCTTTCGGCCGCGAGGTCGCAGGGTCGCCTTCGAAGTCGATGCTTTCGACGCGCGTTTCTTGAAAGACTTTGGCCCCTTGCTTTTCAGCGTGGTTGAGGAAAAGTTCGTCCATCTCAGAACGGATCTGTACCGGACAAAGGTTTCCAGATGCACAAATACGAAGAGAATGACCTACGACATTGAAACTGATGTAGTCCGGTCCAAGGATACCGAAATTGGTGACTGAATAAATGTGTGAGGCCAGGAAAACTCAGTCGGGACTACTTACAGGTTTCTGGCAAACCATGAACCAACTTGAATGAAGCGCCGGGCTGAAACTTGCTGAGCAAACGAAACAGTTGTGATTTTCAGTTCACCAACCTTGTCCAAAAACCCGTGGTTAGCCATATCCTCTGCGAGGCCGATGAAACGAAGGTAGTTCCGCATAGACGAAATCATCGACTCTCCAACATGATATCTGGAAGATATCAATTAGTTATCTAGTCAGAACGTCGCAATTCGGAGCACCTGGGAAACTTGGCCGCCTCGAAAAGATATTAATTAGGGATCGACTCAAAACGCCGCAAGAAAAAATCTTTACCTCGAAAACGACGACCTCATGGCCCTCTCGCTGGAGGGCAGAAGCAGCGTAACTTCCAGCTGGGCCGCCGCCCATGATGAGGATTTTAGCATGAGTAGGCTGAAATTAATTTAATGTCAGTTTGAGCGGAGGTCGAAAAATCGCCGTACAGGAAGGGACGTCATTGTTGAGATATGAGCCTACGCTCGAAACCAACCCAGATAAATAACTTCCCTTCAGATCTGGATTGGCCTAATTCTCGCATGAGAGTTCTGGCCAGATCGAGATGGACGGGGGATCATCATTTCAACTTTCGGATCGTTGATACGATGATCGTCGAATTACGATGATTTGCGTCCGTGTAAACGAACGGATCTGTGAAAAAGGAAAGGGTCTGTGAAAAAGGAAAGGGGTCTGTGAAAAAGGAACCAGGTCTGTGAAAAAGGGAATGGGTGGAAAAGAAACTGGATCCTGTGGAAAAGGAACGGATCTTGTGGAAAAGCAACGGATCCTTGGGAATTCACGAATCGGGCATTCCAGAAATCGTTTGGGGATGTATCCCCATCAATCGATCCTTGGCGTTCTGGGTGCGACGGGAGCTCAACCATGACATCAACCTTGCGTGTCAAGCCCATTCCTAGCTGCATCAGTCGGGTTCAGCAACATAAAAGGGCATATTTCAGGCTATCTGCACCTCTACATACTTGCACAAGGATGACCTTAGCACCCTCGGCGCAAAGTCTCTATTTTCAAACGTGACGGTGAGAACGCGGGATCGCCAAGGATCCGCGCAGAGAAATAATATGCCCTTAAGGTATAAGCCCGCGGGGGCCGGCGACCCCCAACTTTTGAACGTGATTCCTTAATTGTGGAGACAAGCCGATGCGCGGAGGCAGGTGTAATCCTCACGGAAACACGGAACATCTCAGTCCGGAGACCAGTTGAAATCGTTCAGACACTGATCTGGAAAAAATCAGATGTCTACAGCAACTAAGGAGCACTTACAGTAGCACGTCATAGGGCTATTTGATTGACGTAGACTTGTGATTTTTTCCTGATGGTTTTTCTGAACCGTTTGTGTTTGCAACCTCTGACTCGTCTGAGATCGTTCCCACGGTTCATTTCCCAACTCGGCGACGCTCACATCAGAGTGGACCGCGAATCTCATCGTTCCCTTGAGGCTTGAGTCTACCCCACATCAACACATGTTAGCAATATCACGCGGTCCCCAACTGAGAGAATGGACAATTTTCTGGCAAATAAGCTGTGCCCGGAAGACATAGGACAACCGCTGAAGGTCTTGGAAATCGGGGACGAGCACGATCCATTTTTTAATTGAACGGTTCTTTACACCTTACGCGCATTACTGGGTCAGGAGAATGGTGATTTCTGGTCATGATCTGATGTATCGGATACTACATAACGACTAGGGCCATTCACGCCGCTAAGAGCTATCTGGAGGCTGATGTCGTCGCCGTCGACATGAATCCCCTTGATTTACCAATTTATTGCGGGGCCCAGCGCTACTGGTAGCCGACGTTGGCCGCGTTGGCCGGTGGTCCAGACTTTAGCGTGCCTTGGAAAATTTGAAACAGCGTAAATTCTCCAAATCACGTTAGTTCCTTTTAATTTAATTATTTCTAAATAGCTTTTTATAGAGTAGCCGGCCCTTCAACGCAGTGTTTGCCATCTGATCATAAGTATCTGGGCGACATTCCCACTGAAGTTCTCGTCAACACTCGCGGAACAAATCAGTAGAGACTGACGCGACGCAGCGAGAAAGTATTGCGAGAGAAGGAGTCGGAGCACCAGTGCACTTTCTCATCAGCAATACAAGCCGCCAGTTCGCTCGGGTAAGACGATCAGTGGACAGTCGCGGCTTGTATTGCAAATTGAGAAACTATTTAAGTAAATGATTTGATGAAACGCTAATGTCAATGGCTTCCTCTTTGATCGAGCTGTGTGCCCTGATTTCGACCTCAGTCATCACAGTCGACGCTCGATGCAAGGCCCTGTCTGGAACGTACCCGGATCTCAATGACCCTGTCAATAGCAAGGAGAGCGAAAGCCTTTTGCACGACAATGAGATTGCGAACGCGACATCTATAGCCTTGGCCGCTGCGTCGCAGCTGATTGCAAGCATGCAGTATCCGTCGAGGTCAATCTTGGACGCGTCTTATGGAGTGAGTCAACCATTTGCCTGGGATCGCGTCGTTAATTCTGACTTTTTGCAGTGGGTCATCTCAGCAGCATTGGGTGTCGTTGCCGAGTCCTCGACTGCGGAGATTATTCGTGAAGCCGGTCCTCAGGTATCGCATTTCGTGCATCTTCGAACATAGTGCTGACGGTCTCAAGGGATGTCATATCAACGACATTGCAAAGAAGAACGGGATGGATCCTACCAAAATCGGTAGCAATCCAACTGCCTCTTCGATGCAACGCTGACGGGACCGTTCAGCGCGGGTCCTGCGTCCCTTGGCCACGCAACACGTTTTTCGGGAGGTGTCTCCGAATGTATTTGCCCACAATCGCATCTCCACCTTGATCGACACGGGCAAGAGCTTCGAAACAATCCAGACTGCGTGCGTACACCATGCTCTGAAACAAGGGTCACTTATAACCTTTCGGTTTCAGACCAGAAGACAAATATGCAGGTGCAGAAGGTCACGCGGCGTTCATTCTCCTCAAGTGAGTACTCCTTACTAGATAACTAGACGTCCGCTCAGTCTGTGCAGCACGGATGAGACATTCAAAGCTGCTGGCTACATTCAGGACGTCGTCCTCGATAAGGCTTCCGAGGCCTCCGACGATGAATTCAACACCCCGCTGAACAAAGCTTTCGGCACTCATATTGACCTATTCTCGTGGTACGAAAAGCCGGACAACATCAATCGTTTCAAGCGGTTCGGGTTCGCAATGGACGTATCTCGCAAACTAACGCCGCCTGGTGCCATATTGCAAGGTATTTTGCTTTCTGCCCGTCAATTTGACTGCGTCTCAAGTTGCTTAGGTTTCCAATGGTCTGCACTCCCTGAGAAAACTTTAATCGTCGACATTGGCGGCGGAATTGGGTCATTATCCCTTGAAATAGCCCAAGTCAATCCCCATCTCCGCTTTTTAGTCCAAGATAAGCTAGGTGTGATCCGTCAAGGCGAACAGGTGAGTTTGCTGAGAGTTTCTCTCCTGTAATCTCGACTCAACTGTATTGTTTCAGCATTGGGAGACTGAAATGCCCGGCGCATTGGCCGCGGGAAGAGTATCGTTTGGAGGTGAAATTGATACATCGTCATTGAACTGGCTAACCAATTGTTTAGAACATGACTTTTTCGGCCCTCAATCCGTCAAGAACGCCGATATATTCCTTCTCCGACTCGTCGTTCACGACTGGTCGGATACGTACGCTTTCAAGTACGGAAATAATCATACCTTGCTGTTTTGGTTGGTTCAACTTTTTTTCAGGATCTTGAAACATCTGCGCGACGCAGCACAAAGCACGACCAAGTTGATTGTGATCGAAAACATTGTGCCTCTAGTCTGTGGAGAGGATGAGTCGTTCAAACACATTCCTGGGGCCGTCCCTACCTCCCTTCCGCCCAAACCATTGCTACCCAACTGCGGCATTGTCAACATGGTGCCATATTTCGTTGATATACAGGTACCACGCCCGCTCTTGCCCGTACATTGTTACTGACTGCGCATAGATGATGGCACTTCTGCGTGGTTGCGAACGTACATTCCCTCACTACTGGGACCTGCTCAAGAAGGCTGGGTGGGAGATTGAAGAAGTTCACACTCCCCTTGGGTCGACTGTCTCGCAGATTGTCGCTAAGCCGATCTGAAACTAGATATTTGTTCGTTTGTAGTTTGATCTACATTTTCTCTTGCTCTGGTTCGGCACCCCCCGCCATCGTCATCATCTTGTGTCAGAAGTAACATACTAGATCATAGATGTGGTTCCGCAGACTGCTGTGCCAACTCGGCAAAAATCAAGCCCCAGAGTGGGTGCCGAAGCTCGTATCCAATGAAAAACTTTCCCTTTTAGATGTGAGTGGGAAAAGTTTTGCAATATTATAAGAAATCCACGTCCCGGTAGGTAGGTAAGATTACACTCATGTTCCAATCCGCCATCAACGCTGATGAAGAAAAATTGCTACCGCTTCAAAAATATTCCCAACGCTTCAAAAATTTCCCATCTAACGGACTGACTTCTTGGCGCCGTCCGCAACTTCGCGAATTCTCCAATTCAATTGTCGCCCATCAGTCATAGCACACCGCCACTCGGCACCGTTTCTGGTCGGGTGTCTGATCGCTCGTGAAAAATGAAAAGATCTTCGTTTACCCAATCCGGTATTTCATGTGCTCAGCTATCCACTTTGGGGGCCGGCCGCATAGTCAGACCCAATGACAAGCTTTCCTTTTAGGTGTGAATGGGAAATCTTTTAACATAGGACTCTTTGTAATATTATCAGAATATCAGATTATCCACCTCCCAACTTACCTCGGGCTCGTCCCGGGCTCGGAATTCGCCATCAATCACTAATAACAGAAAATTTCTATCGCTTCAAAAAATTTCCCAACGCTCCAGACCTTTCCCCCCGGAGATGGCGCCGTCCGACGTCGTACCGGAGATGGCGCCGTCCGACGTCGTACCGGAGATGGCGCCGTCCGTCGCAACTTGTGAAGCACTCCATCAATCATCGGAGTGTGTAGTGAATGTGTAGAACTCCGATCAGTCGGGCTTGTCATGTCCAAGCTTTCGGATCTGCGCGGGCCGACCGGCACAACTTTCCATTGCAATCGTCGCACACCGCCATTGAGGCCCAGTGCCTGATCGCTTCGACAATCTGAAAAGATCTTCGTTCCAATTCGATTGTGGATCACCCGATTCGGGAACGTATTCCATGTGCTGTATTTGTTTTCCGCCTCCCTCCTTGTTTTAATCATATTTCTTCCGACCGTGGAATTTGCAACCTCCCAAAAAGAAATATCAAAACCCATATGATAATAATTTTATCATACTTTATAAGCTGTCCTGCAACTGGGTTTTGCACCGGTACCATAAACACGCGATGGAGCAATACATTTCTCAGGAGAGCGCTTTAGTGGTGCTCGGCGGCTTGGTGTGTACATCATGTTTTGATAACCCCGAGTTTAAACTAAAGTAGTCTTCGCAGTTCACTCATTTCATTTTCAACGCCTTTGAACCGCATCGGCCACTTATTTGGGGGTTCCTCTTTCTGGCCCCCCCACTCGCGCTTGGATGGAGCCTTCACTTGCCTTATAGTTCTGCGCCTTTACTGGTGCTCAAGCACCTTTCTCTGCTGGCCCTCTCCATCGTTATCTATCGTCTCTCGCCCTTGCATCCGCTGGCACATATCCCTGGGCCACTCCACCTCAAAGTGTCTAACTTGGTCATAGCTTATATCTCCCTCCGCGGCGGAAAGCGCAACGACCTCGTGGCAAAGTTGCACAAACGCTACGGAAAAATAGTCAGAATAGGTGCGAACCCGTGCAGTCGGTTCAAATAATCTGACGTCCATCTCGATTCATAGGATGTGACCAAGTGTCTTTCGCGGACCCAGAGGCGGCCCAGATATGTATGGGCTCAAAAAACGGTCTTCCTCGTTCAATTGGTACGTTGACAGGCGTGTTATTGGAAATAAAAATTTCTCATGTGTTTTTAGGTTATGCGACCGCAGAGACGGCCAAAACTCCGGGCAGCATCATGACGTCCTATGCAGCCTTTTATCCAGACCCAGCAAAAGTTCACGCTGAAAGGCGAGCACGCTGGGCATTGGGCTTCACTTCGAAAGCCATGCGGGAGTACGACACGTTCCTGTTACCCCGCGTTGAACTACTGTTGAGGAAAGCTGGCGAGCAGCAGGGTGCGCTCGACTTGGGTAAATGGTTCAGCTATTTCACGCAAGTGTTTCGTGACGCACATTACTTTCATTAACATTCTTTCGCCCTTCAGATTCGACTTCATGGGAGATTTGTTGTGAGTTGTTAAGAAGCGATTGTTGGGCATGTTGTCTCATGGATTGAACAGTTTCGATGGAGGATTCAACATGCTCAATGACCAGGATGCGGAAGGCTTCTGGAAGATCATAGAAGACTTTGCGCCGTATGTTTACTGCAAATACGTTGGGGATCCGGTCTAATCGATGCATATTCAGTGTTATCGATTTTCTGTACTACCTCCCTTGGCTTACGCCTATTATGATGGCCCTCCCAGGCTCAGATGATGCACCTATCAACAAATTTGTGCGTTTCGCTGTCAAGTGTGTCGACGGTCGGTTGGCGAAAGGCGCCAAAGTAAAGGACGTGTTTCACTACGTCGTGTGTATGTTTCCTCCATCCTGGACGAAATCACTGACAGCCTTCCCAGGCCGGGGAGCACATCGAAGATGAGGACAAACCCAAACCGTCTCGGGCCGTAATCGAATCTGACGTTCAGACGGGTATCGTTGGCGGAGCCGACACATCAGCGAGCGCCATGGCGAACACGGTTTTCTCCCTTCTTATGAATCCGGACAAGCTGAAGCGGCTTCAACATGAACTGGACACTGCGTTTGCCGGAGAAGGCGTAGACCCCACTGATTCTGTCCGTTTGGCCGAGCTGCCGTATCTGAACGCGTCCATGTGAGTGCTTCAATTTTCCGACGCATATTTTGCTCAAGCCACCGGGTCTACTACAGAAACGAAACTCTACGCGTTTTTCCCCCAGTGCAAACCCGAATCTCCCGTGGAGTTCCCCGCGGGTATGGCGGCGTAAATGTTGCGGGAGTGTGAGTCACATCTCCCCGCTGCTCCTTACTCATCTCAAGGAGCACACTTCAGATACCTACCCGAAAGGACATCTATGGACTTCCCACCTCGTGTCATCCACCGCGACCCTGACTATTTCTCTCCCAACCCCGATAGCTGGCTGCCTGAGCGATGGCTGGCCGATGCGGAGAGTACCATGGGGAAGCCGTTCGCCATGAACCTCGATGCATTCATGCCTTTCTCTATTGGCCCGGCCAACTGCGTAGGGAGGAATTTGGCAATGCGCGCGATGCGCCTCGCCATCGCTCAGCTCATATACAAGTATGATGTGCAGCCGGTCGAGAAGGACCCACAGGAGTTCCAGAGGAAGTGGTTGGCTGAGTTGCAGGATCACCATATTTTGCTCAAAGGGCCTTTGAACGTGGTCCTGACCCCTCGGTCCCCTGCTTTGTGATAGTGGAACGTCTATGAGTTTGCGTTACCTACTAAAATAATACGAGAACTTTTCGATCGGTCCTTGGAAATAAGTGCTGGCGTCGTTCAACTACCGTTTCTCACGGTTTGAAAAGAAAACTGATGGCGAGTCATTTCGATCAGTCAGCATTCGAACGTGACTAAAATTTGTGGGGAAGAGAGAGAATGAAAAGATGGGTTGAGTACATCAGAGAGATGAGGAAATTCTTCAAATCAACCTCTAGCAATCCTACATTCGAAAACGAAGGTCAAAATATTAGTGTTGCTGCGACTCGCGACTCCACCCGTCAAAGTCGACTTGTGGTTGGTGACTTGAGTCGAGTCGAGTCGAGTCACCTGCTTGACTTCGATCAACTTCTGAGCCGACGGCAAGTCGAGTCAAGTTGACCCGAGTCAACTTGAGTTGGGTAATTTTTGTAACCAAGTACTCCTCTGAGACAGAGATCCTCAGAAAGAGAGTGCCTGCATAGGTTGGAAGAGTGGCGTCCCCTAGTTCTCGAGAAGGCTCCCTCCTACCCCGAGTATCCGGAACTTCAGTGGAACGAAAACTGGCTCAAGCAACTCACACTAGTATGCCCGGACGCACGCTCAGCTTGGAGGATGAAACCCATGGTGGCACTAGATGGCGACGTGGGAAACTTGGGCACACTCTTGGAGAGGGTGATTTGTTATGGTATCCCCTTCAAGACTTTCATCGCCCGCAGCTGCATTTGCAAATTCTGCGAGCTCCTCGTCGTCCCTTCATTACAGTTGCACACCCTAGGAGCTTTTTATGAGCCGGGTACGTCAATCCTCCCTTAACATGGTCACACATGGGAGGAGACAAAGCGGCCTATATTGCCTACGAGACCACCCTCAACGGCTTCCTGGGCAGAGCTCATGCCCCAGCTCTCATATCGTTGGGAGGCATGTATCGATTCATCGGCGAAGTCTACACTGAGGACATTGTCCAGCACTTTGCTAGAGGCCCATCCCTTCAAGTGTCCCAATTCGACAAAGGAGAGTCACGCCTCTTGGGACATCCTGTTACACCTGTGCAACTCCAGGACCACTCCCGACCACATCCGGCCGCCTCCGGCCTCACCTCTGGCATTCTCCGCCACTTCTGGATCTTCATCTGAACCTCCGGTCCTCCAATCTCCGTCTTCCGTCTTCCGGCTCCGAAGTATCACGGAACTTCCTCGGACTCCCCACACGACACCAAGTGCACGCGGTGTCGTATCCGATGGTTTTCATCAAGTCATCCGACTCACCATCATGTCCTATGTCCTTATGCACTATGCTCCACATGCTTTCCTTTATTGTCTTTATTGTTATACAACTTATCTTATTGCACTGGGTGCAAGGCCTTGTTTGCGCGGCGCGCAAATCCTGTGCAAATATTGCGCAAATTCAATATTTGCGCAATATCTGCGCAACATTTGCGCGGCGCGCAAATGCATTATTTGCGTGGTGCGCAAAGGTACTTTTTGCGCCGCATTTGCGCAACATTTGCGCCACTGCGCAAACTCAGTATTTGCGCAGGTGCGCAAATATATTACCCAAACAAGCTGAAAGAGGAAATGGATCAGACCAGCTGACCATTGGGATTCTTGCAATCCTAAGGGGATTCACTCCATTTTAGGCCTGTAATCCCTCGGAACCAGCAAATGAATTGAGGCATATACAAGAAAAAGTACGGCTGGCTTTGTGACTGCTGCGCCACTCGTCCAACCGCGACCCGGTTTAGCTTCCGCCAAATGCACGCGAACTTGCGCTCGAGGACCTGCGCATTGAGGATGTGCGTGCTGGCGTGCTCGATGGGCGGCAGCGCGCGCGGCTCGCGCGTGGCTTTGGGGAGAATGTGGAAGTTTTGTGTTGTCTCCAGCGAGCGGGGCTCGCATTTTTGAATCCTAATAGGAAGTTGGCGTGAAAAATGCAAGGTGTCATTGGACAATACAGAGGAATCAGAAAAATACAGAGTTACAAGTGGAGTCAATACAGTGACTACTTTTAATACGAATAAATGAACCCGAATAAAGTGGAGTCTAAGAGGTAGCATGGGGTTTGGCATAAAGCATACGGGGCATATGGGGCATGATGGGGTCATAAACGATGGGCGCTTGGGGCTTGGGGCGTAAGTCGGGGACGAAGACAGAGGTGTTAAACAGAGGCAGCGCCGCGAGCGGCGAGCAGACTGAGAATATCGCGGCGGGCTTTGAGGAGGATATCGAGGACGGCCCCCCCGCCGCCACAACTGACTCCCGCTCCGACAGGATAACGCACGGCAGCACCTCCGCCGCGAACCTCTCCGTCTGCCACCGCTGGATCTTGCGTGAACCTGGGAATCGCATACTGCAGCACATTGTCCAAGTCCGTCGTGCACAGCACGAACTGGTACACATTCGCGGCATGGATGTGGGACCCGTCGCGGGGCGTGAGCGAAATCGGCTACGGGACGTCCTGGAACCGCAGCGGCGGCGCCCAGTGCGAAAGCCCACCGTGCTCGTACGCCCGCCACCGCACCGTCGCCACGGGGTTCACGTTTCGGATCTGCTCGTAGATCTTCTCGTGCAGCGCCTGGTCCTCGTGGCGCGCCTCGGTCTCTTTATTGAGACCATGCCACTTCTGCACGATGAAGCTCGGTGCGGGGGCAGGCGCAGCGAAGGGCACGAGCGCAAGAGGGTCCGAAGTGCCGACGGGGGGCATTTGGGTGGAGAGCAACTGCATGCTCGCGTGGTCGTGCAGGCGCTGTGCATTGAGCCGCTGGTGCACGGCGGGGTTGTCGAAGGCGTTGTGCACTGCGCGCCCACCGTGCAAGTGGCCGCGAAGGCGCATCCGCGTAAACTCCATGCGGAGGCAGACGTGGTCCGGGACGAGCGCGTCCGAAGTCCCGGTCGGCTCAAAGAAACTCGGCGGGGTGGGGTTCCCGTTTGCGTCCGACGGGTTGGAAGACGGGGCTGATGAGCTGCTCGACCCGGGGGAGGAGTACTGGGAAGATGTGTCCGACAGCCAGGAAGCCCGGCACCTGAATAACGCTCGCCCGCCCACCCGCGCTCGCGGCCAGGCGGAACTTGGCCTTGGCCACCGCGGCCTTGAGCTCCTCCGGCTTGATGCTTCCGTTCGTGCCTTTCAGGGCGGCGACGGCGGCCTTGCCCGACGAGCGCACGCCCGCGGCGGTGGGCCCTGGACGAGCAGCCCGACGAGCGCGGCGTTCGAGTACGGGAGGTATACAAATACAACCTGCACAGACGTGCCCTCAGCTGTGAGCATGGGGGACGCGCTCTTGGCCCATTTGATGGACGGGTTGGGTTCAAGATACGCGGGGAAGGCGGCGAGCTCGGGGGCGGGTACACCGGCAGTGCCGAAGCCGATAAAGATGGTCTGGAGCGCACCGTGGGCCTCGAGGCGAGACTCACCGCCGAAGTACGAGGTGGGGGACGAACGGGGGCGGTGGATTTGGAGACGACGGCGTGCTGGACGAGGGCGGCGAGGGCGGACTGCGAGATGCCGGTTGCGAGGACGGCGAAGTTGCCTGATGCAAAGGCGGACTGGGCGAACTGGGCGACGTCTGTTGCGGTGACGGGGGTGTGGGGTGCGGCGAAGAGGGACGCGTCGAGGCCGTTGCGGAATGCGAGGGCGTGTGCGGGCTCGGGGGCATGTGTGGCGGGGTCGCGGTGGAGGGCGTTCACCTCGCTCGATGGTGGGCAGGACTAGCTCCTCGTACTCATGGCGGTGGTACTTTTGTTGACGCGATTACCGACGCGAGCACATTCACAAAGAATTCCCTGTGGTGCGTTAGAATCTACACAAGCTACAAAAAAGTACACGCACTCATCCCCGCGCAGGAACTCGCGGGTGAGGGTGGAGGACAGAAAACCGCTGTACATGTACAGCTCGCTCTCGCGCACTGTCCCGCGGTCTGCTGTGCTCTACGCAATGTATTGGTCTCTACTTGAAAGCAAAGTTTTTGAGGGCATGGGCGACACGGTAACGGGGGCCAGCGTTTGTGAGGATGGTGACTGCGACTGTGGGCTGGTTGGAGTCGATTGCAGCGACTTTAAGGCCGCTGACGTCGACTGCAGTCGCGAACGAGCGACGCGCAAGGCGCACAGACGCCCGAGTAGAGGAAAGCATGGAAGTCCCGAAACAAGCCGATGGTGTTTGTTGAAGCGTCTTTTTGCCCGCTTTTAGAACTCAGCTCAAGGAAGCTACTTTATTTTCTTACCGCCATGTTGCGAACGATTAAACCAAAAATGCGCGGTCAAAGCGCGCACTCGACGCGCGGCTTCCCAAGCAAGTCGAGGACCCGCGCACAACCCTCTTCGTGCGCGGCACACACACCGGCCAGATCCTCAACGACCTCAAGCGCGACCTCATGGCCCCAACGCAGTCGCCTTCTCTAAGAAAAACGACATCAGTCCCTTCGACACCGCCTCCACCTCCGCCGCGTCCCTAGAATTCTGGTTCCAAGAACACGAACCGTCTGTGGCATTGGATCTTAGTAACTGGACTCCCCCATAGTTTCTTCCCTCGATGATCGCAGTCCCGATGTCCGCAAGTGAGCGCAAGCCCTTTTACCTGCTTATCGCGTCCGCCGGCATCGATCACGCGATGCACCAAACTAACCCGCTTCACGCAATAGCGCGGTACCTCTAATACAGGCGGCCCGTCCCGCCGCTGCAGCTGCACCAACTGCGCCGACAAAAGCTGCTCCGGCACCAATATCTGGCGCACCAACTTCGGACAGTCCGCCTCCAGAATCGCCCGTAACCTCCACTGCCCCCGGCAGCAAACTTGTTGGTGTGCGCCGGAAGTTACCGCAGGGCAGCAGCCGCCCAGATTCTCGCGCTGAAACGTGAGAAGGTCTGGACTCTTCTTGTTGGTCCACTGTCTCCCAACGACGAAACCCAACTAGAAGAGCGGTTACGTCGCGTCCCTGGCCCCAGCAATGGAGAGACACCCGCGCCGCCGGCCCAAGTTAGTCGTCTAGCTGCGGGTATTCCCCGACCAGGTTCGCCCGTCACAACCTCCAGGAATGGAGGCATTCCTCGCCCCGCCAGTCCCGCTAGTATGAAGCCCCTTCGTTCAGCATCCCCTGTTCCCTTGAATCTCCCCCGAGCGGGTTCCCCTGTCCGGACAGCACGCGTACCCATACCAAACAGCGCCGTCCCCTCATCCCCTACCACACTCGTAGAACCTTTCAATGCATCTGCACCAATTTACTCGACATACCGCTGCGAGCGAGACGACGGGGAGATCGGATCGACATCGACATTTCCAGACAAATATGTATAGGGTGCCAGCCCAAGTACGTCCGTCTCCTCGCACCTCAGAACTCCTCTAACTTGACGTCACGGCGCGCGTCCTTTGGCCGGGTGAGTCGTATTCCACACACTACTCGACGTTCACATCCTCATCCTTTACCAGGCCGCATAGCATCGTCTATTCACCCACACTCACATCCTCATCTCCATCCAAGTACGTCATGGTTTCCTAGAGTCGAACGCGCGTACTTATTTATACCTTTTCAGCCTATCAACCCGACACTCAGACAACTGGGGAAGATGGACTCGAAGTCGACGCTGTGCATTCCTATGGCGAGTTCCACGGTGCGCGTCGCACGGCCTGGGGGTACATCTCACGTACGTCATGTTTTTCTGAGATAAGTAAGCACCTTCACTGAGGAATTTTATTTTCAATGCGATCTCGACGCTGGGGGAAATCGAAGGAAAGGTGGCTCGATGGAATGATGAAGCGCGTCCTTGCACGGGAGTATATCGGCGCTGCCAGCGGTGGGTGCGATGCGGCGTGCGGTACGTGTTCTAGCGTTGGGGAGCAAGTTCTTGGTACATCTTGTCGTACTTAATCAAAATAAATGAATTTTGGAATTGAAATGAACAAAGTAGGATCAAGAACTGACAAATATGCAGCGGGCAGAACCCAACCGACTGGAGCAGTTCTGAGCAGACTGCGGCATATAGCGGCACATGTCAGCAGATACGACGTCTGCTCCCATCTGCTATACAGCCAAATTTCTGCTCAGATCTGCCGTCATTCTGCCCAGCAGATGTGAGCAGCCCTGGGCAGACGGGATTCTCACTGGCGCGTAGTGGCGGTGCTATTCTATTTCCACAAAAGGAAACCTGCATTGGCCCGGGCGGCCCGGCAACCAATCTCGATAGGCTTCAGGCTTCTGGCAACGCACATTTTATGCACGCGCTCAGGCTCATGACCACCCGATGAGGACCAATTTTTCAAATCTCGTACCTCATTGCGACACGGGCAAGCGCCGCTGGACAACAACTTGAAGATGTTGAAATAGAGCGGTGACTCGCAGTGGAGGAGTCCAGTGCAACTATCGCGTGATTCGCTTGACTTCATGTCAGATTCCCGCCAACAATTGGACAAACTGTCCGTGCCCTCACCTTGGTAGCAGGTACACGGTCCACGCCGAGTACATGCTGCTTGAGCATTGCATGCTGCTGCTGCCTGCGTGTACTTCCTTTGCTGCTTACCACTGTGTCCCCGGTGCAAATGTATCATGCTACCATTCCCAGTGAAAGCCGGTCTCTTCTCGATGCTGTGTCTGCCATTCTTCTACCTCAGTGAGTGCTTAGGTTTGCACAAGCAAAAAGTAGCATAATACTAACAGGATTCACAGTTTGCTGCCGCCGGCAGCCAAGTGTCAATACCTACCTAAGCCATCCCCGCTGACGTTCTGGCCCAGAGAGCGCCGGCGTCGCCGTTGACTTCGTCGACTCAGGGCGACCTCTTACCTCAGAACAAAATGAGTATAATCCTGTCATTTCTGGGCCGAATTTGTTGAAATCAACGACGCACCTCATCTGCAGCACCATCCACGCTTTGGATTCCCCACGATATTAAAGAGGTGTTTCCATCTCATCATTTCGGTTTTCCGCGCGCAGCCGACTACAACATCCCAACGCCGCATCAAAATGGTCCAGGAATTCGACAACGGTGCGCAGAACCGTGTCGGAGGAAAGTGAATCCTCATCCTCGGAATCGCTACCATTGCCATCGTCTGATTCAACGACCGTATGCAAAAGAATCTCCAGAGAATGGGCAAAGAATACGAGGTTTTGGTAGTGTGAAGCGAATACGACGGCTTCATTCACTTGCCAGGCTCGGAGATGGAATAACAGAATGTGGGTGAGGAAGAGATGAGACTCCGTGAGCAATCCAAAAAACACGAACACTTGTAGTGTGGCGGAAAATTACAAAGGGCAGGTTCGATCGAGTCGCAACTTCATGCTCTGCGCCAATTATTATCCCTTTATCCATTAAGACAGCTGGATGAGATCGACATGAGCATTTATGAACACAGTGTATTGATAATGCTCACATAGTGGATAGAAATTGAGAGGAATCTTCACGCTCTCCTTCAGTGTCCTGAGGCTCATCGTCCGATCGCGGAGCTTCAATCGCGAGTGCGTTGAGCCAGACTCGAATACCCTGGCCATCGTACGCCCAAAGAGAGTTCTCCAACGCATTGATGCCGCGAAGATGAATCCAGCAAAACTCGATCCGGTCGGCAAAAATTTGCATGTCGTATTTGACTTCTCGATCGCCTGACTGCGAATCATAAGTGCATGTTCGTATTCACCGAATGGATTTTCACCTTCCGGGGCCACAGAAGAATGAGCTGGCCACCATCAACACGGTCGCGACAGCGAGGTCGTCAACAGGATCCCCGAGTTCTGCAGGACAAGGAATAAATATATCAAGCGCAAAAGGGATGGATGACTTGCATTTTTGCGAGCTCAGTATCATCCAACTGAGCATCCTCCCAGCACTTGGCGCTGCAATAATCCCTGTGAAAGTGATGCTCCCACAGAGATGCAACTTGATAGTATCCGATGTCGGGACAATCAAGTAATGGTACAGCGTATTGTCAGCCGTGTACACGAGCAGCGAGTTATCCACCAGGGATAAAATCACCACGGGGCACGAGATGATTTCGCGGTGGAGGACGTTCTGGTTGCTCAGCTCCATGTCGCGGGAGTACAGCCTGATCTGTTTTCGTTCGTCAACCATCGGGATACGTATAAGGAGGGCGAAGAGCGAACCTGGTAAGATTTGGATACCTCAACGGCAGTGATGAGTACGTGATGGAACCACACCATCCCGCTCTTGACTACGAAGGCCTGCTCCTGTCGTCCGCAAAAAGCTTCCACCGGCCCGACGTCGAGCTGTAATGTATCAACCCACGGCGACCGGCAATCGCAATGAGCCGCCCGTCGCTGCTGAGCAAAGAGTACCGGATCGGCCAATTCGTGGCCAAATACGTTTGGGGGATCTAAAGATAAGCCAAGAAACTGAAGAAAGAGCGGGCCGACCTTGATGTGCTGCCATACATCCGATTCAGGATTTATGACGTTCATGTCCGGTTGATCTGCCCCACGGTAGACCAGGGCCCGGACGTCCATCTGGAGGAACGCATAACGCGCGTTATCCGGAGCTACTAGGCTGGCCCGTGGAGGTACTCTTAAGAGAGTGCAGGTGTTGCCCTTGAGGAATTAGCTAAAGGGGGACTGGATATTTACATTGGACAACCGTACCCCAAGGAACACAGTGCATGGCTGTTTAACCAAAGCGGGTGCAAACTCTTGCTGAATGCTAGGTACTGACGAGACTTCAATAATCTGACGCCCACGCAATAATAGTCCTAATTGATTCTTCCGTCAAGGTCGAGTTTCGCCTTGCTCTTGTGTAGCCTCCAGAACTACGACGAAATAAATACCCCAGAATAATTCCCCTAAAACTTTCCCCACACCTTCCCCAGCGCCAACTGCCTCGTAACAAGCATCAGAACGATCGCCGCCATAATCATGCTCCCTGCATAACACGCTACGGCCCTATACCCTCCCGCGTTCGTACTAATCGCGCCAGAAATCGGTGGCCCCGCCATCGCCCCAATGGCCGTGAGCGTCATCGCCATCCCAGAGCGCTGTCCCACGTCCGCGATGTCCCCGAGGCGGTAGATGGGCAGCGAGAACGACGAAATGTACGCCCCGGAAGAAAACCTGCGAAGGAGAGGTAAATACAACGAAGGCGTATAGATATAGCTGGGAGCTTACCCATACACAATGGCTATTGCCACGAAGGACCCTTTTGAACGCACGAGGGGCCGAAGATAAATCATAATGGCCGCGATGGCGGTCATTGGTGCAACGACATTTATAGCGCCTGAAAGATTTTAGTTAGAATCTAGTGAATGAAAAACACAGGAGAAACCTACCAAGTTTATCCGCCGTGAACCCAGCGGTCATGCGTCCAAAGAGAGATGCCCCGTTCGCCACCGAGATCAGATAGAACGAAAAGTCGGGCGGAACGCCCACGTCGGTGGCTCTGACGTCCATGTAAGTTAGGACTGTGTAGGAAGTTAGCGTCAAATATAAGTGGACATGACGAACAACCGTACCTGTATATAGCCCAAGGAAAGCGACGACTCCGCTGATACAGTATATCGTATAAGCTGGATTTTTGAACGCCGCAAGATTCAAGAATCCCCCGGCGACATGCTTTGGAGGCAGACGCCGCCTCACCGTCAGATTCGCGCACCCGAGGCTGCACAGGAGGATGAAGTGATGATATTTTCCTGCCTATTGCGCTTTGTGACTGAAAACGAAGACGACCACGATCTCGAGAGCTCTTTGTTTTCCACCATGTTCACGATCATCGGCGACGACAAGGATGACTAATTCGACAACTTGCACACGCTTTACGACAATTCCTGCGGCCTTGAGTTCATTGACTTGGTGCTCGTGCCTTTTGTTGCCACCTTTCTGATTACGCAAGATCGCCCGGCACATAGTTTCCAAGACGCGATTTTCGAAAAGGGGAGTAGCGCCGAGTACGGCGAGCTCGTGAATCCCGAAGACGACGCGGACGAGAAGGCGTACCAGGTTCATGAGGAAAACATGAGGGCCGTACGCCGCGTCGAGCAAGCGCGCCAAACTCCGCTGTAGAGTCTCTCTGTCGGCAACCGAGTTGACGGCTCCTCCGCGTCATCGAAAGAAGTTGGAGCAAAATAAGGAACAGGCGTCTCAAGGTGGGTTCCTCCTGCCGCAGACTTGTTCCGGCTAACGAGATTTAGATACGACGACCCGCGCAAAAGACATTGGACTGTGGAGGAGGAAATAACCTTGAGTGACTATGAGGCGGTGAGTGGGTCCATTCGAGCCTCGAGTTTGTTCTTAATTCCAATAGCCCCAGCCCAAACCGAAAATGGAGCTGAAGGTCAAGATCAAGCCAGAGAAGAAGGACAAAGGGAAGGAGAAGGCATCCAAGAAGGTGCGTGAATTAACTATCAATTTGACACTTCCCGGCTCAGCACCCGCCCTGGTCAAGCTATAATATGGGACCTCGTAAAAGAGGTCTGGACTAAGAAAGGTCATGTGTGGCAAGCCCCAACTCTCGGGGCCATCCTTGGCTGCGGCCTTGCATCCTTCACTGTAGATGGACGCCACTCACCTACAGACAGCAGACTCTATAAAATCATCATGACTGAGTCAACTCACCTCATCTGGAAACTCCGCTGTGAGTTTGTGGTCGGTCGGGACAGCACCGACCCTGCGTCGGACCACGAGGTCCGAAACCGATGGGTGTTCCAAATTAATGAACGCATTGAGGTTGACCGTAACCTTACAAACACGTTGAAATACGGCAAGCAATATTCCATTGCACCCTCAGTGGTACTTGAGACCTGGAGGGGTGTCCTCAAAGATGAAGATCTTTTGCCAGATGATTGGCTGGGAGGACCTGAGGTTTTAGTGGGTATAGCTCCTGATAGGTCACGTAGACCACCGTCCCCGCCCGTTGGGCGACGCGGCCGGAATAGATAATAGGCAGGAGCGAGTCCCACACTCGGCTTAGGCCTGGTGCGTAAAGCATTTCCTCAGGGGTGGAAACACTCAGTCCCTTTCTTGGAGGTCCGCTGGCCCTCCATACTTACCTCGGTTTGGGGAGACCAACTTTGTTGGTTGTCCTCTCTCCTCGCGTACCACCAAAAAAAATAAAAAAAAATAAAAAATAAAAAAAAAGACACTTCCCGGCTCATGGCGACGGGCCATTCGACCATCAAGACGACCTATTAGTATTCGACTATCAAGGCAAGATCTCGCGCCAAGGTCGAGGAGGATGACGACGACTCACGAGCAGTTACGCAGTTTCGGACTATGGCCGCCCCGTGTAATCGAGCTGTATTTCTAGCTGATTGTGCTGTTGTAATTGCCCTGAATTGTATTTCTTGAGACCTTGGGTCATTGTCACGCTTCGGCCGATTCAAAAGATAATTGTATAAATGCGTAGAGGCCAGAAGAAGCTTCGAAAAGTGCGATCCAAACGTTAACATTTGGAGTGTGACAGTCACTGTGTGACATGACGCGTCTTTCCTTTTCATCACCATCTTCTCTTCTTCCTGGAGTTCTCCCGTCCATTCTGGCCTCTCGGTTGCACCTCTGGCCACTATGGCGAGTGTCCACCACGAAAACGCCCGCGCTATCCCCCACCAAGACGCCCGCACGGCCACCGTCACCCGTCAAACCATCCTCGCACAAAAGTCTCTTTCGCGCGCCGCCATCCCCCACAAAGACGCCCGCGCAGCCACCGTCGCCCGTCAAACCATCCTCGCCCAAAATTCTCTTCGGCACCGCATCCTACTGCGCAGACATCCCGTGGATTCCAACAACAACGCAAGTCGCTGCCGAGCTCTGAGGCGAGTTTTTTTTTCTCGTTTCTTTTTCTTCTGGGCGGATCAAGAGGAGGAGGCTGATGCGTACGATCTAGCTCGACGAGCGAGAAGACACAGAAGCAAACGATGGGGTTACCCCGATGGAAGTTGATTCAGAGGGGTACATGCAGGATTTGACTGCGTACCGCGTTCCTCAAGCCCCCGTCTCCAATGCCAGCCCCCATCGCTCTGCCGACGCCCCCGAAGAGAAGGCAGGAAACACACCGCCCCCGACCAGGGCCGCACGTTCGCTTGCTGCGTTTATGACCCCGCAGGCGCCGCGCACGGGCTTCGGTGGCGTCAGCAATGCCGCTGTAGCGGGTGGTGGAGGGGGAGGCGCACCGGTTCCGCAATTTGCTCGCGACAAACGCGTATGCGCACATGCCGGGCGCGGGGGTGCGTGCTGCAACGAATACGAGCACTGCGATGGCAAATCCCTGCAACGGCGGCACGCCCCCGCCCAGACCCCCGCTGTCGGATGCGGAGCAGCGCGCGATTTCGGAGCGTAGGCGGAGTGCGCTCAGTGCGCCGGATGATTTCTTCAAGAGGGCGATATCCGGGATGTCGCCTGCGAAGAAGGGCACGCGGAGCGATTTGCGGCGCGTGAATGAGGATGCGGGTGCGGGAGAGGCGAGTGAAGATGCGGAGGCGCTTAGGGGGCGGCAGAAAGAGCGGGAGAGGGAGGAGGATCCGCGGCGGATGCTGGAGAATCTTTGCGCGAGACGGTGGAGGGGCTGAAGAGAAGGCGGGAGAGCGTGCTGGCGGATGCGGGGAGAAATGTACTTCTGACTGAGACCGACGCAGACGAGGGGAGGGTGGAATTCCAGCGCCCGACGTTTGCGGCGAAGGAGAGCGAGGTGGAACAAGAAACAGAAAAGGAGAAAGAGAAACCCCGTGCCAGCATGCTCAGAGGGCGGGCGAAGGAGGTTGGTCTTTTTTTCTCTTGAGTGAGTTGAAAGATTTATTGAATATGTGACTAGGAGTCGACAAGCCAGAGCCGGAGTCAGCCTGTGGAGAGCGAGCCTGAGGTATGTATTGTTCTTTTCGTGGTATATGTATAGAGTTGACGTGACGCGGATGCATAGACGAAGAGCAAGACCATGGCTCGTGCCCAACGCAAAAGAAAAGAGCCGCAGGAGGGTACGGAGGTCGACGCCACGGTCTGCACATCGCACATGCAAAACTACGTCCACGCCGGCGCTGGAGGCGAGCGACGAAGATACGGCGATGGAACCCGCACTGGTAATAACCAAGCCCGCGCGCCGCGGCCGTAAGCCCACCGCAGAGGAGAGCGACAAGGAGCTCACCCTTGCCGTTCCTGCCGCGCCGCGCCGTAAGCGCACTGCTACACCTACGCCCGCCTCAGCGGCTGAGGAAGAGCAAGCCCCGAGCGAGACGACGGCCGATCCCGACCCCCCTCCCCGTCAAACCTGCGCGCCGCACACGCAAGACTACTGCTGAGCCTGAGAGCGAAGCCAAGCCGCCCAGCATTCCCTCTGCACCGACAAAGCCCCGTCGCACGTGCAAGGCCACTGCAGAGCCCGAAAGCGAGGCCGAGCCCGTCCCTGTCGTTCCCGCTCAGCGCACTGCACGCAAGCCCCCGTCCACCGACACTCTCGCTCCCACTCCTGCAGCAAACCCTGCCACTGAGCCTGCGAAGCGCCACGGCCGCACCGCGGCAAAAACGGCCCCTGTGAGCACTCCTGAGCGCAAGACAACGCGTGGGCGGTCGCGTGCGTTGGAACTGAGGTTGAGGAAGATGATGCGGACCCCTCAATTCCATCGCCAACGCCCCGGAAGTGGAGATCGTGGCTGTCGTTTCGCCAAAGAGGCGCGCGCGCAGTGTGAAGCCGAAGCCTGTCAAGGAGGAAGAGGCCGAGCCAGTGCTAGAGGGGAGAGGTCAAAGAAGACTGCGACTGGCGTTGCGATTCCTGCGTGCCGAAGCCGCGTGCGACCCGAAAGGGTGCGGTGCCTGCATTGGCGGTGGCAGTGGAGCCAGGAGAGAAGGAGAACGCACCGGGGGAAGAAAACAAAGAACCAGCAGCGAAGGTGCGCGTCTCGAGGACCCGAAAAGTGAAGGAGGAGGTGGTCGAGGCGGATGCGGCACCGAGGAGAACGAGGACGCGCACAAGGACGTGAGCGCAAAAGCCTGGAGAAGATATTTGGGAAGCTAGATACCATTACACGAATTTGCTCCCCTTTTCATTTACAATCAAAGAACAACCTCTAATAAGTGATTTTCGTACTCTATGTACTCATAGAGGCGACTCCACAAACATGTTCGTGCAACATATCCAAGACCATTATAGCTTGGTGGTTTTGCTGAACATTCCGTTACTGGCTCTTGCAAACACGCCTGAAACAAGGCAGGTACGACCCAACAGTTGTATGAAGACACTATTCCTTTTCCAAGTTTTTACTTGGAGTCACACTGTGAATCCCAGAAGTTAGGATTGCAATCCCCAAGGTCAGCTGGACAGATTTATTTCCTTTCTTGGTTTGTTTGGTCAATATATTTGCGCAGCTGCGCAAATAGCGAATTTGCGGAGGTGCGCAAATGCTGCGCAAATAAAATGTTTGCGCGGTACGCAAATATTGCGCGGTACGCAAATATTGCGCACATAGAACATTTGCGCGGCACGCAAAAGTTGCGCAGATATTGCGCAAATATTAAATTTACGCATCATTTGCGCGCGATTTGCGCGGCGCGCAAACAAGGCCTTGCACCCAGTGTTGTCTTTTAGTTACTTCCCTCCGCATCTGGACTTGCCCCGTAAATATTATAAATACGTAGTACAGTCTTGGATGTACCTCAGTTTGATTATAAACATTCTTCCGGTCTAATCCCCTTCGGACTTTCATCAAAATGTTTACTCCACGCCAAACCCACTTCCGGTCGAACTCCCGAACTTCCGATACTGTACAGTTTCGATCAATTCTCCCTGGCTGTGACCTGTGACCAGTGGATTCGAACTTAGGTTTTCTTAAATGTCCCAGGCAGCCCGTGACACCCCCAAAAAAATCATAAATCCATAGACAGTGGTGGGGCAGCTTTTCAATTTGTCAGGGAGCACCCCACCATGGATCACAACCACTATAACTCCTTATCACGGTGTGTACCGAAATTGAAAATTCAGATTATGTGAGTCCTTTTTGGCACTGATTCACTGCAATTGGGGGGCTCCTCAACTCCCGAATGAGTCTGAAAAGCTCCCATTGCTGCCTACCGACCTCGAAGGGGAACACTGCGGCACATTTGAAAGACATGGTGGGCTGTGGGCAAAATTTGGAATTTTGGGGCAATTTTCATCCATTTTGTGACCTGTTTTGCATGTTCGAAAATGCTCTCAGTGAGCCGTGACAGGTTCGAAAAATTTCTTAAATTTTGGGCCCTGTGACCTGTGACAGGAGAATTGATTGAAACTGTACAGTACTCCTGACTTGACGTTGTAACATTACCTCTGTCTTCGGATAACTCGTCCAGTAGTCTTTCCTTACTTCCGCCTCTTCCAGCTTCTTTGTCTCAACAACCTACCTTTGTCCGACGTCCGGACGTGACCTCTGTCCTTCATCCGACGTCCGGACTTATTCCAAC
Source organism: Mycena galopus ATCC 62051 (assembly GCA_014925785.1). Lineage (NCBI taxonomy): Eukaryota > Fungi > Basidiomycota > Agaricomycetes > Agaricales > Mycenaceae > Mycena > Mycena galopus. Next base: position 268,046 of record WIQG01000160.1, read on the forward strand.
TTCTTGCAGTCTCGGCTCCGATCCTTGCCTTGACTCCGGCCATCCGGAAACCCATCCAGCCTTCATCCAACTTGTCCGGCCTTCACCTTACTCGTCCGGCCGACGAGTGAAGTCCTTCGATCATCTTCGTTGTCATCCTTCCCTATTCAAGTTGCCAGCAGTACAATCCCCATTCACCCTTAACCCCCTGTGGTGTAGTGGTTTCGATATCCGTAGTTCCGGATCTCACATCACTGACCTCCGTTAACTTCCGCACTTCCGTTAACCTCCTCCAGCTCCATCCTCCAGCCCAGACATCCTTCATCCGGAACCTACCTCCTCTCTTCCTCTCTTTCCTTCCCCTTTTCCGACACGGATATAACACATCCAGGCGAGGAAGAATTCTGAACTACTGACCGCATCTCTGTGAGCAAGAAGAATCTCATGCTGAAACTCATCCCAGGGGACACTTTGGTGGGAGACCGGACACTGTGGCCTCCTCCTAGCATCTTCAAAAACGCTAGCCATTTTATGCGGGGCTATATCTCGACTGGGGCGTTCCGTAATCTAAACGGCTTGAAGAAGGACTACCTTTATGAGCCTCGAAACCTTCAATGGCAAATGGCAGTGCACTGGAGGGAGTTCTTCCGTCGGGGAATGTCCGGGAGTAACCAGTCGGGAGTAACCAGTCGCGAGTGCCTCACGCTCCTGATGATGCCGACTTTCGTCAGGGAGAAGAGATTTTCACCCACACTTACCCAAAGGATTGGGTGTGTATCTGCAGTGACGAGATGGCTTTCCCAGAGGATTTTGTGGCTCACACATGAGGAGACTGGGGGGCTTTGTAAGGACCGGTTCCCTTGGCGCTTCCCTTTTTCTTCCACTTCTATACTTTTCCTTTCACGAACGTATTACGATTTAGTATCCTCACATGTGTTTGTACTTGTTGGATCGAGTAGTCATTAAGTAGTCACGTGAAGGGATACTCTTTACACTCAACAACTACCCATTAGCCTCTTGGTCTCTCATTGAGCATCTCCGATTCCGTGGGTATTAGCATCTTGACTCTCACTTCCTACAAATATTTGAGGAAGGCGGTTGCTGGTCGCATAGAGAACACAAATATTCAGTTCCTGACCAATAATCTTGGGGATAGACCATATACACAGCAGGGTCCTTACCACAATACAACTTACGACTCCCACCCAGGCTACGTGGACTAGAGCTAGTGAGGTACTCGCACCTTACAAATCCTCTCCCATTTACTTCTGTTGAGCTCCGGCATTCCCAAGCCCGGTCATAACCCATCCGGAACCTATCCCCTCTCCTTCCTTTCTCTCCTTCTCAACACGGATATAACATAAGCCTACCATCTCAGTCTCTCAAGAAACCCTTATTTTCTTTTTTATGTCTGTACAACATAAGAAAATATATGGCGGGGTGCATGAGTTCCAAACAAATTTAATCCAGATTCTACCCATTTCATGCAAACCGGTTCGAAAAGCCCAGTCACAGATGAGCATTGTTTTTGGGAGAGGAACCAAAGAGAAACAATGGTGTGACAAAGGCCCTTGTGGTCTTTGTCATCTCAAGCCTTCACATGCGGGGTGCATGCATGTAATGCACTCAGAAGCTGAGTGTGTCGTACTTTGCCCCTGGTGTCAGTCTTGCCGCAACTCAAAAAGTCGAGTCGCGACTTGACAAGTCAACTTGAAAATAGTGTTTGACTCAACTCGGCTCCACCTGGGGGAGTTGAGTCACTCAAAGTCAACTCAAGTCAACTCGAGTCGGTGAAGTCGGCATATTTTTTAGATATTCTCAGATCCATAGAAAGAAGATGAGGGACCATTCATATTGTGTCTAACTATATAGTGGCGGCATATTTCATTCATGTAGCTGCAACTCCCCCAACTACATGCTCATCTTGTCCCCCGGCATGCAACCTGGATGTTATATCCGTGTCAAGGGGAGAGAAAGGAAGGAGAGGGGACAGGTTCTGGATGGGTTATGACCGGGCTCGGGAATGCCGGAGGTCAACGGAAGTAAATGGGAGAGGATTCCAGAACACGGATATGGACCACTACACCACAGCTAGGTTTAAGGGTGAGCGTAATATCTGGTTGGCTAGGAATGAAGGAGGAGGGAAAGGGAGGCGGCCGAGGGTTACCGGAAGTGAAGGCCGGTAAGCTGGAGGAGAAATGCCAAAGGCCGGACGAAATCCGGTAAGCCGGAGGTGATACGCCGAAGGCCGGGCGATGTCTGGCAATCCGGAAGTTATGTTGAAGTCTGAGGTGGAGCCCAACAAATAGGAAAGTCACGGATGTATAAACCCGGACGTCCGGGATAGGTTTTCGACAAGTCCGGTCGTCGGACGGAAGACGGAAGTTGAGTCTGTTGGCTGGAGTACTCGGACATTTGGAGGAAGTGTCAAGACGACGGAGGATGACTGAAGGTCAAGCAGCGTTAGACAGGAATGAACGTTTATAATCAATCTAAAGTACATGATTGTAATCTAGACATTTTATAGTAATAGCGGAGGTAAGTATATATAAGGAAATTGATTAAAGAACAAGGGAAGAATAAAAGGAGAACATAGCTTCTTGTATAAGTACAAGGGAGATGACGGATTGAGAACATAGAGCATGTGTGCATAACAGGAGTGCATGTGGAGATCTGCCGCTAAGGCGGATAGACGGTTGCGTGAAAACTCGTCGTCGGCCGAAGGGCCGGATGAAGTCCGATAAGGGCCAGAGCATTCCGGAGAAGACCGGAACGTTAAGCCGGAAGAGGACGGAGATGAACAGATGATAACCGGAAGTCATCCGGTCGTAGTCCGGATGTCGCCCGAGGTTGAGCCGGAGGTAAACCGGCGTAGACCGGGAGTTGACCGGGAGTTGACCGGGAGATGGCCGGAGGTTATCGGAATGTGAGCGGATGTATACCGGAGTATACCGGAAGTGGTCGGATGAGGTCCGGATGAGTCCGTGGTGGTACGGGATGTAACACTGGAAAGAAATCTTCTGTTTCAAACATTTCAGTGAGTACCTTGAGGCCAGAGTTAGCCACTGGGTGGGCCAAAAAGACTTGCACCAGTTAGCAGAGTTTGAAATTGGCTGTAGCATGTGGGTGGGCTTGGCTTGTGGCTTGACTTGGCTTGGGCTCGGCTACACCACCCTGACTCTAGTTAAGTATTTTGTTTGTTGGTCATTGTAAGCCATCTTCTCATCGCAGTTGAACGCACTGTCAATATTTTTGCCAATTTGTTTGTGGTAATAGAGATGTACTAGAGACGGAAAAATTAATCTAGCTGAGAAAAACCTCCAAAAAGATGTCAGATCTTACAGAAGGTCCTCAAAGGCATTTCCCCAGTTTTTTGACCCATCTCTGTCAATTCCTTGCAATGGATTTGTTCACAAGCCGTATTCCCGCTCCATTTGATGGCACAAGACAAAACGGCTTGTGATGGTGTGAGAGATGTTCAACAATGGGTTTAATTGCCAAACTCATCCTTAATCTGTGGTAGGATGATGTGAGACGGCAAATGGGACATAACTATCGTGAATTTGGCACTCTTCATTCATTCATTTATTCTTTCATAATTCCATTATAGTGCTGCGGCCCATGTTGCACTTTACATATGAGGACATTGTGTCTACTGGCTGGTGAGGAGGGGGTGTACGTATGGGATAACAGAGAGGTTGCAGGTGGGTTGCAGTCTGGGTGAGTGCCGTGAGTGTTCGTAATGATATCATATGTGAGTTCATCTGGCACTCTTATTGCGGAATTTCGAGACTTTAACATACCTGCCGTGCTCACACGTTTTGATGGTATCAGACAAAACGGCTTGCGCCTGCCGTTTTGCCTACAGCGAGCAGAAGTCAACACATGATTGTGCTAAGCACTATAATGGATGTAATGTGTTCATATACTGATATAGGTGCTCACTCATTGATTTTCAAAGGTTTGGTGGGAAAACAACACCTACGCAGGTTTGCTTAATACTCGAAAGTTTAATCAAAGGGTTTATAGCAACAGAATATACCAACATAGGACATATACCGTGTCTGAAGGCGTATTGGGACCTCCTTTTTGTGAAGGTGGCCGCTCAAACCCTTTGGATAGGCCGAAACCGTCACATAGGCGACAAATTCAGTGAGTTCAACCACTCATTTCTTATATATCTTGATCTTGTGGTGATACTCTTGAGATATTCGGACATGCAGGGATGAGTCAGTGGGCTAGCTTTGCAAGCCTGCTGGCTTGCATATAAATGCCTCACTTGAGTTCATCATTGATGGCGATGATCCTGGGTATCGTGAAAATATTGAAAATAGATATTGTACAGGCTTGTGGGACCTCCAGTAATGTATTCACTGTATGAAGCGCATTGAAAATGGCCTTCACTACGTGCCGTGAGTGCAAGTCACTGTCTATTCTTTTCGCTGAAGCCAGGCTGACAAACAGGCTGATTGGGAGAAATCTACACTTGTTACACCCATTATACTGCACCAAATTCTTTATGACAAATGAAATCATTATCTTGACCCTCTCTTATATCCCACCACAAACTGTAAGCTGGACAGTACCGGAATGCTTGGCTGCGAATATTGTTTATCTGTATTTGCGCAGCACGAACCGTGTGAAGATAGCTCTCTCCTGCTGCTTAGTGAATCTGCGCTTCACAGGAATTTGTTTTGGTCCCCATCCATCTATTCACCCATGCTACCCACTTCCTAGCTGAATTCACAGTCTCGTTACTACTATATAATCCGAACCCTGGCGGTAATGGCAACTGGTGACTAGCTACATGAAATGTGACATGTTTTGTGCTTTAATACTCATATCCGTTTGACATCCCAGTTTATGCATGGTGTTATTGATTGATTGATCGATTTTATACAGTAGAACATCACAGATGAGCTAGGGACACCGTGTACGGTCTTTCCTTTTAATTTGGGAGACAGACAGATGGTCAAGTCAGCTGAAATGAGCACTGGTAGTTTGGTAGGATGTGCAGCAGGGCTGGGAGTACTTGGTTACAAAAATTACCCAACTCAAGTCGACTCGGGTCGACTTGACTCGACTTGCCGTCGACTCAGAAGTTGATCGAAGTCAAGCAGGTGACTCGACTCGACTCGACTCAAGTCACCAACCACAAGTCAACTTCGACGGGTGAAGTCGCGAGTCGCAGCAACACTACCTCTTATACTTGACATATCCCGCTCCAGCTGCCATGAGCCGCCATGAGCCGCTTATAAGTTCAAGCCACAGAAATCCGTAATCCTCATTCCTCCTCCCGACGAGAAGGCTCAAATACAACCGCGAGGTACAGTTATCAAATCGATGTCTTGCCATAGCAAATCAGGTGGTCAACAAGTTGATGAGTTTCCCACGATTTGAAAAGCAAACTGATGGTGAGTCATTTTAACAAGTCAATGTAAATTTGGGTCGATGCAATAAATAATCGGATAACACTACTAAGTCTGGACAAATTTACGAAGCCCGAGCGCTCCCTGTTTGATGTTGGCAACATACCCAAGTAAAGGATGCTGATCCATGGCGGTGACTTCCACCTCGGGGCCCATCGACTTCAACACGTCCACTTGTTTCAACACCCGCTCCGCCTCGACGTCATCCTTCACCAAGGTCTGGATTTTTTCGGTCCCGAGAACAGGGGACTCGACGTGCACATACTCAGCGCCGTAGCGCTCACGAACTGCCGAGACGCTTTTTTCGTTCACGTACGGATCGAACCAGCTTTGGAACTTATCCGTCATCTCTTTGACCCTTTCATCCGTGAGAGCGGTTGAGCTGTCGGATATGCCGTAGATGACTACAAGCACAAAATTAGCGGACGCATAGCGCCTGGATGGCCACGAACCTGGGCGAAACATTTTGAATGCCTCATCAAAGTCCTTCGCATTTATGTCGCCTAGAACTGGGAATTGCTGCAAATGCATTTGCTGATACGCTCCCAAGACGACAAAAAGGAATCTGTGGGACGTCAGAGTTGAGGATCTAAAAATACACTCGAACCAACCTCGTGTGCGCGAGACCAACTTTGCTGTCATGCCATTGCTGGGCCGTTTCTTCATCGGTCTCGCCATTCATCGATGCGCAGATAGTAAGAGCAGCCGAGAGCCCGCCCGTCAGAGCAATGTGAACACCCGAAGAGAAAAAAGGGTCCACGAAGTCTGTGTGGAATTCAATCAGAAAATGCATTCTGGACGTAAAGGAAAATTTACTGGCGGCATCTCCTATGACACGGAAGTGGTTGCCCGAATATCTGGATGCGGAATAGCTGAAATCGCCTGCGCTCTTGACGCTTCCCGGGGTCAGGCTACCTTTGTCACCGATGAGCTCTTTGACACCGGGGACAAACTGGAGCTGATCGAGGTAGTGTTCAGTGAGCGTAGGGGTCTTTCCGTTGGCCATTACGGCGGCTTTCTTCGCATTGGATGAATCCTGGTGCATCACGACGCCAATTGAAGACGTTCCGTCGTGCAAAGGAATTACCTGTGTCATATAAATCGTCTGTCCACGAAGGAGAAGGGATTAATTACCCAACACCTGCAATGCGGAAGAGAATAAGTAAAGGATACGAGGGCTGACGCCACAAACGCACCATCCAGTCTGATCTGTCCATGAGATCAATCTCTGCAGCTTAAAAGGGGAAAGATATCGCACCAGTCAACGCCTCGAACCAGCCAGCGTTGGCCTTGAAGGTACCCTCTCCATGTCTCTTGACGCCGGTCCAATATCCCCAAACTGCCACGTTGCGCAAGCATTCTCGCATCTGGCGATTTTCTGGTAGAAATGGTGAACTAACGGTCCACGCAAGCCGAAAAAAATTCTCACTGAGGTATTTGGTGGACATGATACCCGCCTTGCCGGTCGCGTCAATAAGCCAGTCGAATTCCGTCTTGCCTGTAGAACCGTCCTTCTTTTTCCAGTTAGCAGCTTTCGGCCGCGAGGTCGCAGGGTCGCCTTCGAAGTCGATGCTTTCGACGCGCGTTTCTTGAAAGACTTTGGCCCCTTGCTTTTCTGCGTGGTTGAGGAAAAGTTCGTCCATTTCAGAACGGATCTGTACCGGACGAAGGTTTCCAGATGCACAAATACGAAAAGAATGACCTACGACATTGAAACTGATATAGTCCGGTCCAAGGATACCGAAATTGGTGACTGAAGAAATGTGTGAGGCCAGGAAAACTCAGTCGGGGCTACTTACAGGTTTCTGGCAGACCATGGACCAACTTGAAAGAAGCGCCGGGCTGGAATTGCTGAGCAAACGAAACAGTTGTGATTTTCAGTTTACCAACCTTGTCCAAAAACCCGTGGTTAGCCATATCCTCTGCGAGGCCGATGAAACGAAGGTAGTTCCGCATAGACGAAATCATCGACTCTCCAACATGATATCTGGAAGATATCAATGAGTTATCGAGTCAGAACGTCGCAATTTGGGGCACCTGGGAAACTTGGCCGCCTCGAAAAGATATTAATTAGGGATCGACTCAAAACGCCGCAAGAAAAAATGTTTACCTCGAAAACGACGACCTCATGGCCCTCTCGCTGGAGGGCAGAAGCAGCGTAACTTCCAGCTGGGCCGCCGCCCATGATGAGGATTTTAGCATGAGTAGGCTGAAATTAATTTAATGTTAGTTTGAGCGGAGGTTGAAAAATCGCCGTACAGGAAGGGACGCCATTGTTGAGATATGGGTCAGCGTTCGAAACCAACCCAGATAAATACATAACTTCCCTTCCCTTACGTAGCACCACGTACATCAGCGAAAAAGTACAGCACGTACGTAGCACCGCGGATCGCTACGTAAGGGGGTACCCAGGCACGGTACAGGGTTTGCTGATGTCGTTTTCCAACCACGCTAAAACATTCAAAACTTGAAGAAGCCGTGCTATCATGACGATCAACATCCGATACGTGGGCTTTGGCTCGAAGTCCCAGGTTCAACATGGCGCTCTTCTCAGTGGTAGGTCCCATTTGGAATCCAGCTTGGCATTGTGGATGTTTGAGGAACGCTCACAAATGCCGGTCTGTCTGTCCAGACTGTCATAATTGATCCACGGCTGAACCGACCGTTAGGCGGGCCGAACTATCTACCCCTTTTTGTCATTACATACTCACTGCGTTCAACGCCGCAGCACCCCCAGAATTGGCTAGTTGGCCGTGGCTAGGTAAGGCTAGGTGGCTAGCCGGTGCATAGCCGAAGCATAGCCATGCATAGCCACACGCGGCTCGCCATACATTATCATACCCGTACCTACCCGCGATCGGCTAGTTGGCCGTTGCTAGGTGGTTAGCCGACGGATAGCCGAAGCATAGCCATACATAGGCACACCTACCCCGATCTGAACGCAGTGACTGTCATCTGATTGGAATTCATCTCACAAATTCGTCCGCGCTGAAGTCTGGACCACCAGCCAACGCGGCCAACGTCGGCTACCAGTGGCGCTGGGCCCCGTAATAAATTGGTAAATCAAGGGGATTCATGTCGACGGCGACGACATCAGCCTCCGGATAGCTCTTAGCGGCGTGAATGGCCCTAGTCGTTATGCAGTATCCGATACATCAGATCATGACCAGAAATCACCATTCTCCTGACCCAGTAATTCACGTAAGGCGTAAAGAACGTTTCAATTAAAAAATGGATCGTGCTCGTACCCGATTTCCAAGACCTTCAGCGGTTGTCCTATGTCTTCTGGGCACAGCTTATTTGCCAGAAAATTGTCCATTCTCTCAGTTGGGGACCGCGTCAGATTAAGATATCGCGAACATGTGTTGACGTGGGGTAGACTCAAGGGAACGATGAGATTCGCGGTCCATTCTGATGTGAGCGTCGCCGAGCCGTTTCAGTTGGGAAATGAACCGTGGGAACGATCTCAGAAACCGCTGCTTGGGACGAGTCAGAGGTTGCAAACACAAACGGTTCAGAAGGGACCCTGAGTTTGCTGATGCTCTTGCTCGCAGTACCAAAGAAGAGTCACTGCATTCAGGGCCCTGGTAGGCTCGGCCCGTCCCGCCTGGGCGCCCTACGGAGACAGGGCGAGGCAGTGCTGCCGCGGTCTGCCGACCTCGGAGATGGGGTTTGCCGAGCTCGTATCCAAGGTAGGCCATAAGGCGCCTAGGCGCGACGGGCCGGGCCTACCGCTATCTACCGAGGCCCCGCTAACTCGCCTCCGCGCATCGGCCTGTCAAATTCCTCCGAGTCAATTACTCCACTTGTTCAAGGAATCACGCGTCACGGTCAAACGTCGAGGGTCGCCGGCCTGCGCGTGTTTATATCTCAAGGGCATATTATTTTCGTATCTTGCGGATCCTCATGGCGAGCTTTGCGTGCTCCATGCAAGGCTTCTTCGCGCCGGCCGCGGTCATGTTCAACAGGTTGAGTACATCCTCGATGAAGCGGAAGGCCTCCTGCCAGAGCTCGAGCGCGACGGACGTGTGCAGCTGGGCGAAGCGCGTGTCGAGGTGGTGTTGAAGCCTCTTGGGTGCGAGATTGATCGAATGCGGTAAAAGCAACCAACTCAGAACAGCAATACGAAAATGGAGCCGCCGTTAACGGCTGTAGAATGTTTCAACGACTCCACTTCCGCACTCCGCAATTCCGCACCGCGGTCCCGAGTAAACGTCATGTCGACGGACGGTGAGGCTCACATACTCCGACACATCAGGAAAACCGCAGGTAGCTATGGGCGCTATGAAGCACTCGGCAAGGCTGTCAAGTGCTGTCAAAGGCCTGCATAGCGGCCATAGTGGTTGACTTTCCATAAGGCATTTTTTATTCCCGAGCCTTTTTGAGGGGTGCCAACCATGTCGGCATCAGGTTTACTTCGATTTGTTTAATCGTTCCGTGTTCCCATAACCAATAGAAATAATCAAAGCTCATTATCTATGTTGAACAGCCCATGCACCTTCGCACAACACTTCGGACACCTCTTTGATGCTTATTGTGTTCCTCCAAGCCAACGGATGCGTCGTCGCTGCATCCCAGCATCATCTATTCTCCACAGCCCCGTTGAATTGAGTAGGAACGCGTCAATCGCACGTCATTGGCGCGTCGATCGCGTTGTGAGCCGCGATCCCGCAGCCGCAGATGGCGGCAGATGAAATGTAGTAATTTCTGCTCAACTTCGTGTGGGAGGAGGTAGTAATGTTCTTGTGAAATCGAATGCGAACAGTGGAGGCGACGTTACCTCGAGTCGTTTCGTAACAATTTGCACCCAAAAGCGGCGACGTTTGGGCGACGTGAGAAGCGGAACAGTACGTACTTGGCCCAAAACGGTTTATTCGAGGCCAGAATAATCTGAAGAGGGGGTAGCGACCCCCCCTCCAGATTATCATAAAATGAAGGTTTAGAAGAGGGCTGAAAATAATCTAACCAAGATCTGAAGCCGATGGGGTCCCGACAGCTGTCTTGTCAGTGCGGTGATTTGGCGGTTATAGAGGATAAGATATTCGAAAACATTCTTTAATGCTTATGGAAAGTCAACCAGTATCTTGCGGTTTGCCTGATGCAGTGCGTGTCTTGGAAAATTTGAAACAGCGTAAATTCTCCAAATCACGTTCCTTTTAATTTAATTATTTCTAAATAGCTTTTTACAGAGTAGCCGGCCCTTCAACGCAGTGTTTGCCATCTGATCATAACTGGAGTTGATGACCATTCCTTTGATCATGTCGTTTATTTACAGGAAGGGAGCGACATTCCCACTGTTCTCGTCAACACTCGCGGAACAAATCAGTAGAGACTGACGCGACAGCGAGAAAGTATTGCGAGAGAAGGAGTCGGAGCACCAGTGCACTTTCTCATCAGCGCCAAGCCAGTTCGCTCGGATAAGACGATCAGTGGACAGTCGCGGCTTGTATTGCAAATTGAGAAACTATTTAAGTAAATGATTTGATGAAACGCTAACAATGGCTTCCTCTTTGATCGACCTGTGTGCCCTGATTTCGACCTCAGTCGCTGCAGTCGACGCTCGATGCAAGACCCTGTCTGGAACGTATCCGGATCTCAATAGCCCTGTCAATAGCAAAGAGAGCGAAAGCCTTTTGCACGACAATGAGATTGCGAACGCGACATCTATAGCCTTGGCCGCTGCGTCGCAGCTGATTGCAAGCATGCAGTATCCGTCGAGGTCAATCTTGGACGCGTCTTATGGAGTGAGTCAACCATTTGCCTGGGATCGCGTCGCTAATTCTGACTTTTTGCAGTGGGTCATCTCAGCAGCATTGGGTGTCGTTGCCGAGTCCTCGACTGCGGAGATCATTCGTGAAGCCGGTCCTCAGGTATCGCATTTCGTGCATCCTCGAACATAGTGCTGACGGTCTCAAGGGATGCCATATCAACGACATTGCAAAGAAGAACGGGATGGATCCTACCAAAATCGGTAGCAATCCAACTGCCTCTTCGACGCAACGCTGACGGGACCGTTCAGCGCGGGTCCTACGTCCCTTGGCCACGCAACACGTTTTCCGGGAGGTGTCTCCGAATGTATTTGCCCACAATCGCATCTCCACCTTGATCGACACGGGCAAGAGCTTCGAAACAATCCAGACTGCGTGCGTACACCACGCTCTGAAACAAGGGTCACTGATAACCTTTCGGTTTCAGACCAGAAGACAAATATGCAGGCGCAGAAGGTCACGCGGCGTTCATTCTCCTCAAGTGAGTACTCCTTTACTAGATAACTAGACGTCCGCTCAGTCTGTGCAGCACGGATGAGACATTCAAAGCTGCTGGCTACATCCAGGACGTCGTCCTCGATAAGGCTTCCGAGGCCTCCGACGATGAATTCAACACCCCGTTGAACAAAGCTTTCGGCACTCACATTGACCTATTCTCGTGGTACGAAAAGCCGGACAACATCAATCGTTTCAAGCGGTTCGGGTTCGCAATGGACGTATCTCGCAAACTAACGCCGCCTGGTGCCATATTGCAAGGTATTTTGCTTTCTGCCCGTCAATTTGAATGCGTCTCAAGTTACTTAGGTTTCCAATGGTCTGCACTCCCTGAGAAAACTCTAATCGTCGACGTTGGCGGCGGAATTGGGTCATTATCCCTTGAAATAGCCCAAGTCAATCCCCATCTCCGCTTTTTAGTCCAAGATAAGCTAGGTGTGATCCGTCAAGGCGAACAGGTGAATTTGCTGAGAGTTTCTCTCCTGTAATCTCGACTCAACTGTATTGTTTCAGCATTGGGAGACTGAAATGCCCGGCGCATTGGCCGCGGGAAGAATATCCTTTGGAGGTGAAATTGATACATCGTCATTGAACTGGCTAACCAATTGTTTAGAACACGACTTTTTCAGCCCTCAATCCGTCAAGAACGCTGATATATTCCTCCTCCGACTCGTCGTTCACGACTGGTCGGATACGTACGCTTTCAAGTACGAAAATAATCATACCTTGCTGTTTTGGTTGGTTCAACTTTTTTCAGGATCTTGAAACATCTGCGCGACGCAGCACAAAGTACGACCAAGTTGATTGTGATCGAAAACGTTGTGCCCCTAGTCTGTGGAGAGGATGAGTCGTTCAAACACATCCCTGGGGCCGTCCCTACCTCCCTTCCGCCCAAACCATTGCTACCCAACTGCGGCATTGTCAACATGGTGCCATATTTCGTTGATATACAGGTACCACGCCCGCTCTTGCCCGTACATTGTTACTGACTGCGTATAGATGATGGCACTTCTGCGTGGTTGCGAACGTACATTCCCTCACTACTGGGACCTGCTCAAGAAGGCTGGGTGGGAGATTGAAGAAGTTCACACTCCCCTTGGGTCGACTGTCTCGCAGATTGTCGCTAAGCCGATCTGAAACTAGATATTTGGTCGTTTATAGTTTGATCTACATTTTCTCCTTGCTCTGGTTCAGCGCCCCCCGCCATCGTCATCATCTTGTGTCAGAAGTACATACTACAGATGTGGTTCCGCAGACTGCTGTGTCAACTCGGCAAAAATCAAGCTCCAGAGTGGGTGCCCGAAGCTTGTACCCAATGACAAACTTTCCCTTTTAGATGTGAGTGGGAAAAGTTTTGCAATATTATGAGAATCTCATGATTATCCACGTCCAGACGTGGCTCGAGCTTGTCCCCGGTAGGTTAGTATTACACGTCCCGCTGAAGAGCTCATGTTTCCAATGCGCCATCAACGCTGATGAAGAAAAATTCTTACCGCTTCAAAAATATTCCCAACGTTCCAAAACTTTCCCATCTAACCGACTGAATTCTTACCAGACATGACGCTGTCCGCAACTTTGCGAAGCATCCAATTAATTCTATATCCAATTCAATTGTGCCTGAGGAATTTCATTTTATTTCGGTGAAACCTCGTTCTAAACTTGAGTACACAATATTTCCAATACACCGGGACGTCCCGACGGTTTCCTGGGTCCCTCGCCGCGCTTGCGCACAGGGAACCGAAAAGTGTGCCACTATCCCCAAATGGAAGGGAGATTTGATCGGAGTTGTACCAATCGACTCAACACTGACCTTGCAGGGCCACAACTATGTCCATTTTGACATAATTCAAGAGTCCATAGTAGATTGCCAGTATTTTGGCAACCGAGAAAGGAAGCGAAGAAGTCAAGAGGCGGCAGGAGTTCGTTGAATCGGGGGCGCTGATCATCGACCCAAAAGTACAGCACAATTACAGCAAGTACAGGCACCGCGGATCGGTACGTAAGGGGGTACCCACGGTACAGCCATCAGGAAAACTATGGGCGCTATGAAGCACTCGGCAAGGCTGTCAAGTGCTGTCAAGTGCTGTCAAAGGCCTGCATAGCGGCCATAGTGTCTTGCGGTTTGCCTGATGGCCGTCCCCAGGGTTTGTTGATGAAAACCCAGTTGCAGGACAGCTTATAAAGTATGATAAAATTGTCCTATGGGTTTTGTTTTTGGGAGGTTGCGAATTCTACGGTCGCAAGAAATATGATAAAAACAAGGAGGGAGACGGCCGCAGACCGTTGGCGTTCCCGAATCGGGTGATCCACAATTGGACAGTGGTGGTGTGCGATGATTGATGGGCGACGGACGGCGCCATCTCCGGTAAGAAGTCGTTGGATGGGAAAGTTCTGGAGCGTTGGGAATACTAGGAAGCTCCGACTTCGTCGGAACGGACCTTGCCATCTTGTGTTTAAAACTTTTTCTCAGAGTTACGCTGGAACTGGTTGCATATGTGTTGCTATATCTTTTTTTGTTTGTCTTGGTAGTCATTGGGTTGTTGACTTTAGGGAATCACAAGTACGTACGGTATATGGTACGCCGCTGCCTGACGGTTAAGTACGGATCACATGTGTTACAGTTGCCTTTGGGGACAACTCGGGAGATGGAGGTTGAAGCAGTTTTGCCGAAACACGGTTTTGATGGGGACTGTATCCGGTATACAGTCGTATACGTACAGCTCGCTCGGCACGTACCGGGAGCTATCGCGAACCGTATGTATGCCTTATAGTAATACGGCCACGGCATACTTATGGTGCGATTCTCTTGTTGAGTTGTTTCGGAGTTTTCCGTGACGGACACGTGTCTGAAGAAATGGACGTTTGATCCTAGATCAGCGGATCACGTCAGGTTTGTGATTATCAGGGTCAATTTCGAGGGAGAGACCTTGACAGGGCAAGGTAACAGCCGTTTTGTGAACAATCACTGCATTCAGGGCCTCGGTAGATAGCGGTAGGCCCGGCCCGTCGCGCCTGGGCGCGACCTTGGATACGAGTTCGGCAAACCCCATCTCTGAGGTCGGAAGACCGCGGCAGCACTGCCTCGCCTTGTCTCCGCGCGGGCCGAGCCTACCAGGGCGCTGAATGCAGTGAATGTACACTTTTCGGTTCCCTGTGCGCAAGCGCAGCGAGGGACCCAGGAAACCGTCGGGACGTCCCGGTGTATTGGAAATATTGTGTACTCAAGTTTAGAACGACCGCCGCTCACAGAAACAAGTTCAAACCAACGGAAAAAGCGGAAACATAGGTTTCACCGAAATAAAAATGAAATTTCTCAGTGTGTCGTCCTAGTCCAATGTAGGCCGCTCTGAAGGCATTGGCATGGAAAAACTTACATTTGGTTGAATCTCTGTCCTGTGCGCAAGAGTCCCCTTGAATTTTGTTTAACCAGACTTCGGATGATGTTTTAGTGTTGTAATGTGCCCAGGAAAACAACGAATCTCCAAGAAAGGTCAAATGCTGGCGGCGGTGGTCGAGGTCTTGGTCTCTGATGCGGCTGTGAGCTACCCGATATAGCATATTATGGAATTCCGAGATACCAATCGACTACGCACTCGACTCTTACTTTTTCGTAGTGCTACGTAAGCGCTACTCAGGGGGGTGCCCACGGTACAAAAGGGCCCAAGGTTTGCTGATGTTGCACCATAAACACGCGATGGAGCAATACATTTCTCAGGAGAGCGCTTTAGTGGTGCTCGGCGGCTTGGTGTGTACATCGTGTTTTGATAACCCCGAGTTTAAACTAAAGTGGTCAGTTCACTCATTTCATTTTCAACGCCTTTGAACCGCATCGGCCACTTATTTGGGGGTTTCTCTTTCTGGCCCCCCCACTTGCGCTTGGATGGAGCCTTCACTTGCCTTATAGTTCTGCGCCTCTACTGGTGCTCAAGCACCTTTCTCTGCTGGCCCTGTCCGTCATTGTCTATCGTCTCTCGCCCTTGCATCCGCTGGCACATATCCCTGGACCACTCCATCTCAAAGTGTCTAACTTGGTCATAGCTTATATCTCCGTCCGCGGTGGAAATCGTAACGACCTCGTGGCAAAGTTGCACAAACGCTACGGAAAAATTGTCAGAATAGGTGCGAACCCGTGCAGTCCCTTCAAATAATCTGACGTCCATCTCGATTCATAGGATGTGACCAAGTGTCTTTCGCAGACCCAGAGGCGGCCCAGATATGTATGGGCTCAAAAGACGGTCTTCCTCGTTCAATTGGTACGTTGACAGGCGTGTTATTGGAATAAATTTTTCTCATGTGTTTTTAGGTTATGCGACCGCAGAGACGGCCAAAACCCCGGGCAGCATCATGACGTCCTATGCAGCCTTTTATCCAGACCCCGCAAAAGTTCACGCTGAACGGCGAGCACGCTGGGCATTGGGCTTCACTTCGAAAGCCATGCGGGAGTACGACACGTTCCTGTTACCCCGCGTTGAACTATTGTTGAGGAAAGCTGGCGAGCAGCAGGGTGCGCTCGACTTGGGTAAATGGTTCAGCTATTTCACGTAAGTGTTTCGTGACGCACATTACTTTTCATTAACCTTCTTTCGCCCTTCAGATTTGACTTCATGGGAGATTTGTTGTGAGTTGTTGTTAAGAAGCGATTGTTGGTCATGTCGTCTCATGGATTGAACAGTTTCGATGGAGGATTCAACATGCTCAATAACCAGGATGCGGACGGCTTCTGGAAGATTATAGAAGACTTTGCGCCGTACGTTTACTGCAAATACGTTGGGGATCCGGTCTAATCGATGCATATTCAGTGTTATCGACTTTCTGTACTACCTCCCTTGGCTTACGCCTATTATGATGGCCCTCCCAGGCGCAGATGATGCACCTATCAACAAATTTGTGCGTTTCGCTGTCAAGTGTGTCGACGGTCGGTTGGCGAAAGGCGCCAAAGTAAAGGATGTGTTTCACTACGTCGTGTGTATGTTTCCTCCATCCGGGACGAAATCACTGACAGCCTCCCTAGGCCGGGGAGCACATTGAAGATGAGGACAAACCCAAACCGTCTCGGGCCGTAATTGAATCTGACGTTCAGACGGGTATCGTTGGCGGAGCCGACACATCAGCGAGCGCCATGGCGAACACGATATTCTCCCTTCTCATGAATCCAGACAAGTTGAAGCGGCTTCAACATGAACTGGACACTGCATTTGCCGGAGAAGGCGTGGACCCCACTGATTCTGTCAGTTTGGCCGAGCTGCCGTATCTGAACGCGTCCATGTGAGTGCTTCAATTTTCCGACGCATATTTTGCTCAAGCCACCGGGTCTACTACAGAAACGAAACTCTACGCGTTTTTCCCCCAGTGCAAACCCGAATCTCCCGTGGAGTTCCCCGCGGGTATGGCGGCGTAAATGTTGCGGGAGTGTGAGTCACATCTCCCCGCTGCTCCTTACGCATCTCAAGGAGCACTTCCAGATACCTACCCGAAAGGACGTCCATAGACTTCCCACCCCGTGTTATCCACCGCGACCCTGACTATTTCTCTCCCAACCCCGATAGCTGGTTGCCTGAGCGATGGCTGGCCGATGCGGAGAACACCATGGGGAAGCCGTTCGCCATGAACCTCAATGCATTCATGCCTTTCTCTATTGGCCCAGCCAACTGCGTAGGGAGGAATTTGGCAATGCGCGCGATGCGCCTCGCCATCGCTCAGCTCATATATAAGTATGACGTGCAGCCGGTCGAGAAGGACCCACAGGAGTTCCAGAGGAAGTGGTTGGCTGAGTTGCAGGATCACCATGTTTTGCTCAAAGGGCCTTTGAACGTGGTCCTGACCCCTCGGTCTCCTGCTTTGTGATAGTTGAACGTTCATGTCGAGTTTGCGTTACCTACTAAAACAATACGAGAACTTTTGATCGGTCCTTGAAAATAAGTGCTGGCGCACCGTTTCTCACGGTTCGAAAAGAACACTGATGGCGAGTCATTTCGATCGGTCAGCATTTGAAAGTGACTAAAATTTGCGGGGAAGAGAGAGAATGAAAAGATGGGTCGAATATATCAGAGAGATGAGGAAATTCTTCAAATCAACCTTTAGCAATCCTACATTCGAAACCGAAGGTCAGAAAACCGACACGGCGAAATACCAGTATTCGTCAACTCACGCTTCAAGCCCAGCCGCATCGCCGTTGAACAAGTCCTGGTCGCCGGGGTTCGGTCCTGAATCCGCATACTGCCAGAACGTGGTGAAACTATATTTTTTTATCCATTAACAAGCTGCTTAACAAAATGGCAGAAAGAGCTTTCCTCCAGCCAGCGGGCAAAGCGCCCAAGGTCGATGAGTATTCTGCAATCCACAGTGGACTGTCCGCGGCAAAGGCGGCGCTGTTTCCGGTGCAGGTCGTCCACCAGTCGGTCGTGGTATAGATCACTGACAATGTTCTTCGAGAGGGCTCCAATGCAGAAGAATATCACGAACCTGGATACCTATACATGAAGATGAGGAATCAGCGGGTATATGCTAGCCTAGTTCTGTTGTATTCACCGAGTGGCTGCCGCGTGATAGGTCTTGGAAAAGTCGGATATCCAGGAAACCATGGCAGATGCGCTGAGCCCATAGCATTCTGCTCCACTTGGATTATCTGCGATAGATGGTAAGCTCGGTTAGATGAGGATTGAAGTCGGACATTCGATGTCCAGTGCCCCTGGGAGAGTGATCCCGTCGGCACTCCAACCACCTGTGTGTTGAATATGAGACACGGGTAGCAAATGAGATTGCGAGCACATCCCTCCATGAGCGAGGAAATAGGTGGCTTGCGTAGCACCCGAGCTGATATCTGGGTGGGCGAAATGGTATCCCCCCCGGATGAGGCCGGCTGTCGTTGCGCCGATGTAGTTGGCGCTGAAGTCGGGGTCCAGAAATGCTGTTGGGAGGATGTCAGCTAGTCTCTGCGGCTAAGACTCTGTGCAACTGACTAGTCCCTTCGGTAGCCTTGATGTACGCAAACGAAACACCGTCGGCCTTGATGCTCGTCCAGTCGATGGTGCCTTGGAAATGCGAAACGTCTATTCCTTGCGGCTGGGCACGCTTGACGGCGTCCCGTAAGACGAGCGCTGCCCCGGCGCACAAAAGAGGCCCGGCAGACGAGAAGAGGAGGGTTGGGAGGAGCTTCATGTGCGGCCTGAGTACGCTCTCATGAACCCAATGTATTTATCGTGCGCCTGATGATATCTGTATAAATATATATAGATTGCTCTCCGAGTCTATCCATGCGCACCGACTGTCAATCAATCAAGTTACAGTAGTTGGTTGAGAGGAATGGTGAGAGCGTTGCACATCGAAGACATGAGGCGAGATTCATCGGAATGTTATGATATGACGAAGCGTCCAGTACACGACAGGTAGAGCCTCTAAGATTGCTAAAATGCGAAAAAATAAGTATCATTGAAGAGAAAACGAAACCTGATGTTTTTCTGGGGTCACATCGTCAAGGTACACTCTACCCAATTCGATACGGAGCGCACAGCTGGGTTGGTACGTCTAAAATAAACCCAGATGCTTGTCATTCAGCAGCATTGAGCTGCCATTGCCAGACAGCCAGTTACCAGCAACAGAATCTTCGAAAATTCGGCGCCAATTGCAAGACAGTCAGAGGCTGAAGCAGTCAAGCGGCCGCGCGCTATGAAGTGATTCAGCTGGCGACGCGGTGAAAGTTGTTGCAGTCATTCGGTGCCGTGAGCCCGTGACCGTAACACACGGTCACATGACGAAATCGTTTCTGGTTCTTGCCACCACAGCCTATCCCCGTTCTTGGTTTCTTGCTGGTCTAGCTGGATGGCGGGTGCTCTAAGCGGACATATTATCTCCTCTTACGAATCATCCATGTCCAACCAGTCCATTTGTACTGACGGCCTGATATCTTTCAATCCCAATATGCACGGGTCCTTCAGTCCGAACATGCACAGCACCCAGCAGTCTATGGGCTTCAATAACCTTTCCCATGCGTCTTCTAGCACAAGCGAATCAACATACGACCGCGTCAGCCGTCTCCAGGCCAAGCTAAATCAAAAACTTGGCCCAGAATTCATATCCCAACGTCCAGGGCCCGGCGGAGGCCCTAAACTGACATACGCAGAGGGCTGGAAAGTCATAAACGTTGCCAACGAGGTGTTTGGCTTCGACGGATGGAGCTCCAATATCGTTAGTCTCACCACGGACTATATGGACTACAACGAAGAAACTCGGCGGTACAACGTCGGAGTCTCAGCGGTTATGCGGGTGACGCTCAAGGAGGGCGTGTTTCACGAAGATGTGGGCTATGGGATGATAGAAAACGCAAAGGCCAAAGGCATGGCGTTGGACAAGGTACACGATGTGCGGTAGCTTATTTCCCAATTGCCTGACTTGTTTTCGCAGTGTAAAAAAGAGGCGGTGACCGATGGGTTGAAGCGTACTCTTCGCACTTTTGGCAATGTCCTCGGGAACTGTCTCTACGATAAGCAATACACGGCCGAGATTGTCAAGATCAAGGTCCCTCCGGTGCGTCCTTTCATTTGTCTCCCGAAAGCGCACTAACGCTGCGGTAGATGAAGTTGGACAAGAATGATCTTTACCGGCATTCAGATCTCTCTGAAAAACCACGAGCTGCTGCTTCGACGTCTGCATCTGCGTCGTCGACTTCCGTCCCCCGATCCTTCGTCGCGAACTCGACGCCGGTCCGTGCACCTGCGCCCGCACCTGCTCCGCAACCGAAGTGGCAGCCCCAGCAGCAGCAGCATCAGCAGCAGCCCGTCAAACCCGTCTCGTCCGTTCCGCGCCACATGCAGCCCACGGGCCTCCACACACCCATCACGACCCCCGCCAGCGAGCGCAAAGTGAGCTTCGCGCCGCAAGCCAAAGCCGAGCCTGTTCAACCCCAAACGAGGCCGTCTCTGGGACAGATGCAGCCACCGCCTGTTCCAGCCGCAGACGACGCAGACGCCGGAGACGATTCGTTTGGGTGCTTCTCAGACGACGACGCATTCCTTGCGTCCGTCGACTTGGGCGAGGGCGATCTGGGGCAACCCATCGACTTCGAGGAGGGTGCGAGCACTCTTTCTACCGGTGATGAAAATACGGCGCAGGAGGCGGCGCCGCAGCCACAACCGCAACCGCCACAACCGGAAGCCAAGCAGTCTGATGATCGATATGGGCCGATGGGCCTCGGACGCACTGGTCAAAGTACCCGCCCTCCCCAGCAGCAGCAGCTCCGGCCGAACCCACCGCAGCAGAAGACGCACGTCGCCGCCACGTCGGGCGCCTCCAGTACCCTCGCTCCTAGACCCGGAGCACCAAAACCGATTTCAGGCGGGCCCACTAGTACTGCGTGGTCGAACGACAGAGGCGCGTCGTCGTCCACTTCCACTTCGGCCTCTGCATCCGCCGCGCGCGCGCTTGCGATTGCGAATCATACTCGACCGTCGGTCCTGAATCAAAACCAAAACCAAAAGTCACCTCCAGGGCCCGAAGCCAATCCCCCCACGGCCGCTGATGACGCCTCGGGCACCACAAGCTCAAACGCACCACCGGCGCGGAAGCGTCCATCGACGCCCTCTGTCGGCGGTTTCCATTTCCCGCCGGATATGCCGGTGTGCAACTTTCTTTCGTTCATCTCCTATCCGTGCTGATGCCGCCGTCGGACAGAATCCTCTTTTGCAAAACAATAGACCACCGCCGCTGCTACCGCAGGGTGTGAAGCGCGGCGCAGACGCCATGATGTGTGTTTTTTCTCCATGTCTACTTGCGATGTGCGGCTTGCTGATGTGCTTCCTTCTAGGGGTTCTTCGACGCGGACGGGAACGAGCGGTGGGATGGGCTTGAGCGGCAGTGGAGGAGGGGGCGCGGCTCGGCAGCCGCTTGGAACGCTCGCTCTGGACGGGCAGTATCAGCAGGGTGGGTCGGACTCGAAACGAATGAGGAGGTGATTTGAGGTGGGGGCGGGCTTCCCGAGCGGTATTTCCGAGTGAGTCTCTGAGCAATGTATATCCTTAACGCAACACTGTAGTATTTTACACCAATGCCATTTGGTTCGCCTCGCATGCTCATCTTGGCTATGGAACTTGGGAATCGGGGGCTCTTAGATGGTGCCTCGATCCTTGTATCTACCCCAACTCTCGCCCACAACTCAGTAGCATGCGACAAATAAATCCCACGGGCCGTGGACAAATGAATTCTCACCGAATAATCATAATCACAAGCATTGGCGCAGAGCCGGGTCGAGTTGCCTGCCACTGCGAGGCGGGCTTAATCCTCGACTTCTATACAAAGGGTCCCGAGTTCAACTTGAGAAGTCTCACATTCCGCTTTAGGACCTTGAATTCCACAAATGTTCCATCGGGGCGGCGAAAACATGTTGGTAGCGCCATACACGACGTATGGACTGGACATGCAACTCCCATGCTGGTACGGAGGACACAGGCACACCTAGTAGTACCTCTGGCTCTGGACGCTCTGCTCGCGGCGTATCGGCGCGCAGTCGAGGCATGCAGCGCAAGTGTACTGCAAGCTTAAGGATCGAAGAGAATGCAAAGGGCCGGAAGATGCACTTGCTGAGGGCGAGAACTGAGAAATTAGGTGTTGCCGCCAGCATGAGTAGATAAATAAGGCCCGAGAAAGAGCTACTCGCAATATTGTTCCGATCGAGGTCTGATCTGAAGTCGCCGTGGTCCCGCGTCCGCCTCACTGTAGTCGTCGCGTCGTTGTTCTCATCCTGGCTCGTGCCCGCGGGACCGTCGATACATGTCTATAAGCTCACGTCTTCTTGAAATACGACTTCCTTCAGCGAACTGTTGAGACCATGACTTTGTTCCGCCGGGTTTCTTCGCCGCAGTCCACATATTCGGACTGCAGGGCTGGCGATCTTCCGAGTCGAGCTCCGTCGAAGCCAAAGAGCTCGTTGACGGTGCTGATCATTGATGACTTTCCATGCTTGAGTTTGAGGCCTCCACTGGCCTCTGCACGTTGGGATGGACCAAGTTTGGCGAGGCGGACGCGGTTGCAGGTTGATTCGCTGATGCTAGAAGAGGAATGGGCGAGTGCATTTTGGGGAAAGATTCCAGGCGGTCAGTACAAATGAGCTGGATCGACACGGATAGGAGACGAAAAATACTTTATCAGCCTCAGTCGGGCGGGCGAAAAATCAAAGAGCCTGGTTTGAAAATGACCGTCATAAACGCGCAGGCACCGCCACCACCGTTTGCGTCTTTTGCGACAGCCCACCTGCACAAATTGTTGTCTTCGTCACAATACGGTATTTCACAACCTCTAGAAGAACCCGCTGAATGCACCATAGCCTGAGCCTCCACCTGCTTGACCAGAAGGCATGCGGGATTTAAACGAGAACCTCAAGGCCCAACGCCCGTTGCAAGCCCGCGCTTCAAGCTCTTCGAGGCGAAAGAGCACACTGATCAATGGGATACGGTGGAAGTAGAGGATACGACTTGACAACCGCTGGGAACGCTCGCGCTGGACCGTTGATGACGCTCCGGTCATACATCAAACTCGCTGCTCGCAAACCACGCCCCCACAGCGCTGGGCGGGCGGGCGTTGGAGCGGGATTTTTTTCGATTTCCGAATCCCACTATACGCAGCGTATAATCTCAACACAACAAGGTGCTGCTCTTGCATGACAGGCTGTTTTTTCTTTGTGCTTTGTGCTTTGCGCTTTGAGCTGTGGCGTCACAGCGTGACTACCCAACTTAGGCTTGTCTCCTTCATCTGCCACCCTTCTCACCATAATAAATCCCCTCGACGATCCCTCATCTCAGACTCATATTCATCCCTTTCCCCTTCTCGAACGTGCCACACATGTCGACCGTGATTTCGTCAACAAGACAAAGAATCGAATCCCTTCTGAATTATGGGTTGAATGCTACCGACAACGCCACTGTCACCCGCTCAAAGATCTGGTTGTCCTACGGCGACGTAATTCTCCAGGTCGAATCTACACAATTTCGCGTCAACCGAGATGTTTTGGCGGCCCAGTCGTCAGTTTTTCGAGACTTGTTCTCTATGCCACAGCCCCCGAACCAGGTGACGGTGGAGGGCTGTCATGTAGTGGAGCTATTTGACGCCCCGGAAGATTGGGCGTCCATGCTCGAGGTCCTGTACGATCCGTGAGTAGTAGTGTTTTCGTGTTCCCTCGATTGCTTGCTCATACGGTTCAGGTTCCGTCAGCAAGCCAGGGTCGATTTTAAAGTCCTTGCGGCCATGTTGCGACTCGGCAGAAAATACGAGATCACCCAGGCTTACGAAGACGCCGTCTCACGTATTCACGACGAGTTTCCGTCCGATTTCAAGGTATTCCAGAAATTGGGCGCAGATATGGCAAGGATCAAATATCATCGCGGAATTTATTGTGATCTTCTGAACCTCGCGTATGACTGTGGGATTTATTCAAGCGTACCGTTATTGGCTTTCTGTTGCCTACGCGATGGGCTGGTGAGCGTTTATGTTCTATGGGTTTTCAACTGCAACTCATATACATATGTAACTCAGGAATTAATAATACTCACAGGCGTTCAGCGCGACGACAGGTCGTACGCGACGATTTCTGACGACCTCAAGATAAGGATGGCACTAGCGTTCGGAAGGATAGCGTTCTTCCAGCATCAGAGTCTTTCGTGGCTCCGGGATGAGAGCGTTATACCCAGTTGCTCATGTCAGTCGCCGAGGCGTTGCATGCAGCAGAGAAATGCGATGGTTCGCATCGTCGACCAGGATCATGAAGGCCGGTTCAATCTTGGCTACACCATAGATGAATGGGACGACCGATGGACAGGGATGCTATGTGCCGTTTGCGAAGAGGCCGCTACGATGACTTACACCCAGGAACGGGAGAAAGGTTGGGAGTTATTACCCACCTTTTTTGGACTTCCAGATTGGAAAGACTTGAAAGATGTGGATTAGCTTTATGCTCGAATATTACGAACCCTCGGTACAGAAACCTCTAATGCATTTTCTCGACCCCGCGCGTCGACCGGGATGTATCATTTGAGCTTCGCGTCCGCTTGTGACATTTGCCTTGACTGAGAACTGAGATCCTGTGGTCTCGTCGAATAGACCAGCTATGTTGCAGAACCAACCACAAGGAGTATGTTACAAATGATGTACCGAATCCTTTACAGGCATAAATTAGAGATAAATACAGTGGATTGCCATGGGTTCAATGGCGACCGCGGAATCGTTATCCAGGGGCGTTGAAAATGTTTAATAAATGCTCTAAACAGAATAGTCTTTCAGTATGAGCAGCTCGAAGAACGACGGCCAACATACCTTCGATATTCGCAGCTTGCTTGTATGTAGCAAGTGTCGTTTTCCCGCTGTGTCCGTGCCAAAGAACAATATCTCCTGAGGACAAGAAAAATCTCCCAGCTTGATAGTAATAGGCATCCCTTTATCCACCGAGACACGCATAGCACGCAAGACGACAGCAGGATCGCTTTTGAACAATTCGCCATACGAGGTTTCTAGAACCGCCGGGTCCAGTTCGATATGGAGAAGCGGGAGATTTACTGAGTGGAAGCATGGTCCAAATTTTGCTCAAAAATAAGTATGAAAGAACGTACGAAGACCGTTGTGATATTGGGACGACAACACAGTGATGTAGGCACGCCAGCTCATATAGCCTTTTTGTTGAGAGGATGGCTGAACGCGGTGACAGTAATCATCGGCAGATTTATCGAAGTCGCCGGGGCTTTGGTTCGTGAACGAGAAAGTGACCCAGTAACGCCGGGGAGGCCCGTCCTTCGAAAAGGCGCTCGAGGGAACTTCTTGATAAAATTCGTATGGCTCATAGGAAAGACTTCCCCGTCCCCGGCCGTCGACGGAGTAGTGGAATGGAAAACCGCCGGGCATGTGAGGCATTGGATTTCGTGGGTCGCGCAGCCGATTAGACAGCCATCGTTTTATGCAAACCTCATCGGCAGCAGATGGAAAGCCATACGCCAGCGTCGTTTTCATCGGATGAGCAGGAGGAGGCGCGTAGTGAGGCATCGCTCTGAAGCCAGAGGGACCAGCGTGAGGCATGATAATGTCGTGGATCGTCTGTGACTCGTGAGTCGTCGCAAGGTCCGGTCGATTCAACCAAGGATAAGGATTCCAAGAAATCAGCGTCTTTAAGTAAGGTATACGCCATAAAATAAGCGCTGCATAGAGACATCGAAGACGGATGTTAGGGGGGACGTTGTAGTCCACTACAATAAGGAATCAGAATGGAAACGAGATAACAATAATCTCTGGTAAGGACGCCCACAACCTTTACACCATCATCAGTTTTTCATTAGCAGACAAGGTACTTCCCCGTTGTTCTTTGTTTTCACGTTGTGGTTTGAATACAAGAGTTACGTTTGCGATCAGCGGCTTTGATGCTCTAATTCAAGTTCCGCCGGCTTCTCCGAGTCTCCGCCCCAGTCTTTCGCCGAGAACCTCCACGTAAGGTTTTCCGGTTTCACCCAGAATGCATTCATCACGAGCAATGTAAACTGGATTATTGGAGGATTAAATTCAAACTGCGAGAACATGATGGAGAGCGTGCTAATGCTATATAGACATATATTACAATGTAAAAAGATGCAAGAATATGGACGTTACATATATGTTACAATAAGAATCAGACGAAAAAATAAAACGGTGCACTCTAATGTGCAGAGCCTAGTGTTGATTTCCCACTGGCCTATAAACGACGCGGCATTCAAACCTTGCAAGCGGCCGATCCAGAACCAGAGCCAGGGCCAGATCCAGACTTGGCGCCAGCCGCCCCCATGTCCGGCAGGTCAAATGAAACAGCCTTGCCGCGGTCGTCCCCACCACCACCCTCCATGCTAGTACCTTCCAGCGTAGGCAAAGGCGACGCCAGTATCTCCGAGCCCTCACCAAACGCCGATGCAAGCGGCGTGCTCGTCCCGCTCACCCTCTCCGCGAACCGCACGGACCGCGCCGGAGACGAGTCCCTCGAGGGCCGCGCAGATTGCTGTCGCCGCAAACTATCCACGCGCGAGCGCCGCGACGGTGCGGCTGCAGGCGCAGTGATGTCGGTGCGCGACGACGCCGGCCGGTATGCAAAGTCCGTCGACGACGGCTCCCCGGGTGGTGTGGGAGACTCGGACGAGGACGGAGACGGGCGCTGTCCCGGAGACGCAAGAGGATATGTTGTGGCCGTAGTGGAAACGCTCGCGGCGTCGCCGCGGGGGCGGTGGTCGCGCATGAACTGCTGCGCATGCCCAAATAGCCCCTTGCGGCTCACAGACGGGCGCCGTCGCGTGGTGGGCTTCATCTTGGGCGACTTGGAACGCTTGCGTCGATCCGGGGAGCTGCTCGGTCCCGCCTGCATCGTGTCGCCCTCGCTGTGGTCGGAGGCCCAACCCTCCTCTTCGTCATAGCCTTCGTCCGTGGGGGCCGTTCGTGGACGGTGATGCTCCGGGGTAGGCGAGTGTCCAAGCCTCTCCTCGATCCCGCGCCCGAGCGCCTCGAGGTCCATTTCCAGCACCCGCGGCGCATGTCTGATTTTGTCCACGAGCCGATGTATGACTGCCTCGGACCCCCGGTACGCAGAAGACACGTCGTTTCCGTCCACGTTGCGAATGACCTCGACCTCGACCTATATCGAGTAAATGAGCTCACACGGAAGGCAGGAGAGAAGACAGGCAAACAAACCTCTTCGCCCGGCCCCGCACGACGCTCAATAATTCGATGGTGGCCCTCCTGCCACTCTGAGATGAGATCCTCGCCATCTGGCGGTACCTCACCCTCTGGGCCCATCTCCACCTCCTCTTTCTCATCACGCGACCCAGGCGTCGTTCCCACCGCCGTCGGGCTCTCGCTATGCCCCACACGCACATCAATCTCTTCCAACGGTCGCCCGTCCACAGTCTCCTTCTCTTCATTGATCCCAAGCCCCATCTCCAAATCCCCGCTCCCGTCGTCGTCGCGATTCACCACAATCCCACCTTCTGCATGCCGCACATGGTCCATCCAATCCGGCCGCGGGGCAAGCGCCGTCGCAGTTGTGTGCCGCGACCACGTCCGCGACACTGAGTGCACGCGCCGCCCAAGAGAGAACGACGGGATCGACAGCCCGTGGATCGTGATGCTGCACAGTACCATGAACGCGCAGATGGGCTGGATCGTCTTTGCGAGGAGCGCGATCTGGTCGTCCTCCGCCGAGCGCGGATCGTCCAGCAGGACCTCCGTCGCGAGTGTCGAGATGAACACTGCGCCTACGCCGATTGGACCAAAGTGGCCGCTGAAAACCGCCTCGCGGAACGTCTTGATGTCAGGGATCCAGCGGTAGATCGCGACCATTATAGGGAGGCGGCGCAGCAGCATCACGCACACGGCGAGCACGACGAGGCGCCATACCTGCAGCGTCGTGCCCACGGGGTTCTGGAAGCTGGAGAACGGCATCCAGGCGCCGACGTATACGAATGCAGCGACGTTGAAGAGCAGATCGATCACGGAGGAGAAGTTGGACTCCTCTGTTTGGCGGTTGAAAAACCCATCCCACGCAAAGGCCGCACCGCAAGCGAACGCGCTGAGGAGGTCATCCGCTCCCAGTAGCGTCGTAAGCCCGATGGTGAACAGCGCGAGCGACACATACTGCGCGACATACGAGTGTCGGTCAATCAGTGAATGCCGCTCAGAGAACTTCATGAGGTGGCGGAAAGAGAACCCGATAAGGGAGCCAAGAACGACTCCGAGTATGATCTGGTCTACAGACAGGATGAGCTTGTGCATCGAGAAAATAACGCGAACGGACATAGCCATAGTTTCAAAAACCAATCGCCGATGGCTTGCTTTACGGTCTTGTCGAGGATAAGGTAGAGAGAGATGTACAGAAAGGGGAACGCGGCGCCATCGTTACAACCGCTCTCTACGGCAAGGAGATGACGAATGTGCGCAGGTACATGTTTGTCGGCATATTTCCCGCCAACGACGGCGGCAGCGAGAATAGGGTCAGTGGGTGTAAGGCACGCAGCGACTGCGAGAGACGAGAGGAAATTCAGCCCAGGGATAAGGGCGAAGATCAGTGCCGCGGAGACGAACCAGCCCTGTGCAAGCGTGAGTAGCGCGAAATTGAAAGACGTGAACTCGGATGCGGAGGGTCATGCGCCTTTGGAGCCATTTCCGAGTCGATTACCGCAGCAAATGCAGCAAAACAGCCAACATGAAAGACGCCTGGACCAACGAGGGACCGGATAGACGCTGAGACTCACCCAAATCATGACTGGACCAAGGAGGAAGAACAAACTCTTCCAGTGGCGGCGCATGTAGGCCTGGAACAAAATTATCAGCATGATACGGTATTTTTGCGAGTGTCAGAGCCGCAACCTTTGGAGCCTCTACGCCGATTGCAAACACTCCCACAGCGAGAACAACACGGGTAAGTTCGAGAGTGATCTTATTAACTGTCTCTTCTGTTGGTGAGGGGAGTGCAAGGTTCGCGACCAGGGAGATGAACGGTTTCGGAATGTTGCAAGGCAGGGGGCATGAACGAGCATGGCGTGGAACAGAGGGCGTAACCAGTTGCAGGCGAATCGTGGGGTAAATTGACAGACGTGAGAGGCGCCAAAGAAAATAATAATAAAAAGCAAAGGAATCAGTGTCAGATCCCCTGCCTCAGAACAGTCCACGCACCATTATCACCAGCCCATCCACGAGGATTGAAAACATTTGCGCCATACGGGCCGCTGCCACCGGCACTCATTAGTCAAAAATCCAATCTTTCCTCTCTTGGGACGTACATAATCACCCCGAACAAAAATGCCCAGCAAGCTTCGCCGATGTAAAGACGCTCTCGCAAAAGGAGGGAGAACATCCCGAACTGCGGCATAAAACAATACTTAGCGCCCGATAAAATAAAATAAAAGTTACTCTACAACCCACCAGAACGACAAAGCCCCCGAGGGCGGCATACGCAATGTGCGGGACGGATGTATCAAACTGGGCATTGAGCGGTGAAAGCGCGTTGAGAGCGCGTCGGGTGAAGTAGGAAAAACTCACGGGATCGAATTTGGGCATGCTTTTTTAACCCGATTGGATAGGCGGCGTATGGCGAAAATCGCTCAACGTGATGAACAGTGGCAGGTGCCGTTTGAACTTGAACTTGAACCACCAGCGAGCGCCAGAGGGGAAATCGACACGAGAGACAGTGGCAAAAGCTTGGAAGAGGAGAAAGCGATGGATGACCAACGATCGGTGAGTGGAGTAGTATTCTTGGCAGGTGGCAGTTCTTTCACCCGTTGGCTGGCTTGGACTTGTATTTCGACAAAGAAATATCTGGACCTTTTGTACTTTGCACTGCCTACCTGCCTACTGGACGCAACGAGGTGGTGGGACGGATAGACCAGCGAGTGGCCCACGTGAGGCGGCCATCACCAACCCTTGTTTCGCGTTATCGGCACTCTTTTGCGTCGTATGACCCTGACGTTGCTGTAATTCTCGCTGGCAGCCTCTTGGAGTTGAATCTGATGCTACTCGGGCTGTACTTGGATTCAGGCTCAATTCAGACTCCAATCAGGCCGGTGGGCATTCCATTAAACCCGCAGCGACGCTTTCTTTTGCGTTTAGCGTAAAGGCGTTTTAACCGTGTGGGCTTGGACGCCGAGATACGGCTTGCTACCGCGGAGGCGTCCTGCCAGCTTCTCAGACGTGTCCCCTGCAACAGTTCATCTAAGCGCAGCAACCTTTCATACTGCAGAGAGCGTTAACTCCGCTCTTTGCCTGATGCTGATGCTTCTGTTCCTACCAGGCGCCAAAACAATCTAGATTCGACTCCTGAGATCACATTAATTGAAAACATACTTTGCTCATTGTGGAGTTACGCTGACTCTTTGCGATCGTGCAAAAATGGACATCCACCAACCGCAAAAAAAAAAAAAAATTGCATCGTCGGACATAGCAGATAAGTCTTTTCGATGAGTCTTGGAATCATGTGAGTCGCCTATTGGATATATTCAATGCCGCGCCAAGCTGATCTCTACTCCCCAAGAAATATCAATTTTTGCCCAATTAACGACCTTTTTGACCGATATCTTGCGATGTGGTGGTGTGCGCCTCTTAGGTCAGCCAACTCCGCATTGTACGCGATCGTACTGAAGCCAAAACGTCAGGCATTTTTTTGCCATACACACTTACCAAAAGCATTGGCGGCCTACAAATACGCGTTAGTCTGGCATTACAAGAATTCCGCTTTCCTCGCTTGATGTATCTTGAAGAATCAGGTGCCCAGTCGATTCAGTCAAACATCTTGCTAGCGTGTGTCAGGAACCAAAAATGGTAGGTAGGTACCGGTGGTCGACAGAGAACGGAAAGATGTCGATTTGCTAGTTGCCGCGCCATTTGTGACGAAAGATGCCGCCAAACGGTCCGGTTTCTTCTATGGCCTTCCTCTGCTCGGTGAGCATACTCATTCCTCTCCAAAACACGCCGGCCGGTGAGTTGTCGATGCTTCAAGGCGGTTGTGCTCTCTGGGGCCGGTTCCTTCGGATGAGCGATAAGTATAGGCTTTTTTGCTTTGACTCTCTGTTGTACACTGCACGATCTAAATGGCAGCGACCTGGCCTCGGTGCCGCTAAGCTAGACAGGCCTAGGCATACATAGGTAAAGTACAGCTCATTAACGAGCCTCTTCACGAATTTTCAGGTTCTGATGCGAGTCTCCTCATTGCCATCGACCATCGGGTGGACTCTTGTGCTAGTCAATTAACCACGCCGCTCCCATCCACACCCACACGTCCACCTCGATCGACACCCTTCAACCACTCTTTTGTTTCCCACCAAGTCAACCTTTCCGAGTCTTGGATCCAGAATTACTTCATTGGCTCGAACGACTGACCGGAAGCCGCTCCTCGCATTACGTCCCGCCGCAAGTCGAGGGTGAGGGGGGGGGGGGGTCTGGCACCCACTTGATGTTGCTACATAATGACCTCTCGAATCGAACAAAGGTCCGCCAAGACCTTCCTGGTTGTGGAAATTTAACACCATAGACTTGGACCTGTCAAGCCGAGGCATACACTTTGTACGGATGCATTCATTTCCCGCCAAATTACACCCAACCCTGACCCTCTCTCGAAATCGTGTCTCTCCGACCCTGCACTCGACTCGTTGAACTTAAAGCGGAAGCTGAGTCTGTGAACTTTCCTTCGGGCTCTTAAGCTTCGCTGCCATGGAGGGAACCTTTGAAGAGCGGTGAATTCCGGCGAATTTCCGACCCGCCCTGAACCATAAGACGCGCACGTTGTCGTTGTCAGCAAATTTTCCGTCGCTCGCTCTCTGATTGCCTAGAACCGAGATTCTGTATTTGAATTCCTCACCTTTGTCTTTAACCTCGACCCCGCCCACTAATATAAATTATATCGTAGGTATGTAGCACCACTGCGAAGCCCCCGTGGAAATCCTCCACCAGGCAGAACCCCACAGGCTCTGAAGCTTGCTTGCATGAACCTGTAGTGCCTCCAACAAGCCTTAACTAATAATGCTTTGGTGTTCGTGACAGTTCGTCACATCTGTTCCGCATTTGTTTTGCCTAGCTGACCACGCCCAAATGACTTGTCATCTCTTTCCGATTTTAACCGTATAAAATTCGTGTTCACCCGAGGGACTCAGCAAGAAACTCGGTTGGCGAACCGAATGCCGAGTGAGGGTCTTCCGCAACAACTAGTCTAGACGCTGACTAATTGATAGAAACAACGAGGTATATATGATTTTGTGACTAAAGATGAAGTCATAAGGAGTTCCGTAACTTCCGTTAAAGATGCTCGCTGTGCTAAGAATATCTCACACAAATAACTTACCTCGCTTTCAGCCGCTTCTCAATGGCGTCTACCGTCAAATATAATCGTTCACTCGGTCCGCAAACGGAACTCACGTCAACCTGATTATGGGATCGCCCCGACCCAGAATATTAATACGCCTCGCAGCAGCTTCTAAATTCCAGGATCTTGCACCCATTATCAACGTTTATACAGTACACCCACCATGCACATCGCCAATTTTGGAACGGTAGAGGTTGGCGTCCTCATCACATCCGGTTACATTTGCTATGTTCTCTTCCAACGCTTCAGCCGTCGCCGCTCGACGCCTCTGAAAGGACCTCCGAGCAAAAACATGTTCTTCGGAGTTCTGTCCCAGCTCGTGACAGCGCCGGACACCGGCGTCATCTATGAGGACTGGGCCTCTCAATACGGTTCAGTATTCTTCGTTCCTTCTGTCCTAGGGAGCAAGGAGGTCGTTTTGACGGACCCCAAATCAATCGCCCACTTTGCCGCCAGGGAGACATACGGGTACGTCGGAACGCCGCGCGCCAAGGGTTTCCAAGAGAAACTGCTGGGACGGGGTTTGTTTTGGGCGGAAGGTGATAGTCACAAGAGGTAAGTCGTGTTTGACGAGATGCGTGTACTTGTTGCGAATAATTTCGTTCAGGCAGCGGAGGGCACTGAACCCCGCGTTCAGCAATGCCGCCATCAAGAACATGGCACCCGTTTTCTTTGACTCGGCGTACAAGGTAGGTGTTTCGGGGACTATTTGGAATCGAGAAGAAAGTCACTCCTACTTATGACGACAAAATTAGGCCAAGGCCGCATGGGATGCAATGCTTGAATCGGGGCCTTCCGAAGGAACCCTAATTGAGGTTCAGACATGGTGTGTGCGCATTATTCCCATGAGTTATTGAACAATGGTTGATGGAATTTCAGGATGAACCACATCTCGTCAGTCTTGAATCAAATGCTCGCCAGAAAACAACTGAGCCTTTCGCAGTCTGGATACCATCGGTCTGGCAGGCTTCGCTCATGATTTCGGTACTCTTTCTGGCAAGACTTCCAGTATTGCCACGACATTTGATACCATTGGCGCTAAACCTTCGTTCCTGGACAATGTGTCCTTTCTGTTGTCGTTCATCATACCACTTTTCGGCCACATCCCCACAGACCGTCGTTTAATGCTCAATCAACTTACAAAGACGATGTTCAGCCTTGGAGACAAATTCCTCGAGAGCACTAGCGACGACGTCGCAGATAAATCTGTGATTGGGCTTTTAGGTATGTGGGTCGAAAAACTCCAAAGTTCTTGATGACTTCAACGCTATTCTAGTGAAATCAGCCGGCTCGGAAAAGATTTCGCATGAGGAGGTGAAAGCACAAGTCTGTATTGTATTTACGTGCCTTGGACCCAACTCATCTCTTCGCCGTCAGATAAACGTGCTTCTTCTCGCGGGATACGAAACGACGGCCAGTAAGTTACTTTCTAACAAAGAGCAAATAGATTCACACACCTAATTCTGGTTCAAGTCAGCCTTACTGTGAGACTCTGGTATCGCGCGTCTCAGAACCACTGATACGAGACATCACTTCAGTGGGCACTCATAGAGCTCTCGCGAAACCCTGCAATGCAAACAAAACTCAGAAAAGAGCTACTCCAGTCAGGCGGCGATCCAACGTGGGAAGAACTAACCATCCACGGGTCTTTCCTGGATGCCGTGACTTGTGAGATTTTGCGTTTGCATCCACCTGTGGCGGAAATACAGCGGATGGTACGTTCTTCAATATTATTTGCCCAGAAGGAACTTAAATATCATCAGGCCGCGGAGGATGACATCCTGCCGCTAAATGCGCCGATAGAAACCGCGGATGGGAAGCTCGTCGATAATGTATTCCTGCGCAAAGGCACGATCGTCAGGGTACCCATTCAGTGTATCAATCGCTCTGAATCGTTCTGGGGTGCCGATGCGAAAGTGTTTAACCCCGCGCGCTGGCTCGACGGGACTGGCGTCGATAAGCACCTGGCACAGGAGATTCAGGGATACCGTCATTTGCTCACATTTTCGGACGGGGCGCGCATATGCCTTGGGAAGACGTTTGCAGTGACGGAGTTCAAGGCCGTGCTCTCGGTGCTTGTGCGCAATTACACATTCGAGCTCCCCAACGGACCGGAGACCTTGATCGGGTGGCACCGAAACATTCTTCCAAGGCCAAAAGTTGAGGGTGAGGCCGGATATGACGTGCCTTTGAAGGTTCGCCACTATGTTACTACACACGTATGATTATATTGAGTAGACCAACCCAACTCGGATAAACTCGAGTATACATCAGACTTTTGACATTTTGATTGTGAGGTGTACAACCCGAAAACTCGAACCGGCAAAACCTCGGAACCTCACAAGTCAAAACCTATGCATATTATGCCAAGAAACAGAAATGGGAGAATAGAAGAAAGTGAAATATCGCAGATTTTTTCACCTCTGCTTCGAACCGTGCGAAAGCCTGATGATACTCGCTGGTTGAATAATCAACTGATTATAAGTAAATAAGTAACCTAAGTATCTTTTGCGATTTTGAATGAATTATTTGGGTATGGTCAGTTCTTCTGAGCTCATGAGCGCACTCACCATCAATCGTGGCTCCTCAGAAGGCAGGCTCGCAATCATCTACTGACTCTTAGCGCTGAGGGCAGTGAGCAAAACCGTGTAACAGGAAAGGATACTTAACGCTTGTTTGACTATGTCTGGCACATCCCCAAGGGTCCGATCACACGGTTCAGTTTTTTCCCTGGTTGAAGCTCGAGAACCTGCAGCGCGAGAATTTCAAAGTAAGGAAGAAAAAGCCGACCATTTTTTAGTGTGGTTGAATTTCATGTTTCACTTTCATTTTCGCCATCCGTCATAATCCTCATTCATGCGCATCATAAGTTGGGTTTGAAAACGAGGCCGTTCTGTTTGTTCACTGTACCCGACGGCTTGAAGGGAAGATCTGTGGAACTGCAATTAATGCATAGCATAATCTTCTGGTCCACTTCGTCGTCTTCCCTTCGCCCAACTTGAAAGCACAGCCACTGGTTGGAATGTCGAGTCGCTGTCACGGGCACCGTTGAGAATTTCCGGGTGCTATGTTGAGGCAACAGGTACCGTATCCTGCCTCTTTATCCCTTGCATTTACTGCGCATTTGCTATACTCGGCGTCGTATTCTCTCCTTGCTCTCCGTTAAATTATAACTAGCGAGGAACGAGCGTTCAGTTATCTGAGAGAGACTACAGTTAGATATATTGGTTGCTAACGCGATATTGTCAGTATTGCGACTCAGTTTCGAATTGATCCCTGCGCGTTTGCGAGGGTCTCCTGCTATATCCGAGTGACGGAACATGGACACCGTTCACTTCAATATGCCTGGACCGGGAATGAAGGGGCCAGCCACCCGGCTGCCGCCGCGCCAAGGAGATCAAAGAATCAAACACAATGACAGGTGGCAGTGCCCTCAGTATGCTTGATCACTCCCACACTCCCACCCAACTTTCCTCAGAGCAGGTGCGCAGACTCACGTAGCCTGAGCGGTGACTTCTGAGCCCACAACGGTGCATCAATGGAAGTATAAGGGTTATTTGACCATGTCTGGCAGCTCCCCCACAACCACACAGGTACCATCAAAGGCGCCTTGTTTTTTATTATTCTCAGCATCAATTCGGCACGGTAGCAACAGAACACAAAAGCTCGGGATTTTGGATGTAAGACAAGGCGCTGCTAAGGGGATCGACTGACGCCCTTCCTTGTTGTCTTTCCTTGTCCTTCACAGACTCTTGTTTTTGTTCACCTTACAAGGTCGCCGCCGTGGCCACCGCTTCCCGACACTCTTGTTTCCTCTTGTCTTCTTTTATGTCTGCGTAACAAGGTTGGTCTTATAAAACTGAGTCACGACGCCCATGCAGTCAAGCACACCCCAGCGGTTCAACTTCCCACATCATGCAATACTACCACGCACGCCGGGCCCCTCTTGACTGTTCCTCACCTTCGTCTTCTCCTCTGGAGTCACCCATATACGGTGTTGTAACCCCGGACGAGCAGCTGGACACGAAGCTGCAACTGCACAACCGCCTTAGCAGCGGCCACCTGACGAACATGCCCGCTGGCTTTCCATTTCGGCACGTCACGGATCCCCGCGGGACCCCACGCATCTGCTACGACCCTTACGAATTCCGGGAGGAGCTGCGCTCAGACTCTCGACGAAACGGGAATCTCGCTGCCTACGTTTCATTCACACACGAAAACTACCTCTCCAAAAGGAACTACCTATCCTGGTGTGCCCATCTCCCGAAACTAGACCTGCTGCCATATACGCGTGGGCCCCCTCGTGAGTTTCAGCCTTTTCTTATTGGTTCCATTGGATGCGTTCTCAAAATTCCCTCCCCTCCAGCAAAAGTCTCGATTGCCCACGTGCGCGTTGACTCCCGAGTCATGGACACAGTATACGGAAAATACATCGAGCGGGATCCGCGGATAATTCTTCGTGCTCTCTCTATCTCTCTTGAGCTTGGGCTCCTCGTTACCATCAGCCCTGAAAAATGCAGTGACTGCTCGGGCCTGACTTCAATTATCTACATCGGAACGGCGAACAACGGGCGCCAAAGCGTATTATTCAATGCTGGCTCATTCGAAAGCCGTTAGCCTCTAGGTGAGTCGCACTTCTTCTCCTTCTTTATATCCACGAATCTAAACGTCCCTCTTTGTTTAGACCACGACAAGAATATGACGATAACGATTATCCAACGCATCAACGATTCGACGATACACACGACTGCATGGACTTATATTATAAATATCTAAAGCTTCTTCACGACCAGGACACACCACACACTGCATACATCATTCATCTTGCATCATCATTCATCCTGCACAATTCATGTATCATTCTACATTTGTCCCTACCTACCCTATTCGCATATAGTATCATATTTTACTTGCACTATACATACCCGCGCATCATCAGCCACAAATGGCACTATCTCAAACTCATTCAAACTGGACGCGGAGTGGAAGCGTGCGTGTGAATATGGACGAACAAGCACTTTTCGTTACCACATCCTCAAAGTTAAGCGCAACAAACCCTTGTACAGAATAGGATTAAAGAACAAGATAATACAACGAGCAACGATAAAAGTTACGATTGATTTGGTACCAACGGGTCTACTTGTTCGGCGTCTTGGCGCTGACCCAATACGACCCATGCGGCCACTCGAACTCGGCGATGCTCGCTTTGTGCATCTCGATGCTGTGGAGAAGTGAGTTTTGAACAACGATGCAAAAGGGGTGGAGATGCGAATCCCAAGTTCAAAACGAAAATGTCAAACGCACCTGTACCCCTCATTGGGATTCGTTGGCACGTTGTAGCGCCCGTTCGAATTGATTGAACACGGCGTGACAAAATGTTCATGGAGGTGGTCCACGAACTCGAGCACATTGCGCTCCATGCTGCCCGACACGGCAATATAGTCGATCAAGCTGCATTTGTGTTGGTTAGTACCAATTTGAACACAGCAGGAAGTTCAACATACCTAAGGTGGATCACATACTCGCACAGTCCGACCCCACCAGCATGCGGGCATACCGGAACGCCAAACCTGAAGAAGCGCAAATGATCAGATCAGTTGTCGACAACATAATAGCTGGAGCTTACTTGGCAGCCATGAGGAGACGCTGAGTACCTCGCTG
Source organism: Mycena galopus ATCC 62051 (assembly GCA_014925785.1). Lineage (NCBI taxonomy): Eukaryota > Fungi > Basidiomycota > Agaricomycetes > Agaricales > Mycenaceae > Mycena > Mycena galopus. The sequence continues at coordinate 306,211 of WIQG01000160.1, forward strand.
ACGCCGGCAAGGCGGCACGAGTCAATCTGGACGACATCGATCGCTTCCGCCTGGAGCAGCTGCTTGAACACCATCCGGTTGTGTGCATGCTCGCCCGTGGCCACACCAATTCCGTACGGTTTGAGTTCTTTCCGGATAGCCGCGTGCCCAAGAATATCATCAGGCGCAGTGGTTCCTCGATAAACCTAAGTGCGGGATGTTGGAATTTAATTCAACGCAACAAAAAGTCCCAGATGGTTACGCACCAAGGCTTGATGGCCTCGAGCCCTTTAACATAGTCGATGGCCTGCTGACATCCCACACCTGATTCGCATCAATCATGAGGACCGCTCCAGTCGGTCCGGCGTTCTTGCCGCGCAGCGCTTCGCTGTTGAGGTCGCGTGGTGCGTGCCCGGGAGGGAGGTACTGGGGATCGTCGATAATAGACCTGATTATTTTACCACGTCGCAGGTCATTTGCCTGGTCCGCGCCGACCTTCATCTTGAAGTGATTGAAGCCAGCGGCAACCGCCTCTTGAGTGAGACGCGCAACCTTCTCGTCGGTGTATCCAAGCCATCCGGCAGAGGTCACGTAGGCAGGGTACCCCAGTTCGCGAACCTTTTCTTCGCGTTCTTTCTTGCTCGCCGCTTTTTCCTTGAGCATCGCCAGCGCCTCCTCCTTTGTGATGGCATCCGAAATATAACGGAACGCCGTCGCATTGACAAGCTCCTCCTGCGAGCAAAATTGTCAAATCGCCACTTGATCCACATTAATGATGACCCCGAACCGGCGTGAAATCCACCACTAGTTTCCACAAGGGTTTCTTCCTCGACCGCGCAAACATGTCCCAAAGTGCGTTGTTTACCGCGCCAGACGCAATATGGATGACGCCCTTTTCGGGGCCGATCCTGAGATGCATTGTTGCGTTCAGATGCGACAAATTATTCGAACGACACGCACCATCGCAATTGCGGATCGGCCAGCATGAAGTCCCAAGTCTTGCCCATATTGGCAAATAAATCTTCTGTGTCCTTCCCGACGAGCCGATTCGCAACCTCCTTGATCGCGATGCAGACCTGCGAGAAAGTTAGTAGAGGACCATCGCGTGGATTCCCACTGGTCTTTTTTTTGATAACTTACAATGTCGTTTCCGCGCCCGATAGTGAAAGTCATGCCATGGCCAACAAGATCCGAGTCGGTCTGCAACGTTATGTACGCAGAGGAGTAATCGCATTCCGTGTTCCTAGAATCGTTCAGGCATTATACTCATGCTCTGTTTTCTTTCAGAAACATACATGGCGTCCGTGCCATCGCCTGTTAACGACGTCGGGAATCGAACATCTAGTATACGGCGAAAACGTCAAGGCAAGGCAGAGGCAACATAGACGCAACACGAGCTACGCACCATGAATCTCGTAGCCTGTGATCTGGACCATTTTGGCGGGAATTGGAAGGTTTGTGGGGCAGGTGGAGGAGTGAATCGGTGGGCATATCGGTTTTTAAGGAACCGGTGGACGGGATTATCCGGCCCGGGTGCCAGACCGCGGTCCGCCGGTCCGATATCCACTACACAGCCCCTATTTCCCGTTTCAAGTTGGTGGATCGATCGTGGTTGAATGCTCTGAAGTGAACGAAATGTGAATCACAATATCCAGGCGGCGTTCACCAGAACCCAAGCCGGAAGTTAAGTTCAAACAGTGGTCAACTTTCCAACAAGCATCAAAATTTAGAGGTTAGCGTTCAGACGTTCTAGGGTTCTGCAAGGGTGTTATTTAGGTCGCATGGTGCAAATTATTGTGGGAATGTTATATTCCATATGAGCAAAAGTATTTACACTCCCAAATCAGCCTGTCTAACTAGGCTTTTTGAGCTCCGTAGACACCCTCCGAGCAACTTGCCGAAATTGATCCTTTAACGTTATTTGCATGGTGGAGCTTATTCGAGGTTTGACTTCTTGAAGAACCTAAAGGGTGGCTCCCTCGATCTCAAAATTCTCAACTGGCCGGAGGTTGACGTGAGGTTCTGCCGAGAGTTAGTTTAGTTTAGTTTTAGTTTATATTCGAGAGTAGAGGAGCCCAATGTCGACTTCCTTTCGGCATCCTCCGCTGCTCCAACCCCAAAGGGCGTCACTTCTCCTTCAAACAGAATCGGGTCATGTCACTCGCAGTAACAAAGTCAAAATCGGGCACGTAGCACCCCTTATTCACATCAAGCCAAACGACCCGGTTGGGAGGGCGTTGTGTAAAGTCAGAGTGACTTTTTTTTAAAGAGGGTAATACAAGGTAATCTAACAGTCTGGAGTACATGATCAGTCTAAACGCGCACATCCTTTTCGAAACCTCCATTAAAGTCTGGCCTGAACAATGATGTTAGTCTTCGCTCGGGCCCCATCTACTTTGGCCCGGTCCCGCAACTGCCGGCGTAGAATCTTCCCTGAAGGACTGCGAAACAAAACAACGATCAATCCCAAATTCGTTCTATGGCGTATTGCTCACCTCTTGGGGATCACGTCGATCAGAACAACACCTGTAGAGCGAACCTGAATGAACACGAAACGAGCTCAAATCGATGTTTCACTACCTCCGCGTAAGAATTTGTGCTTCGTAACTTTGGTTTCCATCCACTTTACAACACTGGCTGCAAACGCGGCGTTCGCATGAGCGGATGCGACTTTCGCAGGATTTGCATGAACAATATAAGCTCTGGAGAAGTCCCGTAAGTTCAACTACATTTATATTGGGAGGTTCAACAGACCGAGGCAGCTCTGTGGCCTGTTCAATGCTGTCGATCCCAATCACAGCAGCGTCGGCAATGTCTGGATGGGTGAGCAGAATGGCCTCGAGCTCTGCCGGCGGGACTGAAAAATAATGTGAGATATACACGGAGGTTCAATTGTGAACCAAGTATTACCTTGGAATCCCTGTGCAAGGTGTCCAGTTTCACTCGATAAAAAGTGCGGCGGACGTACCTTGTATTTGATGAGCTCCTTTTTCCGATCCACTGTGGAGGACGTCTAAGCGGGGTCCCACCTAGAAGCATGGGGAACTGTACCTATATAATAGTACCCTTCCGTGTCCCGAGTTGCAATATCCCCGGTCTTGAACCACCCATCCGGTGTGATGGCGTTCTTCGTTGCCGTCGGGTTATTCAAGTATCCCTGGGGAACACAACATAAGGTCCGCCGTTAATTATGTAGAGAGAGACAAACTCACTTTCATAACAACGCCACCATGTATCCATAACTCGCCGGGTTTTCCCTCCTCTGCATCGACTAGACCATCATCATCTTCAACCAACCGCGCCTTCAGGTTCGGTAGCAGGACCCCGCAGCTCCCGACCTTCCGGTTCGCAGAAAAAAACTCCAGGCCGTGGGTACTGGGAGACGTTTCCGTCAGCCCATATCCTGCTGAGGGTTTAACATTTCACATTGTTCAGTTGAAGAAGTCTTACCTTGGCTGATCAATAACGTCGAACCCGGCTCACGCTTTGATAGAAGCCGTTTTTGAACCTAGAGAAGCTGCGTGAGACTATATTTCGACTGTGTGATATAGTTACCATTTTGACGAGATCGCCACTAAGAGGCGCAGCACCGGACTGTATATACTCGAGGCTAGACAAATTGTACGAGTCCACCACTGGAAAGTGATTTATGAGACGGTGATTGAAAGACGTGGAAAGACTTACCGGGGTGGTGGGCAAGCACAACGAGCACTGGGGGGACGACGAAAGCGAGCGCGATTTTATACCGCTCGATATTGGCGCAGAATTGGACGGGTTCGAAGCGGGTTTGTATAACCAATGGGACACCGATGAAGAATGAGTAATGCAAGAGAAGGGAAACCCCGTAGATGTGCGAGAAGGGCAGAAAGCCTAGCAGAGGTGGCCCTCCAGACGGGACTGGGAATCCAATGGCGCGCGTTATATCGACTACGGTTGTGATGTTCTGGTGTGTTGTCTGGTAATGTGGAATCCTTAGTACAAGTGCAAGGAATTGTTAGTTTGATTTCGAAGCCTCACCTCAACTCCCTATAATACGTTTTTGCAACCATGTGGTCAGATGTGAGGTTGAAAAAAAAAAAACTTGCGCACCTTCGGATTGCCAGTTGTTCCAGAACTATAACACACGTAGATTGTCTCATGCGCGGCGGCTCCATCGAAGGTCTCCTCCTTCTCCAATATTCCGCGCGAGATTAAATCCTCCAAGAACGATAAACCGACACCTTCAGGACGGCGAGTTGCCGCCGGCCCGCCAGCCCAGCGGAGATCGCTGCCCAGAACGACGATCCTGTGATCGGCGTCTGCCTTCGACAACCCCAGTTCTGCAAACATCGCTCGCACGGTGCTAATCCCTTCTTCGGCAGTGAGCACCAGCTTCGCCCCGCTGTCCCGATACTGAAAGGCTAGCTCGCGGCTGGTGTACGCGCTGTTGGCCAGAGTGCAACGAAGGCCGGCGGCAACGCCTACAACAATCATGAGCCTGCGAGATTCCCATTTGTTATAGATAATCCTTACTTCCATAAAGCACAACCGGCCACGCCAGAGAATTTGGCGAGAAAATAAGCACGGTGTCGCCCCGCCTCGCGAATGGTTGCGTCGTGGGGTGGTCGCGGAGTCCGTACGCAAATGATAGAGCCAGTTTTTTCAATTGACCGCGTGTGAGGGTCGTCCCGGTCGCCGCGTCGATATACGCCGCCCACGATTCCGGATGCTCACCAACGTTCCTGGGTGTCTGTGCAGCGAAGAGCTTGGTGAAAATGGACGTATTGTTAATGGGGACATCTGGGAGGTGGGACTTGTAGACTGTCGGGGCCATGATAGCTCTGCGGGGGAAGTAAGACAGACGACAGCTCGAGAGTGATCCATCCAGGGTCGTGCTTATCGCCAATTTATAGCGGGTAGAAGCGGATGTTAATGAACCGACGTCAATCCCCTTTGGCGACGTTGATCTCCCAGGAGGGAGCATTTTGGTCCACCACACTTGACAAGACCTCAGAACTCCGACAAAGCAATTCAAAAATGGAGCCGCCGTTTGCTCGAAATAATAATAACACAAGCGTAAAGCTAGCGGGTGTAGCATGATTTCCGCAATTCCGCATTGTGGTCCCGAGTAAACGTCAAGTCGAAGCTCACATACTCCGACGGTGCATCGGCGGACGAATTTTTGAGATGAATTCCGACGGCAAAAAAGGTGTGATGGTTCGGCTTGCCTAACGGTCGGTTCAACCGTGGATCAATTATGACTGGACAGACAGACTGGCACTTGCAACACCCGCAATGCCAGGCTGGATTCCAAATGGGACCTGAGAAGAGCGCCCTGTTGAACCTGGGACCTCGGGCCAAAGCCCACGTATGGGATGTTGATTGTCATGATAGCACGTAAGTTCTGAATGTTTTAATCAGTTCGGGTCGCGTGGTTGAAAACCGAGACTCGAGGCTCCCGCGGATCATGGATTCAGTTAGTCTCGTTCCCGCCGTTATAGGGCGCGTCTCAGACAGAGTAGCATTCACGCGGGGATAATAAATTGACAGCTGATTGGTCCGGGGCTGCGTTTTGATGAAATTTGTTGGCGGAAGACTGCCCTATACTAATAGTCTGGTGCAGGCAGCGGGCGATCGAGTCACGCCTTCGTTTATCCTCGCTCATCCCACCTCCGATAACTTCAAAATCATGATGAATGTATTCCTGTGAGCTCCCTCACCATTTTAGTATACGCGACCAGATAAGCGATCCCATGGCTACGCTACGAGATGCACCAGATGTTACACAATGAGGATACCCAATTTTGTGCTGGCCAAACATGTGAAAAACATCAAGAACCAATGTACAATGCACTCCATTTTTTAAAGAACAGCATGTAAAATCTGTTCAAAATCTGTTCTACATATGTACCCAACATCATGCAGAAGATATCTGAGTCACGGAGAAGTTATTTTGAATATCTTTCAAATATTGAACCAGCAACTATTCAAAACATTGGTTCTCAATGTTTTTCACATGTTTGACCAGTCCAAAATTGGTTGTGTTCTACTTAGGGTGTGCTCATTTTTCTACCCCATCACTCTGATCTTTTGATTATCTTTAACTTCAGCACAACGGAAGCACACCCAAACATCTGGAACCAAGATTAGGATTCAGTGAAATTGCATTATAGTCCTTGTCCCCGCTTCTCCCCGAGCTAAACACGGCATCGGCTCTGGAACGGGCTGCATGTTGTAAAAACGAAAATCATGCGACGCTGGGTCCACTTCGTCAACCGAAGTGGAGCCCCCAAGAAAAAACTTCAGCGAAACAAGTTGCGTTCGAACTCGGACCCAAGCTCAAGTTCTAAGGTCAGAGCAGTTATTTTGAACTACGTCCTTCGATATTGAGGAACAAATGGAATGTCAGGACCTTCCTGCCCTGTGAACTTGCAGAATATCCTCCCTTCAGATTTACCTGGACAGATAACACGAGTCCTGGGGTTCGGAGAATCACCTGAATTCGACTGAGGCCATGTTCGGGCTTGCATTTGAAAAATCGCGGACGGTAGCACGAAGTTATCAGCGCAGGAAACGGATCGAGATCTCAGGTAAAAATATAGAATCAAATCTTTCTTAATAGATCGCCGACTTTTAGAGCAATCTCCATGGCTATCAACCTAGTCACACCGGATTGGAGTCCAGAATTTTCCTATTGGTACTCGGGTAAATGTAAAAATCCCTTATGCATCGCAATTGTGGCAGGACAGTCCCATGGCGAACTACAGTCGAGCCTTGAATGCGGTACTGATCTCCCCTCGCGCGACCTGTGCTTTCGCTTGATCCCGCAGGTGGCGACGCAGGATTTTCCCAGACGCACTGAGGCAACAATAATCAGAGCCCGCTTCGTTCGATACCGCACTGCTTACCTCTTGGGAATCACATCGATCACATCAACACCTGCAGAACGAACCTCAGTGAATACAAAATGAGTTCGGGACTTTGATCACCTCCGCGCAGGAACTTGTGCTTCGCAACTTTGGTTTCCATCCACCTTGCGACACTGTCTGCGAAGGCAGCCTTGGCCGGAGCGGCTTTGACTTTTCCCGGATTCGCGTGGACGACATAGGCGCTGGAGAATGTTGTAAGTTCTGTGTTCACGATAATCGAGTTTGACAGACCGGGGCAACTCCGTAGCCTGTTCGATGCTATCAATCCCAATCACGGCAGCATCAGCAATGTCTGGATGGGTGAGTAACACGGCTTCGAGCTCCGCCGGCGGGACTGGAAAAACAATTAGCACCATAATCCGGTTGCGAACCAATGAATTACCTTGGAACCCCTGCGCAGGTAGTTGTCAGTTGTCAGTCACTTCAAGCGCGGCGGGCAAACCTTGTACTTGATGAGCTCCTTCTTCCGATCCACTATCGAAAGAGAAGGTTTGTGAACCCGCGGGTCCCGCCAAAAAGCGTGGGGTAACTGTACCTATATAATAGTATCCGTCCTTGTCCCGGATCGCAACATCCCCGGTCTTGAACCACCCATCCGGCGTGATGGCGTTTTTCGTTGCCGTCGGGTTATTCAAGTATCCCTGCAGAATAATGGCATAAGACGGTCCCCGGTAATATGTAGGGAGAAATTTCTCACCTTCATGACAACCCCACCGTGTATCCACAGTTCGCCGGGTTTTCCCTCCTCTGCATCGACTTGACCATCATCATCTTCAACCAACCGCGCCTTGAGAGTTGGCAGCAGGAACCCGCAGCTACCGGCCTTTCGGTTCGCGGAGAAGAAATCCAGTATGTGCGTACTGGGGGATGTTTCCGTAAGCCCGTAGCCTACGCAAAATGAACGACGATTCATCAGCTAAAATTGTCAGCAGTCGTACCTTGGGTGATCAAACAGATCGAACCGAGCTCTCGCTTTGACAGAAGTCGTTTCTGAACCTAAGGACGTCACGTCAAGCTACTTTTCGCTGGCGTTCGAAGGGCTCAAGTTACCATTTTCACGAGATCGCCGCCAAGAGGTGCGGCGCCGCAGAGCATGTATTCTAGGCTGGATAGATCGTGCGAATCAACCGCTGGTAAAAGGCATGAGCCGATTTCAGGACGATGCAGGAAGACGTACCAGGGTGGCGGGCAAGAACAACGAGGACCGGGGGAACGATGAAGGCGAACCCGACTTTATACCGCTCGATGTTGGCGCAGAATCGGACGGGCTCGAACCCGGATTGAATGACAACAGGAACACCCGCGAAGAAAGGGAAATGGAGCGTGACGGAAATTCCTAAGGCGATGGTTGTGTGGTTAGGTTCAATGCAGACGAAGTTGAGTGCAATCACCGAAGATATGAAAAAATGGAAGAAATCCAAGCACGGGTGGTCCCCCAGGTGGGATAGGGAAACCAACAATTATGTCCACTAGAGTCGTCATATTCTGGTGCGTCGTCTGGGGGTTGTTAACTCAGTAATAATTGAAGGAATATTTTGAGAAGCTCACCTCAACTCCCTGTAATATGTTGCACCTATGAGGAGATGTGAGGAGGTGAAAAAAAGCGGCGCACCTTCGGATTACCAGTCGTTCCAGAACTGTAACACAGGTAAACTGTCTCATGCGCAGCGGCACCTTCGAAGCTTTCCTCCTTGCTCAAGGTGCCGCGCGAGAGTAAATCGCCTAGGATACTAGAGTGCCGGCCTCAGGATGACGAGCTGCCGCCGGCCCGCCAGCCCAGCGGAGATCGCTGCCCAAAACGACGATTCTTTGATCAGCATCTGCTTTCGAGAATCCCAGTTCTGTAAACATTGCTCGCACGGTGCTGATCCCCTCCTCGGCTGTCAGCACCAGCTTCGCCCTGCTGTCTTGATACTGAAAGGCGAGTTCGCGGCTCGTATACGCGCTATTGGCAAGAGTGCAACGAAGACCGGCAGCAACGCCTACAACAATCATGAGCCTGCGAGATTCCCATTTGTTATAGATAACCCTTACTTCCATAAAGCACAACCGGCCACGCCAGGGAATTTGGCGAGAAAATAAGCACGGTGTCGCCCTGCGTCGCACATGGTTGTGTGGTAGGGTGGTCGCGGAGTCCGTACGCAAATGACAGAGCCAGTTTTTTCAATTGACCGCGTGTGAGGGTCGTCCCGGTCGCCGCGTCGACGTACGCCGTCCACGATCCCGGATGCCCGCCAACGTCTCCGGGCGTCTGTTCAGCGAAGAGCTTGGTGAAAATGGACGTAGTGCTGAGGAGGACATCGGGGAGGTGGGACTTGTAGACTGTCGGGGCAATTGGCATGATGACTGTCGAAAACAAATCACGCTGACAGCGGTTGTTTTGATCAACTCTGAATGTTGTGTCAGGCTGTGTCGGGCTCCATCCCCTTCGGATTGGACGCTGCTCATACCACTTCCTTCCTTCGCTGCTGTCGATTTCAGGCTCTTTGGCGCAAGCCTGAAGCGGAGAAAATTCAGGAATGCGACCAACTAAATCAAAAGAAGAAATACAAATAAAATACTGAATTGATGCGTTTGTGATTTCCTGTGCCTGGGCGGGCCGACGGTGCAAGACTCCGGATATGCCCGCGAAACATCCGTCCTAGCCTTGAGCCCGAGCTTTCCCGAGCGCCGGGAGCGAAACTCGGGAACAGAGAGCCAAATTCGAAAGGCTTCAAACTTGGTCTAAATACGACTTGATGAACAGAAGAGAGCGACTCTGGCATTCCTCGATGTGACAATGGCAATTTTAACACAGGGCAATGCGTACGAGATTATGAACTGAAGACGGTCCTTCATTCGGTGTCTTAGTAATTACAGTTTCCAAACTTGGCCGCAAAATTGACACAGAAAGTACCAGGGTCCCGCTGAATATTGGGAAATGAAGGAATCCAACGGAAAGAGCGCATCCCAGAACGTCCGCGAGACCAAAACTTATCAGAGGAACAGCTCTGGCGGAACGGTCCTTGTGGTGGTCAGGATCAGCCTTGCCAAAGTTTGGTGTCACTGATGCGATCATTCCACCGCGTCGCAACCACGTCCAAGACCACGTCGTTCTTAATTCGGAATGGGACTCCAAGGACGAGGAAATCCGACGTCGCCCCTTTCGCCTATGGCTCCATATCCTCCCATTCCCTCTCCTGAATATTGCAGTCGCGCCCCAGAATTCCACGGGTTTGTAGCATGGACTTCCAGTCTGTATTTGTCTACTTTTTCTGGCCCTCCTCTTAGACGAGTACATCCAATGGCTGGGAATAAAGTGGTATCCTAGTTTGCAAGTTTCGCTCACTACGAATACCCGAACAACTAATGTTTCCCTCCAGTGAGTGGGCCGTGCTCTCCCTGCATGGTCTATCGTCCTGGCCCTTCTCACCTATTTCGTTTACTTTGCTCTTGCACTGTATGGGACCCCATCCTTCTCGGACACCAGTTCTATAATCGGTACCAATTCAGCGGCAAAACTATCTACACTTTAACCTGTCGTCCAGACTCCCGCGCGCACCTGCCACCCGTAGAGCAAGAACGAAATCCGCATCTCCAATACGCGGATTGTGACGTGGTCCAGACCACAAGATAATCCCATCGGACTCGTAAGTCGCGTTTGCTATAACTCTCCGACTTGTCGTCCGCCAGAATAACATGTGTTCCAACATTAATCTCAAAACCCGCCAGAAGGCTCAAGTAGCCTTGGGGGTGGCCGAACGGCGTCATACTGTTGTCATCCAGAAGACTCAGCACTCACTTGTCACGGTGAGTATATCCGCAATGATATCATTCACAACCGTCTAAGAAAATTGTACAAATGCGCTTCCGAATCTTTGACTACAGTCTCGCCTGAACCGTGGTACTGATCTCTCCTCGAGCCATCTCTCCTTTTGCCTGGTCCCGCAGTCGCCGGCGGAGAATTTTACCTGCCTCACTGCGAACGAACAAGAATTAGAGCCTGAAGCCTTTTATGGTCCCCTCCTCACCTCTTGGGAATGACGTCGATCACAGCAACACCTGCGGAGCAAATCAGAATGAACGCGAAAAGAGCTCAAATGGAATTTTACTCACCACCGCGCAAAAATTTGTGCTTTGCAACTTTGGTTTCCATCCACTTTGCGACATTGTTTGCGAAGGCGACCCTGGCGGGAGCAGTTTTAACTTTCCCTGGATCCGTGTGGACGACATAGGCTCTGGGAAGGTACCGTAAGTTCGAGCAGATTTATGGTAGTTGAGTTCAACAGACCGAGGCAGTTCTGTCGCCTGTTCGATGCTGTCGATGCCAATTACTGCCGCGTCAGCAATGTCTGGATGGGTGAGCAGCACGGCTTCGAGTTCCGCCGGCGGAACTGAAAAGCGATTAGGATCATATATACGGTGTTCGCTTGGAGAGCTAAGTATTACCCTGGAATCCCTGCGCAAGTTGTCAAGTTTCGCTCGATATAAAGTGCGGCGGACATACTTTGTATTTGATAAGCTCCTTTTTCCGATCCACTACAGAAGAGGACGCCTCAGTGGGGCTCCACCTAGAAGCATAGGAAACTGTACCTATATAATAGTAACCTTCCGGGTCCCGGATCGCAATATCCCCGGTCTTGAACCACCCATCCGGCGTGATGGCGTTCTTCGTTGCCGTCGGGTTATTCAAGTATCCCTGCAGAATAATGGCATAAGACGGTCCCGGTAATATGTAGGGAGAAATTTCTCACTTTCATGACAACCCCTCCACGTATCCACAGCTCGCCAGGTTGCCCTCCTCCGCATCGACTTGGCCATCGTCATCATCAACCAACCGCGCCTGGAGAGTCGGCAGTAGGAACCCGCAGCTACCGGCCTTTCGGTTCGCGGAAAGAAATCCAAAATGTGCGTACTGGGCGACGTTTCTGTCAATCCAAAGCCTGCGGGTGGTCACTAAATTTCAACATCTTTGAGTTTGATAGGCTATACCTTGAGTGATCAAACAGATCGAACCGAGTGGTCGCTTTGCCAGAAGCCGCTTTTGAACCTGGGGAAGCGTCGTGAAATATTCCGCATTTGCGAACAATTCTGGGTACCATTTTCACGAGATCGCCACTCAGAGGCGCTGCACCAGACAGCATGTACTCCAGGCTAGACAGATCGTAGGCCTCAACCGCTGGCGGCGTAATGTGTGAGCTAATAGTGCGAGAATTTGAGGCTGACATACCGGGGTGACGGGCAAGTACAACGAGCACCGGGGGGACAACGAAGGCGAACGCAATTTTATACCGCTCGATGTTGGCGCAGAATTGGACGGGCTCGAACCCGGTTTGGATCACGACAGGAACACCCAAGAAGAATGGGTAATGGAGCAAAAGAGAAATCCCTAATGACGCAAGGATTGGGTTGGGTGTCAACGGAGTTGAAAATAATCTTCACCGTATACATGGAAGTACGGAAGAAATGCGAGCACATGGGGTCCTCCGGGCGGGAGAGGGAAGCCGACAATTATATCAACCTGTGTCGTCATGTTCTCGTGTGTAGTCTAAACAGCTTTTGAGCACAACAAATGAGTGGTTTATTCCAAAGATCTCACCTCCACTCCCTGTGTTATGTTTGCCCATAAGAGGACATGTAGTTGAAAAAAGGGGCCGCACCTTCGGATTTCCAGTTGTTCCAGAACTGTAACACAAGTAAACCGTCTCACGCGTGGCGGGACCTTCGAAGCTTTCCTCCTTGCTCAAGGTGCCACGCAAAGTAAATCGTCCAGAGATACTAGAGTGCCAGCCTCGGGACGATGAGTTGCCGCCGGCCCGCCGGCCCAACGGAGATCCCTCCCCAAAACGACGATCCTCTTGTCAGCTCTGCCTTTGAGAATCCCACTTCTGCAAACATCGCCCGTACGGTGTTGAGCCCTCTTCTACAGTCAGCACCAGTTTAGCCCTGCTGTCCCGATACTGAAACGCCAGCTCGTGGCTCGTATACGCGGTGTTGGCAAGAGTGCAACGAAGGCCGGCGGCAACGCCTAGTATAATGATCAGGAAGATCCGCACTCTGGACGGATGACTTACTTCCATAAAGTATTACCGGCCAAGCCAAGGAATTCGGCGAGAAAATAAGGATGGTGTCGCCCCGCCTCGCGAATGGTTGCGTGGTGGGGTGGTCGCGCAGGCCATACGCAAATGACAGAGCCAGTTTTTTCAATTGACCGCGTGTGAGGGTCGTCCCGGTTGCCGCGTCGACATATGCCGTCCAGGATTCCGGATACCTACCGACGTTCCCGGGCTCCTGCGAACCAAAGAGTTTGGTAAAAATGGACATATTGACGATGGGGACATCGCGGATGTGAGATTTGTAGATTTTCGGGGCCATGATAATGCTACAAAGGTAGGAAGAGAAGGAAGAGTCTTCGCTCTGGGGACGTTATATAAGAGATCGGATGTTGAAGACTTGAAGTTGACTTCGTCGTCCCCTTTCGCTACTTGGGTTCCCACGCCTATTTATGCCACTCGGAGTATTTCGAGCGACACTTGACAAAGCCGGATATTGTTGTATAACTAAAAATAAGACCGAAGGAGGAAAAATGACCAACTCGCAACTCCGACGAACCAAACCATTGAATAAAACTAAGTATCGATGTTCCGCACAATTAATGCAATTCCGCGGTTCTGCGGTATGTTCCCATCTTGAATGTCATATTGGATTTCAACAGACGGTGAAGAAGTTGCAAAAACTCCGTGTCCGACGGCATCATCATTGAGTTGCTGTGAAAAGATGGCGGGAACATTTGCTGTGCCATCATTTGTGCAATTTTCCTTTACGGATACCGTTGAAGTGCAATTTCTTCGCTCGCACGAGAGGCGATAGAGACAATCCATTATTATACCATGATTCAATCCGCATGTTCAATTTTTGAGTATACTTCGCAAAACAAGAAATAGACCATGCGTCGAATACGCACAGATTTCAACTTCCAACATCTCTTACCGCATTTCCGAAGCTTAGATCAAGATGAAGAGTACATATTTGACAGCTCGGCCGTCAGGCGGAAAGTTAGAGCATGCATGACGGACGCTAGTTCAACTTCATGGGGGTAGGTCCACTCTTGTAACTATGCTGGCGGGAATTGTAAGTTTAAAACACGCCTCAACGCTCCACCCTTCTCCATCATCCCGCCTTTTTCTTTCACATCAGCACTGCAGCTACTCGTGGCGACCATCCTGTATTAGTATTTGGTCGGAGTCGTAAAGCAGACATCGTGTCTATTCCCAAAGCAACAATCCCAGTATACTGTGTACGAATTAAACAATCCGCATGTTCCACCGAGTTCATCTCTGGCCAATCCGCTGCGTGACGGCAATCGAGGCCTTCTTTGACATTCTTTGACAACTTCCGTTCCCAGGGATCAATCTCTGTCAGTAGTCTTGTCTTGTTCGCCGGCCAACGGGGTACGAAATGCCCACTTTGCATCTATCCACCCCCCGTTCCGTTCTCGACTGGCTGTGTAATCCGAGCCAAAATCACAACCGTAGTAGACCGTTTCGGTTCAGGCAGTGGCGTTCGGACCCAACGATAGTGCTATAACGCTTGATTGGACACTATAATTAGCGGTGAAAGAAGAAGAGCGTCTCGTCTCGGAGCGCTGATAAGTAGCAGAGTTTGAAACGGCGTGAACTTGTTTGTGAATTTCATCGTGGCAGAAGACTCGGGAATTGGTTCCTCGGCACTTGCGTGCGTGCGAGAAATTCCGGGGAAACCGGCGTTACACGAAGGTCTACTCTGCGAATAAGATTTCTGTTCATTCTACCCCAAGCCTGCAGCGGGGGGGGACAATCTCCGGGGGTTTTATCTCAGCAGCGAGCCCTGGAGCCCTCGGTCGAGAGGACTTGAAGCCTGTGCCCGAGCGGGGCTTCGATCTTTTCTACCGATATTTGTAGGCCGAGATACTGGAGTGCGCATATCTGCCTCGGCTCATTTGGGTTCGACTCGGCGACGCGCGACTCAACGAGGTACATGAGAAGGTCCTGGCTGAATTCCGCGCGCAGGTAGAGCGACTTGAGACGTGGGATGATTTCAGGTGCGAGTGCCTCAGGCCCTCGTGTGAGTTGCGCGAGGAAGACGTCTGTAGCGGTAGTGCCACATACGTCGAGCTGGGTGAGGTGCGGTGTGAGTCTGAGGACGTCGAGGAGGGGTGTGTCGAGCGTGTCGTAGTAGTTAAGTCTGAACGAGCGGAGGGGACATGCGGAGCGTGAGATGAGCGCAGCGGTGTGCGAACAAATCGCACTGTCCTCGCAGTCAATAGTGAGGTGTATGAGGCAGGGAGGGAGAGATGGTCAAGAAGGAAGCCTGGGTGGCTCTCCTGGTCTGGACCCGTGGTGACAGTGAGCTCTCGCAGGCGGGGGAGCGAAGCGGTAGGGAGCCGCTCCATATTGCCTTCGTCGCCTTGGCGGTCAAGCGTCAAGGTTTCAAGATTAACGAATTCTCGAAGTGCTTCCAAGATGGGCCCAAGTCCAGAATAAAGAGTGGTGAACTGGGTTAATTGGCGCCCTGGAACAAGTACGGATCCGAACAAAGGGTCGTATCTGAAGGTGACGTCGCTGAGACACGGAGCGACGGAAAACATATCGAGAACCACAGGAGTAGGCAACTCGTCATCATATTCTGAGCGAATCCATTTGAGACGGGCAAGCCTGGCAAGGTGTCCCTTGATTGCAGATAGTCCGCAGACAACAACAGCATCAGCATGTATGCTGAGGTCGTCCCAACGATCGGAGGAGCTCATAAGGAGGTCTAGAACGGGCCAAGTCTGGTGCTGCAATTCTGCTCCGGTGAGGATCACAGCTATTTGAGACTGCGCCGATCTCTCGAGGAAAAGTTTCGTGAGCAAGTAAATACCTTCCGCGGTTTCGCCAACGTCATCGGACAGAGTTACGGCGATCTGGCGCCATAGCTGGGGGGAAGAGACTGTAATTGCGCGCCATCGTTGGCAAACATGGGTTAGTAGCCAGGGCGCCTGTCGTACAGATAACCCATCAGGCAACCTCAACCCGCAGGGGTCAAACGAAGTATCGCAACAACGGAAGACTTCCACCAAGAGTTCCAGGGGAACTGAAATACATGAGGTCGATATCACTGTTCATTAGATGGGCATAAAACTCACGCCTGTTGGCAGGATCTACCAACTTGGTCTGTGGGCTTCGAATACGACTGGCAACCTCAAGTCGAGTAGCCATTGCTTGCCTATGCAGTGAGATGGACGACTTGGGCGCCACAAAGCTGTCGCGCAGATTGTGCGCAGACGTGGTTTTAGCCAAGTTGGTGCGAAGCACGGGTTTGCCTACGGACTTTTCCGAGTTTTCATTTTCCGTTTGGTTCTCTCTTGCCACGCACCTCGAGATAGCGCAAACGAGCTCGGCCGCCTTGGTCTGGTGAATTTATGAAATCTCATGCAAAGAAGCCATTTCAGCCTTGGCACTCTCAGGACCAACGCCTCAGGTCACAAGGGGAACCGACTGGATTCTGGTCCATCGTCTTCCATCGTACCAAGTCTCCTGGTACCAGGTAAACCAAGGTTCTTGGCAGCATGAGCCGCCCGGACGCCGCTGTACGCCACTACCGCTTTCTACGTTCCGTCGCTACCACCATTGTCGTTGTCCGGAAACGAGTCAAGATTGACGCCCAGAACTTATTGTCTTCTACCCAGGGAGCTACACGCACAACTCGATCGGTCGCCGTGCTCACTTGATGGTAAAACTCGAGTTTCCAAGCCAAAGCAGGCCTCGGGCTTGGGCTTCGTCTTGGATCGTGAGCGCAAATACTTGTTCCAGTTTGTCCACACAGTGGCTTCGACCCAAAATTTCTTGTCTCGATTGACTCGGTTCCTCCATGCTCTTGCCCTGCAGCTCGATCCAGGCACGAAGCGCTCGTGAACAAATAACGTCGCTACCGTTGTGTAGATCCTATCCTACTCTTCGAAACCTCGAGATTGGCGGCCAAAGTTTGTTGTCCCCCGTCGTCAAGGACCCTGCCGGGTTACAACTAACAATTGGTTCGGTGAGCCTTTGTGATGCCAGACAACTAGCTTTTTGAAGGTATCTCCCTAGCCACTCGCGTTCGATCGTGTTGCATGGCCAGTCCGAGTAGAGGTAGTACATAATTACTACAAGGAAGGCAGAAGCAAGTCTTACCGAGAGCTTGGCTGATTTTTTCAAGAAGAATGACCCCCGAAATACATTCGTTCCTGTTTTTTTCTTGAGACGCCTGAGCTTGCGACTAGGACTTTACTAGTACTCAGGCCTCAGGCCGTCACTTGAGGAATCAAAATGGTTACGGCATATGAGCGCTTGATCTCTCCGCCCACGGATACTTGGTGACCCTGCGCGTACCTTGCACTAGCTCACAACATCGGGCTGGATTGTAAGCTTAAAGTGTGTGGACTGAACGTAACTCTTGAATCCACGTTGTTCTTTGACTTCGAGTTGGCGCGCTCAGAGCCTCAGAGTGGTAATGGTATGTTTTACGGCGAGGGTCTCCTAGTCTCTCAAAACTTATCGTTCACCTCAGGAGCTGGTAGTTATATTGTTCCAGCCCTTCTCGGAGTCGTACATCCAGTACAAATATAAAAAGATTCGACCGCTGGAGCCTGGCATGAACGTCGAAGCTTGATAAGCCGCCACAGAGCTCTCAGTAAACTATAGTCTCGCGGCTGTTGCGTAACATTTCTGGTTAGGCTCCATGTCTGGCCGAAAGCCGGAGAAGTCTCTAAGCTGGTTACACGCATGGCGCAATGCAAGACAGGGCTCGAGGTGTTGTCGTCCGTATGTCAACGAGGGTCTCCGAGATTAACCGTTCATTGCTCCAGAAACTGTCACTTATTCTTCCGATGCGTGAAAATGCCAAATAGGCTTCTTCCATGAAAAGTTCACCAGCACCCGGACCCACAGGACAGATTCTTCGAGGATTCTGCCGACCTGGTCTTACTCCATCTTCATTTCTGAGGCACTCTGCCACCCTTGGCAAATATCTCGATACGTCTGTGACCACTGGGTCGTTCTCCAATTTCGGATAGGTCTGCAGAGCACTGCTAGGCAAGTCCTTCAGCTGTCGAATCAAAGATATGCATCTTACCAATTATATTCGCTTTGACCAGGCTCGCGTTGGCTGTCGACGTACACCTTACGAGGACTTACGCATTCCGCTATCGTCTTCCCCGCTTCCCTGCTGCCACCGATGAGGACCGGACAGCCACGTGTACGGGCTTCTATACGCCCTTTTTCCACCTCGACTTTCTCATGGCGCAACACCGTCCCGCCCCCGTCTCAACCGCGCTCGGAGATGCCCTGGACATCATCAAGGCAGAATTCGATCTTCTCGCCTCGGAAGTGGCTGTAGCCCGCAGGGAGCGCGACGAATGCGAGACGACACGTGCGTTTCGTTTATTTTGTCCGTCGACGCGAACTGACCGAACGCAGTCACATCGCAGGTGAACGAGCTCAATCTCATCCGGCAGTCGCTCTACGAGCTCGAGACCCAGCATGGCAAGCTCCGCCACCAATACGAGGAGGATTTAACGAGATTGAGGGCCGAGCTGCACGCTGTGCGACAAGGAATGGTAGTGGTGCCGCAGCATCGGCCCCCTCCGCCGCCCACGGTCCCCATGCCGGACGTTCGTGAGCGAGAACGCGTGCCAGACCGGGAGCGCGAGCGTGTTCCTGAGAGGGAACGGATGCCAGACCGGATACCAGACCGAGAGCCGCCGCGGGAGCGAGAACGCATGCCGGAAAGGGAAAGAGTCCCCGACAGGGACCGCGAACGCCCACAAGAGAGGGAACGCGATCCACAGCGCGAGCGCGACGGCGAACGAGACCGGAACCGGGAGTCAAAGCGTCTCAAAGCCGAGCGCGGTCGACCGATCCCTCCACCGCTGATCCAGCCTAAGCCTGCTACACCGGTCGAGCCTCCATCTGTTCCTGCTGTGGCGTTCCTCGACGACCTCGACCTCGCCAACATGCCCCCGCATCTCAAAAAAGAGTCGTCTGCCTCATCCCATGGCGGCACCGAATGGTTCGCGGTTTGGAATCCCTCAATGAAACACAAGCGCATAGCAGACGTGAATCTGATGCATACCCTGTTGCACGAATCGTATGTCGTCCCGCGTTTTAACCGCTCGCTACTGATGTTTCCCAGTGTGGTCTGTTGCGTCCGTTTCTCAAAGGACGGGCGGTTCCTAGCGACAGGGTGCAATCGTACGGCACAGGTATATGACGCGCGGTCGGGCGCTAAAGTTTGGTACGTAGCCACCTTGATTCATCGTGTAGCTGGCGTTCAACGATCCCCGTAGCTCGCTCATCGACCCTTCGGTCCCCAAAGGCGGAGATCTCTATATTCGGAGCGTATGCTTCTCCCCCGACGGCGTGCTGCTTGCAACAGGGGCAGAAGATACCCAGATCCGAGTAGGCTACGCATCTCTCATTTCCTTCCTGCGTTGTCCTCATAATGCCGGCTCAGATATGGGATATCGTCAAGAAACGCATCATCGCGGTGCTCTCAGGGCATCAGCAGGAGATCTACGCGCTCGACTTTTCTGCTGACGGGCGCTTCGTCGTCTCCGGCTCGGGGGACAAGACTGTCCGCATCTGGGACATGCGAGGCATCTCCTCCGCGACCGCCCCTGGCGCATCTGCGCCGTCGCCCTCCTGCCAGGTGCTCACCATCACGGACGTCGCGCCACCCACGTCCCCCGCGATCCACCGCACGTCCCCCGCGCCGACGCCCGACGGCGGCATCACCTCTGTAGCGATCTCGCCCAACGGCGCGCGCGTCGCGGCGGGCTCGCTCGACGCGCTCGTGCGCGTGTGGGACGTGCGCACGGGGACGCTCGTGCGCCGCCTGAAGGGCCACGGCGACAGCGTGTACAGCGTCGCGTTCATGCCCGAGACCGCCCATGCGGGGAGTGCGGGCGCGGGACCGCGCGGCATGGGGCTGGTGAGCGGAGGGCTGGACCGCACGGTGCGCGGGTGGGATCTGTGCCTGCCTGAGCCGAGCCCGGTGCTCCAGGGGTGGAAGGAGCCCGCGCCGGCGCTGCAGGGGTGGAAGGAAGGCGGCACGCCTGCCTCGGGCCCGGTGTCGAGCTCCACTTCGGGAGGGGTGCTCAAAGGCTGGAAGGAGGGCGACGACGAGGGGAGGTGTATGATGACGTTCACGGGGCATAAAGTAAGGCTCTTTTCGTCAGCGTGCTCTGTGCTGACAGACGCATGATTCCCTAGGACTACGTTTTGTCCGTCGCGGTCTCGCATGACGGCGAGTGGGTTGTTTCTGGCTCCAAGGACCGCGGGGTGCAATTCTGGGACGCCAAGACTGGAGTCGTCCAGTGTATGCTGCAGGTGCGGCCCCTTCGTTCTCTGGTTTCCCCCTGTAGCTGAATTCCATTCTCTAGGGTCACAAAAATTCGGGTTAGCGCTCTCATTTCCGCCTCCTTATCGTTGATGCTCACCTTTCCGTCCTCCAGTCATTTCCATCGACCTCAGTCCCGCCGGCAATATACTTGCAACGGGCAGCGGCGACTGGCACGCCCGCATATGTTCGTCTCTTCCTTTCTATCCTTCCCGGTCTCATTTATCCGTTTAGGGAGCTACGATGTCGCACCGTAGGGAGGCTCTGCGAACAGCTCCGCTTCGCAGCCTGATTTTTCTTGTTGATTGTATTCTTGCTTTTATCTCTGTAATACCCTATCTAGGAAAGGCGGGAGGACGGGCGGCGCTGTACTCCATGTAGTGTAGTATATAGCTTAATGACGAACCCTTGTTGTCCTACTCTGAGCGTACTCGCTACAGACGTTCCCAGGTCGCTCTAGCGTATCACTGTGAGTTTGTAGACTGCTATTATGGGATTCTTGTTTTGATCCTTTTTTTACAGTCATTTCTGCCCTGAACAGAGTGCGACACATTACTTGGTCGTGATTCACTGGTCAGATGGAGCGGTCACCTGGCTGCCGTTTTCTCCATTTCGTTTCCCGTTTTTTCCTCTGTTCCTCGACGGGCTTGCTCGGCGCTGCCCTTTCGCTTTATTTCTGGGCTTTCCGAGGACGTCGAACTATCAAGCGCCGGGCTTCTAAGACCCAGGCACTGCGAGCGGATGCGCGGTTCTGCGTTGCGTATGCCTCGGGCATCAGTACGGGCTTAGAATGCCCAGGTACTCAGCCATCAAATCGCTGATTCATGTCTTCAGGGGAAAGTCGGAGAACCTCACCAACGCCCGAAATGCAAGTCGGATAAGCGGATATTCACTGCAAAGTCGACGTGGCCTCTGTAAGTCGATGGACACTGGGTAATCGAGCTTCGCCTATAAAAACCGCTGGAAATCGAGGCAGAAATCATCATCTCATTCATCCCCTTATACAGACCCACAAATTCACCCAGCTATTACCATTGCAATGTCTGCCGTCCCAGCGTTCTCCTTCACCACAACCGCCGACGAGGTGGCTACTGCATTCGCCGCAGAAATTCGAGGCAAAAATGGTAATTTCCCTGCCTTAGACTCAAGTTGAAAGGCGCACAGTCTCATAAAAGATTGCAGTTCTCATTACGGGCACCTCGCTGGGTGGGATCGGTTTTGAAGCGGCGCGCGTCATTGCCAAACATGCGAACCTGGTCATTATCACCGGGTACAACGACGAGCGGTCTGTTAATTCCTATCGATGAATTAGCTCTGTGCTTGAACTTGCTTTAGATTGAAGCTCTCTGAGGGAGCGATCAAGAAGGATGTTCCATCGGCCAATATTCGTCGTCTCATCCTTGACCTCTCGTCGCTTGCTGGCGTCCGTAAGGCTGCCGCGGAGGTTAACACCTATTCTGAGCCTATTCATGTATGAGTTAACTCCTTTGTTGCGAATAACTGCTAATGCACGCTCTCTAGGTTCTCGTCCACAATGCTGCCGCTGCCATCGGTGACTTCAAGCTCACCGTTGACGGCCTAGAGAGCCAGATTGCAACGGACCACGTCGGCCCCTTCCTCTTCACCAAACTGCTTACGCCGAAGCTCCTGGCAGCCGGGACGACACCTACACTCCCCGCGTCGTGTTCGTTGCGAGCGGTGCGCATGCATTTGGCCGGGCGTTGACTTTGACGCCCTTGAGCACCCGACTCCCGAGGCGTACAACAGCGCAATCGCGTACTTTGGGGCCAAGTCCGCAAATATCCTGACCGCCATCGAGCTCTCGAAGCGTTCGAAGGGCGCGCTCAACGCGTACAGCTTGCACCCTGGAGGTACGTCACTTCATTCGTACTTGAGTAATTCCAGGTCCAATTTTATTTCTCCAGTCATCTTCACCAATCTCAACCAGAAGGAGGAATCCCTCACAACATTGCAGGCGTTGGGCATGATTGGCCTGGATGGACTCCCCAACAAGGAGAAATTCGAGTGGAAGAACATTCCGCAGGGCGCCGCTACGTATGTCAAATCCAATGATCCCCGCTAAATCTGTGCTTATGCTTTGGTTTAGTACCGTCGCTGCGGCATTTGATCCTCGCATCAGTGGTATGTCGGCAGGGTTCAGTCTTTCTTTCCTTCATTTTCTCATGACTCTGGTTGTAGACAAGGCCGGTTCTTACCTCAACGACTCGCAGGTGGCGAATGAAAGCGTAGTCGCCCATAGTTCTGATCCGGTGCGTCCACGCTTCTGCTTTCTATCCATCTATAGAGTAGGTGGCTCATTTAAATTTGTAGGCTAATGCCGAAAGGCTCTGGACCGTGACCGAGAAGATCATCGGCGAGAAATTTGCCTTTTAATTCATTAATTCATAATACAATCCCTGCGCTACGCACATCATTTGCCAATAATAACAATATGTTCTTATCTTTCTTTATTGTCCTTTCAATTCCTCAATATGCAGTCTGCCAGAGGCCATGCGTTTGTTGCTTCAAAATTATTATGTCTTGGTCTTTATGTTCGGATTTCGCACGGTTGAAGATAGCTTGGGTTGACACATCATCTGAAATTTAGTTGAGCTCGACGATACCTCTAGCCCTGATATACCTGACCAAACTTCAGGAAGAAGCAAGAATTCGGTTGCACAAATCAAATCGGAAGCCACAAACGGCAGCATTGGAATCCGCACTGTGGGTCTCTGCGAACCGTTCGCACAAGGGAGACTCAAATTACTGCCTAGAGGGAACCCAAGTTTTATCTCTATGCAATTTGTGTTCAGCTTTGAACTGAACTTGGGTCAGGGTGCCTGGTATACAAATCTAAATCGCAGTTGGTCGCACATGCAACTACATGAATTATTTATCTAAATATTGAGGTCAGGTGCTAGCAGATTGAGCTCGTATACGCTCAAGACAAGGAGGAGGAGACCGCGACTCTTCCCGTGGCGACAAAGTACTGGTAGTTGATTTGGGCTTCCGCGGCATGCTTTTAATCTCTTTTCGGGTCCCTGGGTCGGTTTGGCTGCCACTTTGGAAATCCGGTGAGGAAGCATTACCGGTCAGCTCCTGCGGGGGCACAAGTACGTCGAAGATATCCGCCGGAAGGGCCTTACATCGCGCCTCAAACAGCTTTCGCGATGCGTCGGCGTCGAATGTGCCCGTCCGCATGGCATTCACGAGGGTGTTCAATTTTGGAGAGATCGAGGGTATCTATTTCGAGCTTTACTTGAAATTTCGGGAGGAGTGGATCGGTGGGTGCTCACGTTGGATGCGAGGTGGTCCATCATCATTGCACAGTCTTCCACGTCCTTCTGAAACGCAGGGTTTGCACGTTCCTCAAATTCGTGGGCGTTTGAGAGGTTTGTGAAATAATAGCAGACCGGATATCTTGTTCGATCAAAAGAGTCTACGGACTCTGAGGACGTCGTGGAACCCAAGTCTACCATGTAACTTTGAGGGTTTAGGCAAGAGAGTTGTGCGATGAAATGTTCGTGCAGAAAAGTCAGACCCTGCGTTGCGAGTCAGAATTTTAGCATCATAGAAGCGATCTTTAACACACCTCGAGCACCTGTCTGAAGAAATCGATATAATTGGAAACAGTTTGGAGCGGGGGTTGATTGAATTCTACCAAACGAGGCATGCATAGAAAGACGCGCTCGTCCCGAGACACTGCACATAGAATATGAGGGGCTGGATTCCACGGATCCTGGCGGAGGTCGCGATGATTGAGGCGAAGGAGAATGAAGAGTTCGGCGGAAGTGGAGTGCAAGCATTTTATCATCATCGAATCGTTCGCATCGGCCGACGATGGGGCGACGGTGACCTGTCGCTACATGAGTATTGCAAATTCCTTATCCAGCGAGACTTCGTACGGTGTTCCTAGTCTCGCTGATTGGACATGGGTCTTCAGCTAACAGATCGTCAATGAGCTGCTCAAAGTCACTGCAGTGCGTTTCCGTTAATGCGCACAAGATTATTCGAGATATTGACCTACATGTCGTACACAACAGAAGATGACGAAGAAATCGAGCTGCAGGAAGACGCAGTGCGTCGGCAGGTGGAAACCGAGTCAAATCTAGGAAGGCGCTGCAACGGGTACCCCCCAGCCCAAGCCGGATGAAGGTCGAGGTCCTCGAGCGTGTGGTCGCTTCCACTGTCGCTCTCCGAGTCGGAGCTCTCGGGCGAGGCGGACATGGGCTCGCCGAACATTGGGTTCTTTGCGTTTCGCGTTTGGGTTTCGCGTTTGGGTTTCGCGTTCGGGTTTGGTTTTCGCTTTCGATGGTGGTTAACGCTAGGTTTTGATGGCAAATTAAATAGGGGTTAGTACCCCTGAATTCAAGTTACCGCGGGATTACGTTTGTCCTGGACCCTGACATAGAAACCTCAGGAGATGTTGGAAACGCATGTCGGCTGTCCTTCTGTTTACAGTATCGGATGCACTTCTTCGCCCTCATTTAAAATGAAGCACTCCGAAGCCTTTTTAAACTCCGCGATCACAATTGCGTCATTCATTATTTGTTGATCGGACTTTGCAGGGCTTGTACTTTGCAACTGTCGTCCTTTGCTATTTTAGACCACAAACTGGCAAAATTCCAAATCGATTTATTGGCAGGCCAAGCTTAACAGAAATCTTCAGAAATTGTGCGATCTATACGACGCTCAAGTGAGTCACGTCGAAACCACTTTTGATTCCTTCCTTTGCAAATACCCAGCAGTGGGGGCGGTGTTAATCGAGTCGATACTACGTTTTCACTGGCCTTTCAGATGTCCCCTCAACCAACTCTCGACTCCTTCCACCTGGATTCCTTTTTGGTAGTTATATGAACCTTCGATGGGCCAGGAAACCTATGACGTTCACTCTGCACATTTATTGTGACGCAACACTTTTTGATGCGCGCAATACTTTTTCGACAGCGCAACACTTTCGGCGCTACCTATTTGGGTAGCCGAGACATGTCTACTTGTTTGTCTAAGCCTTCCGTACACCGTTCGAGAAGGCTTCAAGTTCTCGATAGCCTCGACGATCTCGTGGGATTCCTGAACCCCTTATGTATTCTACATCGTTCAGAAAGCTGTAAGCAACACTTTGGCCTATGTAACTATTCATCTCGTCCAATCCAATGTGTTCATAAGCATTGACTTGGTTATAACTTATTACGCTGGAACGGTACTAGTAAGTAACGAAATCCTTGACCTAGTTGGTCAATACCGGACTTCGAAAAAAAAAAAAACTTTAACCCCGAACCGCTCACTCTTTATCTTTCCAATGACCGACAACTCCAACAGGTGCATAGGCACGGACTCCAACGGGGAACCATGCATCTGCATGCGTTGCACAAAAACCGAAGTCATCGAAGGCCGCACTCTGTGCTTGAATTGCGGGCACATTGAGTCTGCACATCCTCAGCCCCGCGTTCTTGCAGGGTCCTTAATCCGACAATACCGAGACGCTGGCCGCCTCACCTCCACCTCCAGCAAGAGCTCTTCCGGCGCACCCAGAGCCACTCAAGCTGAGGCCGAGGCCGAAACAAGCACTGGTCTAAAAAATAAACGAAAGTCCGAGACTGACACTGAGCCCGGGGTACTATCCAAGCGCAAAAAAAAAGCTGCGGCTGTGGATGAGGTGCTTTTCTATTATTTTTTTTCAATATCTTGAGCACGAATTAACCATCATGCAGAAGACGCACTGTGGAGGAGAGAATGTCGAAGTTGGTCATATTGTTGTTCTCGTTGACGGGACCAAGGTACATCTCACGGCACTTGGCCTATACATACGCTCATATATTCACTTAGGGCAAGCCATCTCAACTCACTTTGGAAAGAACCAAGCCTCCGACTCCTGTTGAGCTTGATTCCATGAAAAAGCACAAGCTCGCAGTCATGGCCACCCCGCAGAAACCACTCGTGATCAACACGGCGTGGACCACCCAACAATGCACCAACTTCTTCGGACGTTTATTCCCCGACCTCTTCTCTCATCTGGGTCGGCACCCGCCAAAGGCGGATCCGAAGGCCTCACCGGAGATCCAGAAGCAGCTGTGGCTCGCTGTCATTAAAAGCAAGCAGTCTGTCGCCCTCTCCACTGAAGACCTCCCTACTGGTGCTAGTCTCAGTACACATGTCAAATGCAGGGGACACAAGGGCTCGGACCGTATCTTGTATATTGGTTTGTCATTTACACTATCTCTGTTTCATTTCTAAATTACTTAAACTATTGCAGCCTCCAAGATACAGGTCCCCGAGGAGCGGTACATGGACTGGAATGTCGAGACTGATTCAGAGCAAGAAGAAGAAGAGCCCGTGGACTTTGACATGCTCGATGAGGATACGACACCGCGCAAGCCCTGTATGTGCTAATTTTCGGGCTCTTAATTTTGCTCATTAATTTTCCCAAGCTGCGAAAGCGAGAGGGAAGGCACCAGCCCGTCAGTCCCCAGTCAAATCGACCATTAGTACGATTACTCTTTGAAGCGTGACCCGTAATTTACGAAAAACCTCTCTCACATTCCTTTCAGTTCCTTAATACTCTGTTTCCTTAACTAATATAGCACATCTACTGTAGTTCCCATCCTAGATCAATATTAATTTTTTCGTGTATAACATTGTAATGTCTGGTAAGCGCGCTGAGTCACAGGAGGTGGGAGACTGCCACCCCATGGTGAGGTGACCGACGCGATCTCCCGGGGAGATGTCGCAGGCGTGCCCCCTCGAGGCGACATTGTAGGTGTAACTTCATGCGGTGATGTCGCAGATGTGCCACCCCGCGGGGACGTCTCAGGTACACCCATGGTGACACCCGCACGGACAACGCGCCCTCATGCGTCAACTCAGCGAGCCGGAACTGCGAGATCATCTCGCAGTGTTCAGTTGGAATTAAAATGAGTGAGCGAAGTAGGGAATAACAGTAGATGAGTGCGTCCCTTTCGCCGTGAACCACCGCAGCATATTATCCGGCCCCGCCTCGGAGACGCGAACAGCGCGACCCCATGGACGAGAGACAACACCTGTTTCAGCTGTTCGATGATAACCATGCCCCGGGTACAGAATCAGGGCGCCCTCCGCATTGGCGAACGCGAGCATCTTGCAGAGGCTCGTGATGTATGTTGTGAGGTCCTCGAACACGGCGGCCCCCTGCCTGAAGACGGTGTCGGCCGTGTAGAGCACGTGATCCTGTGGGACGTGCAGGCAGATCGAGTCGAGTGTGTGCCCCGGCGTGTGCAAGACGTCGTCCCACAAACATCTCAAGAGTAGATGAGAGACGAGACGGGACATATGAATCGAGAACATGCGGACGACACCGTCAATGGCGACGCTCGCAACACTCGAAAGGAGGCCCACCTTATCCGCCCCCGCGCTGATGAGGTTCTTCAAGCTGACAGTGACAGCTTGGATACCGTTGAGGTGGCCCACGAACTGCTGCAGCGGCGTGTAGGTGATGACGGAGAAGAGGTTCACGCGGCTAGTGCACAATGCTCGTCGGCATGTTAGGCATAGAGCGCGAGAAGAGCCGTATTGCCGGACAGCGTGCTTTCGTGCAGACCGTAGTCTGTCCGGTGCCCAAGAGAATTTCCAGAACTTGGGAGGAAAGTCGCCGAGGAGAAATGAGGTAGGAGGAAGACAAGCCAGAAATTTCCTTTTTGGGACCGTCCACCAACCAAAATCTTCCTCGTTTCGCTTCGACAGGCTTGTGACATTCCGCGTTGAAAACTGGCACACTGTGGCCAGTTCTTAACGCGTCTCCGGCCCATCCAACACACAGAGAACTCCCTGCAGTATTGGTCCAGTCTACGAGGTCTTTCGTCACGACAACATGGACGCGCGAATAACGCAGTGCTTGTGTGGAGCACATCCACTCCCAGGTCACCACCTTGTCTATTGTCCTTCTGTCTACTTCACTGAATCAATTAAACGATCTCTCCGTGATCTTTCTAAGCTCAATACAACGTTCTTACAGAATTGCGATACAAGAAATACAGGGCTATGCTACATTTTAATCATCGTCCTCTTCGAGAACTCGATTAAGGAGATCCAGTGCCTGTGCCCACTTGACAGCACGCTGGAACCACTCGCCTCGGGGAAGTAACACCACCAACTCTTTTCCGTTTGTCCCTGTTCGAATCACCTCCACTTCTGGATAGACTGTGTCCTCCCATTCCTGTGGAACAACGCCGTAGTCGGCAGGGAGCATGTCTGTCTGCGACACGACCACCTCCAGGAGCTCGAGGAAGTCTGCCTCATCTTCATCTTCCTCAAAGGGAGAGTGATGACGGGCTACTTTTATTGGAGCATGGCGAATGTTTTGAGCTTGGTCGGCTTCAATCTGATTTTCTAGCTCTTCTTGCGGGTCAGGCTCGGGATCATGGAGGGTGTCAGAGTCGGAGTCTTCCCCATTTCCATCTTTGTCATCAGAGGCATGGCCAGCTCCAGTCTCTCCGTGACGACGATGCCGCCTGGCCCCGGCCACGCCGTAGTAGCGGTTGATAGTGTCCGGGTGGATCCCATCGAGGGGGTCTGTCGTATAAATCCCCGCCGTGGTTTGGCCTAGGAGCCGCATGTCCTGTAAGAATTATAAGGTCCGCAACTAAGATATAAGGCACATGAAGCACTGACTGCTGGGCTCTGGTCATTGGTATTCCGCCGTGAGATAGGGTGCAGATTCCATTCCTCTTGGAAGTCTCGACAGTCTTTGTTGATGGCGACGAGAAAGAGCTGATGCAGAAGCCAGAGATGACTCGGATTTTTGCGGTCGAGTCTGTGAAGGCGGCCGAGACGGGTGAAAAAAGCCCTCCATCTGCGTGCGAATTGTGTCCCTACCTCCACCCATAGTCGTTCGATGCGAGTGTTGCGGGTAGATCTCATAAGACTCAATAAATATATTTGATTAAGAAATTGCCACTCACGAGCCCCACATGAACGAAGCGCGACCAGGACCTCTATGGATGATCATCCATATTGACACCTTGGTGTTTTCGCCACCACGATCACCTCGCACCCGCGAGGGAGTTCTGTACAGCTGGATGGCATCCATAAATACCTCAAGCACCGTCGATGCTCGGTTATCGGAACTAGCACGGAGCCCTGTAACCTATTGCACCTCAGGTGAGTGAGCGCGACAAAAAGGAAAAAAGCTGATTTCGCACCGTGCGATAGTAACCATCGATAAAGCCGTGGATGACCACGCCCCACCAAATCAACCCATGGTGGCCGTCGCAATGCCATAGATAATTTGGACGCGGAACAGTGTAACGCCTGCGCCTAATAGCCAGGCGAGTGCGGAGGGCCTGTCCGAGAGCGTCAACTCTCTTCAAGGATAACCGAACGCGTTCCTTTTGAACGCGCACGCCGTGACGACGGAAGTGTCCTCGGAGGTATTGCAGCCCAGAGGTGGGTTTCTTGATCTTGTACTCGCGGGTTAATTCGTCAAGTTCGCCATCAGACAACTCGTCAAAGGTCTGGTGGACTCCAAGCTCGTACATTCGCTTCCTCAAGGTGTTACGGTGAACCCCCAAGGCAGCAGCGAGGGTTGTTAATTTGATATTGCGATTGGCAGAGGTGGCGTCCTTCAGATAGTCTGGGTCAATATGTTTTTTCGGTCTCCCGGGACGCCCTGTTCCAGACTCCACTACGGGTTGCAGAAACTCGATCTGATCCCGCTCACTGGGCGAGAAAAATTACAGTGCAAATCAAGAGGATTAAAATTAAAGCTTACATTCCCTCTGCCGCAAGTGCCGTCACTTGCAACTCGTACACCAAAGGTCCCAGAATATTGGCACAAGAGTCTACCCAACTCGTCGCAACTCCTTCACCCTCCATACCCTCTAGCACGGGAATCAAATTGTCCATTATGTTGGAGCACAAGACTCTATACCGTACTGCTTCCCTGTCTTCCTCGCGAAGAGCGGCAAGAGCACGAGCGAAAGCATTATTGAGGACCTCGCGAGCGGCTATTACATTAGCACTCCATGGATCGGGATTCGGCGGAAGCGATGGGAGATTGTCGGGAAAGTCAAAGGCTTCCATCCGGAATGCGGAAAGTGAAAGCGAGTAAGTAAGAGGAAAGAAAAAGTTAATCTCATGTGATCGCTCTGTCTCTCTCGAGCTCCCTGTCAAAAGAGAAAAAAATGACTGATACCCAGAATATGCCTGCGGGACTCCAGCGGCATTCAACCTTGTACTGGCCTGACGGCACATGCACTCTGAAGGTAATTGGAAAGCAAAACCATTGAATAAACCTGATATTTCTTATACAAGGCAGCAGATGGCACTTATTTTAATGTCAATCGCCAACTCCTCATCCTCAAGAGCGATTGCTTCTCGGGAATGCTCTCCTTGCCCATTGCTGGCCATCCTCCTCTCAAATTGACGGAAAGCACGAAGGAATTGATAGAGCAGGCGAGGACAGCCGGGCTCGACGGGACGTCTGACGCCACAGCTGTGCCACTGCCTGCTCAGTTCACAGCCGTGGAGTGTCAAGTATTCCTGGAGTTCATCTTCAATGTCTTGCCGTATGTGCGGGTACTCCTTTGCGACGATTACTTACATGTTTTTTTTTCCAGATGGACCAAAGATACACCGGCCTTGGAACGCCTCTGTGCGTTGATGAAGACGTGCGACTTCTTTGCAGTCGAGTCCGGAATGCAATACGCCACTCATCACCTCGAGGATCACCCAGACCTCGGTCCTGCATTGCGGTACAGGCTCGCCAGCTGCTACGACATTACGCACTGGGCGAAGCGCGCGTTCTACGAATTGATGTCGACGTCCATCTTGGAGATCTCCGAGGCCGACGAGGAGTCGCTAGGGTGGGCAGCATACCGTACCTTGGTCCGGACACATGCCCAAGTCTCCCAGTATCGACTAACATTGGCCTTTTTCCCTCCCGACGTCGTTCACGGGACCATCTGCTACGACAACACCTACTGTGGGACTCGTTGGGCAGAAACCTGGGTCGGTCTATCGGGCGGACTCGGTACGTTACTCCGAGATGGGCTCTCCTGCGCAGAGATGCACAATGCGCTGGTGGAGATGGAGGTGCCGGGGATGACGAGGGAGTGCCGGTTGCTTACCATCACCAGCATTCAAGATACACCTTCTGTTAAGAGCCGGTTGAGAAAGGAGGAAGAGTACATAGATAAAGCAGTCGAGGATCTCATTAGACAGTGGTAGGCTCGCCATAGTGGCTCGTCGTATAGAGTATTGTGTAGTAATGTCAAAAGTGTTGCGATGTTTGGAATTGTGGTGCCGGCGATCAAAAGTGTGGCGCGCTGGAAAGTGTTGCGCGTCGTTCGCTCTGAAAGTTGCGCTGGAGGTGAAAAAGTGTGGTGCTACAGAAAAGTGTTGCGCTGTTCAAAAAGTATGGCGCTGTTCAAAAAGTGTTGTGCTGTTAAAAAAGTGTTGCGCTGTCCAAAAAGTGTTGCGCGCATCAAAAAGTGTGGTGCCATAATTAATGTGCAAAATGAACGTCATAGAAACCCCTTTCCCCATCGAAAAGACCGCGCGATATTTTTTCATCCCATTGCCAGGGTCGTTGTTGAGTTCCTCCATCAGATGCTCTACGGTCCAAATTTCCTTCTTAACCTCTTTTCCCAGAGCTTTCTCGACCACGACCGCGAGTTGGCCATACATGATGGTGTCCCCGGCGGTATACACAACACCGCTGTTGACCCATGTTTCTCCCGTAATCTGTGCCGTCAACATTCCGATATCTTCTGGGGTTGTCACTGTCACCGCAGTCTCCCAGCTTCCGAGCGCACGGCAGACCGCTGCCTCTAGGTCGACTACGCCGAAGGCTGGTTCGAACAGGAAGCTCGTGAACATGCCCGTGCTGATGATTTTCCACAGTGTGTGCGTTTGCCCACGCAGCAACGCGCGCACGTCGAGCTGCTCGTCGAAAAGGTTCTGCGGCGACCCGCGCCCGATGACGTCGTAATCTACGCCGAATTGCCACGGGATGTACCGCTGGACTCCCGCCGCCAGCACAGCGCGCGCAAGCTTGATCTGTGTGCCTGGGCCGGCGGTGAATCCGATGCAGCTGATAATTGTCGTGTGCCCGCGGAGGAGATTCGAAATGACGTCCATCGAGTCATTGGCGATGTCGCCGTATAGTACTGCGACATTGAGGGTTTTTAACTCTGACAGGAGTGTTTGGTGGCTAGGGCTGTGAGACGGGCGGAGGAGGGCCCTCAAGGTCGGACCTGAAAATCGGGAACCACTGGTCGCCGCAACGGAGCGTATGACAGCGATCCCCAATTCTCCTGCGCCAATGACTAGAGTTGAGTCGTCGGCCATGTCAATGGCTCGTATGTTACAGAGAAGTGGGGAATGTACGAAAGTCAAGACTCCTGACGGAGATAGCATTTTAATTTTTCAATTAGAACCCCGGTTCGTCCTAACTTGGCACGTTCCAGTTCCACATTGCTAAACTCAGACCGAACGCAGACCCCAAAGCCGACCAAATTAGAATCCCTGCCGTTTCTTGAGGAAGGATAATGATACTCCGGTTCCTCAATTGAGTCGTTCAAATTCCGCACATTAGTATTTAACTCGCAGTTAAAAGGACTTTTTCCTTTACAAATCCTCTTGACTCATTCATCCATTTCCGAAACTCTCTCGCATGTCTCATTGGCGTGCACACACGCGACAGGGGCAGCACAAGACATGCGACTCCCATACTGCGCAAAATCCTGCTGCTTTCTAAATTGCCGCCCCTTTACTTGCGCGCGTGTTTTTCCGACTCCCTTCCACCTGACATCTTGCCTTGGCAAGGATTCTTCCGAGGTTAGAATACACGGCTCTCAATCGGCTTCTACTGTCATAAGATTGATGTCCTTGCTCACAGGTTGTAAACTGAATGTGTCGGCTCAATCTCTTCTGGCAGTCGAATCTCGCAGTCGTTCCTGTTATTACAAACTTCGCTGCTGGTCCATCGTATTCCGCCGTGACGGCCCGGGCCCTTCATCTCTTGATCTCTCTCGTGAGCTCGCAATTACGTTCGGGGTGGTCACAACAGGATCTGGTAACTGGACCTGGTCTATTTGTCCCTAGTCTGTGACAGGCACCGATAGTGGAGAAGGCTTCCCAGATGAGCACAAACTCCGGCCATATAAATAACAGGAGTCTGCCTCCACATTGTTCATCCGCTACCATGGCCAAGTTGTCGGTTTTTTGCTTGTTTCTTCCCCTCATACACTATGCCCTAGCGGCATCAAGAACGACTCCTCCATCTGGCGCGATTGTGGTTCGGCAGGGTACCACGACGTCTGGAGAATTTGCCACTCTCACTGCCGCACTCAACTCCCTTCCGAACGACAGCAGCTCACGATCCATATTCATCTTCCCCGGAACGTATGTGGAACGGATTGATATTACCCGCTCGGGGCCACTCACGGTACGACTGATTTGACAATTTTTGTTCGCTCCTGAGTTTATCTACAGATTTACGGATATACGACCGACACCACGACGTACACCGGTAACCAGGCTATCCTCACCGGTAGTGACCCTGCGAGCACTGCGGGCTCGGACGATGCTAGTGGAACTCTGCGAATCCATAAAAACAATTTCAGCATGTATAATGTCAACGTCAAAAACACCTTTGGTCCAGGGTCACAGGCAATCGCCATCAGCCAATATGGCTCTCAAGTAGGGCTTTACGCCTGCGGGTTTTTCGGATACCAAGACACCTTGTATGCCAATGAGGGCACCCAAGTATACCTCAAGGGTTATATCGAAGTACGGCTCGTTTCCTGCAGATCGGTACCAGTCTGATGTGCGGGACACAGGGCGCTGTCGACTTTATCTTTGGACGTGAGGGCCTGGCATATTTCGGGGGCAATACGGTGCGTCTCTGAATAACGGTGCAAATCAACGTTGGGTTGAGAGATTGGGTTGAGATCGCCGTCAACGGCCCTGGTTGCATTACTGCTAGTGGCAGGGAATCTGCAGATTCAGGAAGCTGTGGGTGATAATCTCTCCGATTTCCGCATATTTTGATCTCGTCTAGATGTTTTCAATCAGAATACTGTCATTCTTGCGTCGGACACGGCCTCAGGAACTAGTGGAAATATATTCCTCGGTCGACCGTGGGGAGGTAAGTCTCGTTAAAATTTGTTACAATATACTTGACTTGATTTCCTCGATAGATTTTGCCAAGTATGTCCTGACTCGCTCACTATCCGATGAATTAAAAGCCATTCTTACTAGGGTTATCTTCAAGAATACTGTGATTACGGCGCCCATGAACAAGGCGCTGTGGTCCGTATGGAGCGCGAGCGACCCTAACACAGATGATATCCTTTTCGCTGAATTCAACACGACTGGATCGGGCGCCAGCGGTGCCTCCCGTCCCAGCTTCGCTACTGTTCTGACCGCCGCTCAAGCTGCCACCTACAGCATATCAAGCGCCGTTGGAAGCGACTTCGCGAGTTGGGTGGATGCTGCGTACATTGTTTAAAATTGTGTTTTTGAACCAGGGTACAAATTAACGTTGGCTTCATTGGAATCCCTATCCTCAGTGGATCGGGATTCCGTTCTACGCAGTTCAAAAGAATTCTCACGTTGACATAAATCCTCTAGACTCGTCATTGATATTGGCCCCCACCCTCCCAGTCCCACTGACGCTGCGCAGCACAGTGTCGACAATAGGGGCACCATAACGCTCCTCACTCAAAAATCTAAAACTCGAGGATGGTCCAAACTAGTTTGTGGCACACAAGTGACGAGCCTTGAACATCTTCTGTATAACTTCGGAAAAGCCAACATCATGCCGCAGCGGTCCGGGCGCTTCGTCTCTTGATCTCTCTCGTGAGCTTGCAATTAAACATCTTCGGAAAAGCCAACATCATGCCGCAGCGGTCCGGGCTCTTCGTCTCTTGATCTCTCTCGTGAGCTTGCAATTGAACATCTTCAGGTTCGGGAGGGTCACGGAAGCACAAAGCCGGCCACATCAAAAATAGTAGACTGCCTTCACACCACATTGTTCATCCGAAGTTGCCAGTTTTCTGTTTGTTTTACTCATCCAGTATGCTCTCATCGAGAACGGCTCCGCCGGGTGCAATTCTTGTATGGAGCGCGAGCGACCCAACACAGATGATGCCTTTTTAGCTGAATTCAACACGACTGAATCAAAAAAAAAAACAACACGACTGAATCAGGCGCCAGCGGTGCCTCCCGTCCCAGCTTTGCTACCGTTCCGGCTGCCGGCCAAGCCGTCAACTACAACATATCGAGCGCCATTGGGGTTTCGCGAGCTGGGTGGATGCTGCCACATTGTTTAGGAAGCAGCATGTGTTTGAATCAAAATGCAAATCAACGTTGGGTTGGGAGATTGGAGTCGGGCGACGCAATCTAACAACCAGCATTATTTCCGGTGGCGGTCAAGTAAATTCTACGTCTGTTTGTCCAAGAATTCGACATCCGTCGAATGCCAAGTTAGTGATCACCACGGGTCGCCCGTGGGTATGCCGACCCCAACGGGAGGAACAGGTACAGAGCCAAGGATCAAGATCACAGTTTTCAACATGTTGATCAAGATGAAGTTGACAGCACACCAATCCTGGAGAGTCTTCAATTTAGCACGTAGTCTGCGAGCAGAGAACAACAGAAGAAGTATGTTGTCTGCCTGAGCCATCATTGCAATTTTGACATTCTCCATAACCACATCGTCCAGGTCGGGGAGCATTACAAGATTGGCCATGAACAGATTCCAAACAACAGGGGAGGCAGGATCACCTGTGAGTAGCCCAATTACAGCTATATTCATAGTTATGCGGAAAACGTAAAAAAATTACGGCTGCTTGTCCTTGTTTACATTGGGCGCTTAAATTGTCGCTCACCTTCCTCCTGCCCTCCATCCGCCCTCTACATGTCCTAAACAACATGCATTTGGGATGCTCACGTTCTGTCACCACAACGGTCACCTTTTCACTCCACGGCTACCTCAAGAACTCCCATTTCCACACTTTTGGCACCGTACCTGGTTGTTTCAACACAATTTCGACATCAATGGCGAGCGCGCAGAGTAGCTGGATGAAGGGAACACTTTGTTGCAGTGAGGAATTGGGTTTGGACACACCCCAATACATTCCTGTACATCCCAATTGCATCCCAGGTTCAATCCCGTGGTGCCACTGATGAAACTAGGATATTTCACTCGCCGATGGCAAGCCTCCTCTTCTTCCACACTCTTCCAAAGTCACTCCATTGGGATTATATACATTTAAGATGTCGCCGATGTCCAGGACAATGAAGAATAGTAGCATGTTCAAGTTGTGGTGAGAACTTAGGGGCGTGTGAACCCGATAATTATTTTTACGTTTTCCGCATAGCTATGAATATAGCTGTAACGCTTTGAAGTCGCCCGATTTCTTTGGCAAACAGAATAAGGATAACAGCAGCTACCTGAGTAGATTGTTGCCAAGCAACAACCGCCGGCAACCGCCAACATCAAGCAGATTTTGATTCGTGTATTTGAACCCCTACCCGACCCCTCGTGTTGGATCTTCAGAGGGAGGGATCCGGATTCTGAACAGGGCGCCCCACGTCAGCAGAGGCGCAGACACCCAAGTCTGCAGACCTCTGCTGACGTGGGTCTGACATCGGCTGTGCGGACGGCCCCCCGGAACGCAGTGTATTTACTCCATATTTCGTGAATTGGAGTTACTGTACTATTTCGACCGTAAGTTCAACAATTTGGGAATTTCGATGTCCGAGATGGCCGAATTTTTTTCTTTTGAATTAAGGTGATTTTGCACACGTCAAAAAAGTCGGAGGTGACGTGTGACTGAACTTACGGTAGGTCAGACAGGTGACGGGTACATAGTACCTGTGAGAAATGGCGGGTAACTCTTACCTGCGCCACGGGTCGGGTCCAGTGGCTGGTACGGGTACGGGCACCAAACCGAGACAAAATTTGCTGATGTCATCGTATCTCCATGCCGAAGCGTGCCGATTGAAATCACAAAATGAATGAAACATGTAGCATGTTCGTTGCTGGGAGAAATAAAATATTCTGAGTACGTAGATAGATGTATTATATGTAGAAATGGGGGGTCTTGCCAATTTTCAGTGTTATCAGGCCAGATTTGAAGTCACAGTAAAAAGTCCAGGAACGGGACCATGAAAAGTCGTCGGCGATTGCCGCTTACCCAATTTGGGGGGGTTGTCAAAGAGGTCTGTGTCTGATCGACAATGATCGCCTACCTCTTGTGCTCAAGCTCACAAATGAGGAGAAATATGTCGGGGTCAACTTGCGTTCAGATACCCAAAATATTTGTCAAGACCACTACAAAGCCAAAGCAGGCACAGTGCAATATTGTGGACATCACATTATGGCTATTGAAGATAAAACCGGCCGATTGAACCCGAAAGAGCTCAAGCTGCTTTACATAGCGCACATGGACTGTCACCTCACACACGGATCCAAAATTTCCCCTGATTGTGAAGATGTTCATGTCAAGCAACTCTGCGAGGCTCAAGTCTCATTTATCCGGCAAATGCTCAATCTCCATTCATGATCTGCCCTGATTCTGCTTTACACTGAGACAGGAATTGTTCCTCTACGAGTTCAACACTTCCTTCTTGCGCTTGGATATCTACAGTACCTCCTGGAGCTCCCACCCACCCATTTCGCTCGTGCCACAGTGAACAGCTCGATTAAATTGGCTTCTACCAGCAAGAAATCGTGGGCAAAAGACCTAATATCTGCTGCCTCCAAGCTCCCATTTGCATGTCCAGGACCCGACTTTGCGAGCACTACTTCCAAATCTATCCTGGAGTATGCGAAGTCTGTGGACACCCTGATGCTTCAATGGATCCAAGGCCAAGTCAACTCATCAGACAAGCTTTATCTGATACACCAAAAGGACAAACCTCCAGTCCCGCAAACTCTGAGACTGCAACATTATTTGTCTATGGCGAAGACACAGAAGCATTGAGAAGCTCTTACCTCTCTTCTCGTGTCAACCCACCTGCTTGCTGTCGAAATTTTGCACTATGGAGATCACGGGCACAAACAAGTGGACAATGGTTCTGAACACATCTGCCGGTTCTGCAAACTGATTGCTGAGTCACCAGAACATGCCCTCTTAGCTTGCAACACTTCACCTGAAGCACTCCAGCTGAGGACAGATTTTTTGATTCAACTCTTCTCAGCTGTGCCAACCTTGCAGCGTCTCATGGGTCAACAGGACTTGACTTTGATTGAGTTTTTCAAATCCATGGTCTACAAATGTTCGACAATAGCTCTTGTTGTTAAATTTGCTCATGAGGTTCTTGAGGTGTTCTACGCAACTCCTGTGTTGAGACCATAAGCTACGACTGTCCGAAAGAGGTACTGATTCTCGTTTTGTGTTTTATTTGCTTCTTTTAGTCGTCTGGTGATGAGTGGGGAAATATTTGGCACGAGAAAATGCACCAGAACACCAAAAATATCGCAATTTCTCGAGGCAGTATGCAGAGCCTTAGGGCACTGCACACAGGATTTGAAATGGTTAAACTGGGAGAACAATGAGTAACGGCCACGTGCTACATTGTCTGTACCAAAACACGTCCAAAATGCGACGGAGGACGCGTTGCAGTGCATACCAATGGGAATTGGGATGCAGCCTCCTGTCTCGAGGCAACCAGTGCTACAGCAACAGCCGGAAAACAAGGAATATTATTGGTGGAAAAGTGTGAATCCCATGGACATTGGGAGGCAGTCCAATTCACGGGACGACATTGGTTTTTGGCTGTGCATGGAGCTACAGTTGCACAATTTGGAGTTGTAGGTATTTATTTGGAAAGTACAAATAGTTCAGGTATAAAAGGAGCTCGAAATGTAGACAGACAATTTTTACACCCCACCTTTCTGCGCTTTTATTTTATTTTTGGTTTCATTTCGCTTTTGGACTGGTCGGCCCAACTCGGTGCTCGATCCCAGCACCCTGCATGACTTATGGAGCGTCCCCTGAACAAGGAAAGACCCAGTGTAGGATCATCCTGGTTGTTGCTGGCAATGCCAGTGACTGTCCTATGGTTTTGGTTATGGATTTGGTTGGTCTGGATATTGGATGGGATGGTTCAGATTGGGGTTATGGTTTGGTGTCGGTTTCGGTTGGAAGTTATGTCGGTGGGAAGGTTTATTGGATGGATTCGATGGCGAGGGCGGAAGAAGAAGCGTTGGATATTTTGGTTTACATCATCACACTCTGTGGTGCACTGGTCGCACTGTTGCACCAGTTTGATCAAACACCCTATTCATCAGCAGTTATGCCGCAGTGGTCCTCTTCGACACCACTCAACTGGATTGCAGCATACATATACTTTGTGTGGAGCCCCGAACTCATGCACATTGAATTGGTGTTATATCCGTGTCGAGGGGAGAGAAAGGAAGGAGAGGGGATAGGTTCCGGATGGGTTATGACCGGGCTCGGGAATGCCGGAGGTCAACAGAAGTAAATGGGAGAGGATTCCAGAACACGGATATGGACCACTACACCACAGCTAGGTTTAAGGGTGAGCGTACTATCTGGTTGGCTAGGAATGAAGGAGGGAAAGGAAGACGGCCGAGGGTTACCGGAAGTGAAGGCCGGTAAGCCGGAGGAGAAATGCCGAAGGCCGGAGGAAGTCCGGTAAGCCCGAGGTGATATGCCGAAGGCCGGGCGATGTCCGGTAATCCGGAAGTTATGCCGAAGTCCGAGATGGAGTCCGACAAGTAAGTAAGTTCACGGATGTATAAGTCCAGACGTCCGGGATAAGGTTATCGACAAGTCCGATCGTCGGACGGAAGACGGAAGTCAAGTCCGTCGGCCGGAGTACTCGGACGTTGGAGGAAGGGTCAAGACGACGGAGGATGACTGAAGGTCAAGCAACGTTAGACAGGAATGAACATTTATAATCAATCTAAAGTACATGATCGTAATCTAGACATTTTGTAGCGGAGGTAAGTATATATAAGGAAATTGATTGAAGAACAAGGGAAGAAGAAAAGG
The DNA here is from genome assembly GCA_014925785.1 of Mycena galopus ATCC 62051. NCBI lineage: Eukaryota > Fungi > Basidiomycota > Agaricomycetes > Agaricales > Mycenaceae > Mycena > Mycena galopus. The sequence continues at coordinate 346,475 of WIQG01000160.1, forward strand.
AGAACATAGCTTCTTGTATAAGTACAAGGGAGATGACGGATTGAGAACATAGAGCATGTGTGCATAAGGGGAGTGCATGTGGAGATCTACCATGAAGGCAGATAGACGGTTGCGTGAAAACTTGTCATCGGCCGAAGGGCCGGATGAAGTCCGATAAGGGCCGGAGCATTCCAGAGAAGACCGGAACGTTAAGCCGGAAGAGGACGGAGATGAACAGATGATAACCGGAAGTCATCCGGTCGTAGTCCGGATGTCGTCCGGGGATGAGCCGGAGGTAAACCGGCGTAGACCGGGAGTTGACCGGGAGTTGACCGGGAGATGGCTGGAGGTTATTGGAATGTGAACAGATGTATACCGGAGTATACCGGAGGTGGTCGGATGAGGTCCGGATGAGTCTGTGGTGGTACGGGATGTAACAATTGGTTGTGTTTGTAGTTGGCAGATGGATTTTTGCTTTCACGCATGCACACCAACACCGTGTTTCACTGGGTTCTACAGTGTGATGGGAGACTGGGTGCGCGAGCTCAGCTTGGATGGATTCTGGAGGTGAGGGACAATGGTGTATATAATTGCCTGTAATACAACGGGATACTTCCTCAAACCGGTGTTCCTCAGCGGGACCATGCCGTGTGATACCTACCTACCTACCCACTCAAAGCCCCTGTGTTCGGCAAAGGAAAGTGAGGGGTGGGATGACAGAAGTCATCAGCCAATCACTGAATTGTGTGCCGACCTGTGTGGACCCGCATCCGCATATCGGTGTGGACGCAAGATCTACACCTAGTTGGCACATGTCGGACGAATTCAATCGATCCGATAAGACGTGTTGTGTTCCATGACATCCATCATATCACAAGTAGTTTTTGAGGTAGAGGACTGTTTCTTACGAGTTGTAAGAAATGAAAATCAAACTGTGGGAACATTATCCTTGGCCAAAGCTGCCTCATATTCCTCGTTGCTAACAACAGTGTTGTATGCATCTTGATACTAATCAAAGACATCTTGAAGTTCCCACTTTGCATCAGTGATATTAATAGGGTTGTTCACAGTGGCCCTTTTCACTCCTTTTTGTGCTCCTTTTTGCTTCCTATTTGCTTCCTTTTTGCCCTTTCCCTGCCATTTATGGCAGTCAATCTGCACTTTAATTAAGGGCTGTAAAAACTCAATATTTTGACAATATAAATGCAGTTTTGAGCCAGTAATTTGGGACTTGGTAAAACTGCCACCAGTACTGCTCGTGTGCCACCCTTTGCCGCCCCCTACCACCCTTGGCGGCAATCAAGTGCTGCTCCTAAAAAGGAAGAGTACCGCCCTTTGGTGTTGCCTTTTATCCATTAGTCCAATCTCTTGGCCTTGTAAATATGCACTCCTGGTAATGTTTTCTACCTCAAATGGAGTATTCAAATCCTCCCTCTGACTATCAAGAGTAATAATTTTTTTGAAGCCATCTAATTTGGCCTCAGTGTACCTGAAACACTGCGTGGGACTCTCCTTATTCTTACAGGTGTACCATTTAAACACGCTAAATTTGGCCTCATCTGTGTAAGGCCCTGATTGGCAAAGTTGAATTTTTCACATGAATTTTGGCTGAACCTCGTTTCTGTGTACTTTTCCCACAGATGGCGTCCCTAAGCTGTCCTAGAATGGGAAGTATATGTATTTTGTCAAATACTGAGGAGCAGGATGGGAAGCCGTGGATTGAGTTCAATGTATGCACCACATTCATGAGTTGAACCTGGAATCAGTTGCATTATCCAAGAAATCCAGGGAAAGGTTTGCACCACAATTATTTTGTCACTCTCCGGGCTCAAATGTTCATAGAAGCATCCCACTGATCATTCTAGGGACGAGTTTGGTATAAGTACAAGATTCTGCCTAAATTCATGCGTGAATTAACAGTTGATTTGATTTGATTTGATTTGATTTGATATTCTAGGTAATTGTACCTGGCCTATTTAGGCTACGCGATTGTACTCTACCTAGTAGGTAGTTAGGAGTTTTGTATGCTACAGTGAGTGGTATGTATGATTATGAGTGAACAGTTGCTGATCACACTGGTTGAAGTATTCAAGTTTTTGACCTCAAAAACTGGTGAAAAACTAACAAAGTTTTTCATCTGTTTTTCAATCAGAAATTGCATGAATGATTCATGAGTTTTTCAGCAGTTTGCGAGCAATGTGGCAAAAAAATTGAAAGATGTGAAAAACTAATGAAAAGATTATAAAAATTTCACCAAACTTTTGATTGAAAATACAGGTGAAAAACTCATATAAATTTTCACCCATATTTTCCCTGAAAACTTGAAATGTTCAATCAGTGTCAGGGCCTAAGACCCAGTGAAAACAGCACTGCGAGAGAAATCACGTGGTATCAGCTGGTATCAAGTGGTCTTGAGAATTCCAAAATTGCTAGTTTTAGACCAGTTAATACCACTTGATACCACAGAGGAGAGATGTGAGACTTTGCAATGAGTGGTCTCAGCTGGCACAATTTTTTTCAAGCCATCAATTTCATTGCTACCATAAAATACATTTGGGGGGTTGTTGCTTCCTGCGCGCCCCACCCGCTGTTGCTGCGTGCTGCTCGTTGCCGCTACCACCCTCGCTAACCCCAGTTGCTGCCCTTGCCCGAGTCCCCAATCTGCAGCTCATCCTCATTGTAGCCTTGTCTGTTCTTGTCCCTGCCCATTGCCGCCAAAAATCTTTCTTGTACAGGAAGATTCCTGGCTTGAACACGAGATGCGGACTATTGCAGGCAAGCATTAGTGTGAAACATACCATGAATACAGGGACGTACAGCACACTATTTGAAATTGCCAAGATATTACGACGAGAAGCAATGTGTAGCAGGGAGACGGTGCTGGTGCCATTGCAGGTTGCCTGCAGTTGAGCCAGCTGACATGCTGTGTGGTGGATTTTGTCATGAATCGCCCGGGTTCCACTTTTTTTTTTTCGCACAACGCATCTGTACCACATACAGACGCGTCTGCATCACGGGACTCTCATGACATGACCACGGGACCTTCTCACAGTTGAAACCTGATCGCGGGTTTCAAAGGACTTGGATATGAGAAGATGTTAAGGGTTAGGGAACTCGCACAGTTGGTTCCCCTAACCCTCCGACACTACATACAGGAGCCCGATCGCGGGCTTCAGGGACCAAGATATTGGAAGACGTTAAGGGTTAGGAATCCTGCGCCATCGGTCCTCCTAACCCTCAGATGCCATGGTGATAACACACAAGAGCTAGGAGCATCACAAATTAATGCTCCTTAATGTTGCTATACAGGAACTGATCACGATCATATTAATTTACTCAGGCTTCTGCTTTGGCTTGACTTAGGGATTGTTTCCACCCTGTCCCACTTCCCCTCCATTCTATTGCGGGTTGCGTCCACACCCCGGGTATTATACCTGAGTGGATATCATACCCTGTTTGACTCATTCCGGGTTCCGTCTTGCATCCCGACCCACAATATACGGCCTCCTAACGAGGAGTCCGTTCGGTTGGTCTTGCTGCTTGGGGACTGCACCAGTTATTAGCGGCTGTCGGGTTTCTCCTGGTTGGGGTTCTCGCCAGGTTACTCGTCGTTTAGCCAACCCAGAGGCCGTTGCTGACAGATCTGGGGCTGCGGGGTTGGTGAGAAACTAGCGCCGTTGGTGAGAGCACAGCATGGAGATGGTGCAGCAATGTTGGCGGACAGATGGATCAACAAAGGGATGCGACATGATTAAAGGACGTGGATATCAATTGCTTCTGCCCAAAGAAATGGCAATTAGTGGGCGCTGTTCAAGACCACATTGTCATACTGCTGGAATGGGTTGAGGTTGTGCATTAGCGTAAATCAAGAACAGAAGACACAATGAACCTCACCATCCGATGCCATTTATATTCAAGCACAGAGCGTCCCAGTTGAGCGAAGGGATACCATTGTAGTGAACCGTATAAAGCAGCACAGTGATGTGAGGGTCAACAAGCTTCGAAAATAGTTTAGACCCACAGCTGAGAACCTCTCCATGCTGCTGTTGGGCCAGTGTTAGCAAAAAACTGTAAATGCCAACAGAAATACTTGCTGTGACGTAAAGTAACCGGAAATTCGCTGAAATCGAGGATAATGCAGGTGTATTTCAAACTCAAATGGTCATTTTCATAATCTCCAATAATTTAGAAGTGTGGGGAGCCATTTTGGGCTGGTACCTTGTGCTTTATAACTTGTACACCAATATAATCACAAATCACCATATTTTGGATCTGGCAGCTGCCAGTAGGCGATTTTTTGTGATTTAGCAGCAGAGAGAAGGATTAGTGGCATACCACAAAACGCTCAGGGAGTTTCGATAGTGTAGATGCAGCCTGGGTAGTTATATAAATAAAATCAACAATTTCAGATTTTGGCCTTGGCATCAGAAACTGCAACAAACATTAAATTGCCGCTGTAAATGGGCCTGAATAGCTCTGATTTCTCTTTAGCTCTTCTCCAGGGAGGGGAAAGCGTACATTTATCATGAATAATGGTTCTCAACGACCCAGTACTTTCAAGATGAGCCCATTTCCGGTTACTTTGCGTCATAACAAGTAAATACCCACTGTAAAAGTCAGACAGTCAAGCAATGAACCAAAGTTGCATGGTAGTTTATATGATGCAATATGATTCGGCGGCTATGAAGGCAGTGGGGTTGGTGGTATGGTTGCTGGGTAGGCAGCCACTTGCCCATGGTAGGGAGACAGCGGCATGGACAAGCAACTGGTCCACCACATCTGTGCTGCCCCCACCTCTGTCTCCAATGCACGATGTGCATGTCCATATGGTGCAGGATGCAGACAATAGAGAGTTTGCAGTAGCCACCAGGAGCCACCTGGAGGCTTGATCGGGCATGCGGTCACAGGTGGCTGTGGCTGATCTGGTGGCTCGTTTTTCTGCTCAATATTTCTTTCTTTATCACCACAATCCTAACTCCTTTATACCATGGTTGTTCTAACATGTGCTATGAGGGCAAAAGAAGCCAACGCTGCCCCTGCAGATCCGTCTAGCACGAAACATCTTCTGAGTCTGAGCACATCCTGGCCTCCAAAGTGGCCCTCTCCATGATGTATCCGATGCAAGAAATTGCATGCAACAACATCATTGCAGCCACCAGATCAGCCACAGCCACCTGTGACTGCATGCCTGATCAAGCCACCAGGTGGCTCCCAGTGGCTGCCGCAAACTCTCTAATGTCAAAGGGGCTGCTCACATAGCAGTACAAGACATTGCGGTACACCGACAAGTATGCCATTTGCCGAGCCGCAGGCCCAAGTGATGGCAGCACCCCTTGTGCTGTTGAAAATACTGCACTTGACCTTAGTGTCAAGTAACTTGGGTATTAGAATGCTTGAGGTGTGTGCAGAATTTTGGGGAACTTCTTGAAGGTCTTGAGGCTGAGATACATATCTTGACCCTTGGACTTGAGTGTTGGACATTTGAATATCTTGCAGCCAGGTTGGGTGGTCTTATTCAACCTACTCCCGGATGTCTTGAGGTCTTGAAACAGAACGTGCACAAGAAGACTGGAGACTTTAAGGTTGTATCAGAGGCCCATTTTGGCTGAACTGCAGTAGCCCACAGGGATGAATGAGACCAAATTCACGAGGAGAGCTCCGAGAGGCTATGAGCTCGACAGTGACATGGAGGAGTTCTGAAGAGATAGAAGGAAGGCAAGCCACATCACCCGTGTCAGTCTGAAATCTCCCAAGAGTTCACTTAACCTGTAAGGGCAACCTCAGCTCGGCGCGGGAGCGCGGGAGACTAGCGGGAGAATCCGAAGTAACTCAATTGACAGTACTAAATACAGGTTTCTAGAATACGCACCTAGCGGGAGAATCCGAAGAGAAGAAAGGATAAGGATTCCCACGCTAGGCGAGGTTTTTATAGGTACTAGCCAGTAGCACGTGTCCGGATTGATCGGCAGTGGTCTCGAGCTTGATCACATAGCACGTGCCAGTGAGAGCGACCGGACGAGGGAGGTCGGAGGAGGGCGGAGTCCGGAGGGACGGAGGATGACGTTCCGGACGAAGGCGTAGGACCGAAAGCCGGATGGTTGGGCGAGGTCGGACAGACGGACGAGGCTGGACGAAGGATCGGACGAGGAAGTGGGGCGGTGCGATGGGCCGGAGCTGGACGGACGGACGGACGGACGGACGGACGGGTGGTTCCCCTGACATAACCGCATTTAATGAAGTTACTAGCTCATTCTCGAGGCAGGCATTCTTGGACTTTCGGAAAATTTGACAAAATTGAGACCTCACGAGACCCACTAATACCAGTTGATACCACTTGATTTGTCTCACAGCGCTGTTTTCACTGGGCCTAAGACTTCAGCATTCCAAAGTGCGCATCAAATTGAGCACTATGCTGTTGGAATTATAACCATCCTTCTGTGATGATCAAAGTATTTCAAAAAGATGTGAGAGGCTTCTATAGCACCTGACAAAGCCATGGATATTCTTTCTTAGGGAACCAAAGAGTATTTGTGGTGCATGCACTGGTTGAAGTATTCAAGTTTTTGACCTCAAAAACTGGTAAAAAACTAACAAAGTTTTTCACCAGTTTGTCGAGCAGAAGTTACATGAAAAATTCCTGAGTTTTTCACCAATTTTCGAGCAATGTGGTAAAAAAATTTGAAACATAGAGAAAACTAATGAAAATTTTATAAAATTTTCATCAAACTTTTGATTGAAAATACAGGTGAAAAACTCATATAAATTTTCACTCATATTTCCCCAGAAAAACTTGAACTGTTCAACCAGTGGCAATGCAACTCTGAAAATTGAACATCAGAACATGCAAACAAGCACAATTTAAATTTAGTCAGGCCTCGTCTGAACATCAATCACTGATGCTCAGGGGCTTTGAGTTCTCAGCAGTATAGAGATATTCTAGAAGTTATATCTAATATTTGGGGTGAAGAAAAGTGCTCAAGAAGATATCAGATGCGCAGTAAAGAAGTCCAATGTGACCCAATCTCACCATTCAAAAGGATAGACATATATTTCATAAATCATTGATGAACTTAAATGTTTAACTATGTGGAAGGTATCATCAGCCTGCAAGGGCAACCTCGAGGCTTGGCAGAAGCTCTGAGACTAGCGAGGGAGAATCTGAAGCTTAATTGACAGTACTATTACACAAGTGGGAATACTACACACCTAGCGAGGGAGAATCCGAAGAGAAGAAAGGATAAGGATTCCCACACTAGGTGAAGCTTATAAAGTAAATACAGCTAGCCAGTAGCACGTGCCCAGAGTGATTGACAATACTTCCAGGCCTGGTCGCATAACACATGCCAGTGTGACCAGCATAGGCAATGCCTAAGCCGAAGCTTGGTGTCAGCAACGGTCTCTGGGTCGGTTAAACAACGAGTAACCCGGCGAGAACCCCAAGCAGGAGAAACCTGAGAGAAACTAATAACTGGTGCATTCCCTAAGCAGCAAGACCAACCAAACGGACTCCTCGTTAGGAGGCCATATATTGTGGGTGCAAGGCGGAACCCGGAACAAGTTGAACAGGTGTTATATCCGTGTCAAGGGGAAGAGGAAGGAAGGAGAGGGGATAGGTTCCGGATGGGTTATGACCGGGCTCGGGAATGCTGGAGGTCAACGGAAGTAAACGGGAGAGGATTCCGGAACACGGATATGGACCACTACACCACAGCTAGGTTTAAGGGTGAGCATACTATCTGGTTGGCTAGGAATGAATGAGGAGGGAAAGGGAGACGGCCGAGGGTTACCGGAAGTGAAGGCCGGTAAGCCGGAGGAGTAATGCCGGAGGCCGGAGGAAGTCCGGTAAGCCGGAGGTGATATGCCGAAGGCCAGGCGATGTCCGGTAATCCGGAAGTTATGCCGAAGTCCGAGATGGAGTCCGACAAGTAAGTAAGTTCACGGATGTATAAGTCCAGACGTCCGGGATAAGGTTATTAGCGGAGGTAAGTATATATCACTGGGTGCAAGGCCCTATTTGCGCGCCGCGCAAATCCTGCGCAAATTTGATATTTGCGTAATATTTGCGCAATATCTGCGCAACAATTGCGCGCCGCGCAAATTCATCATTTGCGCAACATTTGCGTGCCACGCAAATGCCTCATTTGCGCACCATTTGCGCACCTGCGCAAATTCAGTATTTGCGCAGGTGCGCAAATAGATTAGCCAAACAACTCGGAAAAGGAAATAAATCCGTTCAGCTGACCTTCGACCCCTGCCACCACTACCGACAATCACAACCTTGCTACATCCGTGAAACTGGCTCGAGGCGCGGCGGCTGCAGGCGCAACGGCACTTTTTCTTCCAGAAGCCTCTGACTACATCGCAAACGACCCACATCTGGGCTATCTCCTGGCTGAACCGCTTGCCACGCACACCTAAGTATACTCTGGGGCTCCAAGCAGTCGCGAAAGAGCTGGAGATCTACATAAGCGCGGGAATTCATGAGCGACCTTGTCCTGATGAAGCCGCCTCGGAGGAGCCGGACAGCGACCGCGTTTTTAATATGCATGTTTCGATTGGGCCGGATGGCTAAGTCAAAGCTTTTTATCGCAAGCTACGCCGCTGCGTTCCATTTTGCCTGGTTAAAATATTCACGCACGTAGCTGCATCTCTTCGATATTCAGCTGAAGGAAGACGCGCATGCTATCCCTGGCGAGAAGTCACCGCGGACTGGCGAGCACAAGAAAATCATCCCAGGGAGCGTCATCCCCGAGCCTGTAGACCTGGGCGATATTGGACGCGTTGGGCTTGAGATCTGCTACGACATCCGGTGCGCAAGCTGTCTCTCTACTTACACCTGTCCTTACTCGTTGTCTGCAGGTTCCCCGATCTCCATATCATCCTGCGCCGCAAGGGCGCAGACGTGATTACCCTCCCCTCTGCCTCCACCGTCCCCACGGGCAGGGCGCACTGGTACACGCTCGTACGCGCCGTCGCGATCAAGTACCAAGTCTATGTCATCGCAGCCACGCAGGCCGGCGCACACTCGTGGGGCGAGGCTCTCGTCTTCGACCCGTGGCTGCCGGGCGAGAACGCGGCAAAGGTCGCCTCCGACACCGACTCCGCCTCCGCCTCCGCCTCGCCATCGCCCTCCCCTTCACCCTCGGAGCAAAAGCTCGACGGCGCGCGCTCGCGCCTCCTTGTGCTCGTGCTGGAGCCGGATGACGACGGCGGCACCCCCTGCTCATTCGCCATAGAGAAGCTCGGCGGCGCGCGCGGCGACGCCGGCGAAGACGTCCACGAAAAGTGCCCGCCGCCAAAGTGCGCCGGCGGCAGCGCCAGGGGGAACGCGCCATTGTATCTCGGGCATGGGTCGTCGTCCTCTTCGTTATATTCGTTTCCGTTTGTGCCGTTCGCATTCGTCTCGGTCGTAGGCTTTTCGTTGTTTTCATCGCTCGCAGTCCGACACACTTCCCCAGCGGCTTTGAGAATCGCGAGCCGCGCGGTCCAGAGCGAGAGGTTGAGGTCGCACTGTGCGGCGTAGGGCTGTATTTCTGTCAACCCCACAGGTTAGTGAAGAGGCTCGAGGTGAATTTGGAACCACTTACCCGGCACCCCCTCACCATGAATGAGAGGGCACTCGAAGTCGTGGGGCCCGGCTCAATGTCGGCCGTGCAGGGATCGCGACGAGCACACGCGCTTCCTAAGACGGATTGAGATTTTACATAATTGTGGCCTGTACACCGTCGAGCTAGTATCTCTTGCCCGCCGCAGGCCCCGCTGCTACAACCGTCTCAGCGGACGTCGAGGTCAGCAGACGGACAAAGCCACACCCCAAGAGACCTGGTAAGCCCCGTCAGACGCGCTCCAGCACCTTTCCGCCGTCCTGCCCTTGAGAGAGCCGGCGTCGCGTTGGCTTCGTCGACTCAGGCCCACCCCCCGCCTTAGAACAAAGTGAGTACAACTTACTCATCTTTGGTCCAAATCTCTTGAGCTAAACGACGTACCTCAGCCCTAACATCATCTCCAACCACCTAGGGAGTTCTCGCCGCCGTTCCGCCCTCGAGAACGCCGGCGTCGTGTTGGCTTCGTCAGCTCAGGGCCATCTTCTACGCTAGAGGACAGTGAATATAATTAACTAATTGTTCTACCGATTTTCTAGAGGTAAACGACGAACGGTAACTGTAACATCACCCTTGAGGCAAATTTCAGTCAGGGAACGAAGAAATGTACCAAGAATCGCCGATGCGGAGGAATGGTGCATTCAAAATCCCAGAAATTCTGCGTGCGGCCGCCTTCAAAGCAGAGAGAGCCGGGCGACGAACGGTCTAAGGAGGAGGCGTTGAAGCGGCACGATGAGGCCCCGGAAGGCTTCGCGACTGCTACCCTCACCGGGTGAGGGAGGAACGCCGAATTGAATCCGAACTGACTCAGAGCTCGGTGAGGTGTGGATGGCGGCTCACTAAGGCCATCAAGTCAGCATAGACAAGGTTGGCCTTGGGGTGCACGGCTAAGTGCCGGATGTGCATTCCGAGGTCGAGAGACCTGAGGATGGCGGAGTATGCGCTGTCTGTGAGGCCTCCAGTATTAAATACTCTGGGCGGTGTGAGGGATGGTCTACAAGCGTGACCAGCGTGAGGTGTTCTTCGGGAAGAGACTGGATTCGCATCCAGAACAGCGAACAGGTGCCATGCATGTCATGGACGATGCGTTCGTCTTGCTGCCAAGGCGGATCCGAGATGCGTCGATACACCCACATGGATAGGACAGCGAAGTTGATGACACCAACGACCAGGTACACGAGGAATGCTGAAAATGACGATGTTCCTCATCTTCGTTGGGGAGTGCCGGAATGATCTGAAGGGCACTTTCCATTGAAATCCAGGGCGAAGATCGTGGATGGGACGAGTATAAAAAGGAACCCTTCCTGATCACCAGGCTGGTGGTCGCCGAAGAGGGAATACGCGAAAGAATGTATGCGGTTTCTTTGGTCTTTTGGATCATGTAATGCCTGTTGTATATCACAATGTCTGGGATTGGCGCTGTCGCGGAAAGAAGGTCGACTAGCACCGTATATCCGAGCTGTGGTCCTGAAGATTTTTCATAGCACACGAGCCTCTGTATGGGGCTTATTCCAGCCACAACGACTATCAAGAAAAACGAGTCCGAAAGCGAGAGCGTGCCTGATTGAATATTGGCCTCGGAAATGCCGAAACGTGCCAGGTAGGGCAGCATGGCAAGGCGTCGGAAAGACGAGGAGAGCTGGATGACTTTCCAGAGATCGCGCTCCTCCAGAAACGAGCATATGTGATTCAGCAGTTCGTTGGGAAGTTTGTCCATGGTGGCAAGAGACAGGCCGTAGACAGTAGAGATGATGAGAAGAGTAGAGATGATGAGATGATTGTCAGACCCGATGTTAGACTCAGCTCCCGACTGAACCAATACTGGCAGACTATAACTGCGTTTTCGGTTGTGATTGATTGCAGACGGAGGTGGAGGAAGGATCTAGTATGTTATGGTGGAAGTCAAGTGCGCGTGACTGGTCGGAAAATCGAGGCGAACATCCAACGAATTCCTTGCAGAGGACCTTCCGAAGTGGTACGAACGACGACATAGAGCGCGATGCATTATACGATTACGACTACGATGGAATTACAGTGATGAAGTAGGGTAGCGCGCGGATTTAGGGAAAACAGTACAGTAAGGTAACAATAACATAGCACAGTCGAGTCCATCCAAGAATAATGCGAGGGAAGGGACGAAACAACAACCCCTCACCCCGTCGCCCTGTATCACCCGCCGCCACGGGGGCAGCCTTACCGCGACCCCGACCGCCCCGCCGCTTCATCTCCCCCGTCCACCATCTCGCGCACGAGCAGATCTGCCTTACACGTCTCGAGCAGCGTCTTGAGGCGCAGCACCATCTCGGGCTTCGTCCCCGCCGCGACGATGGTGGAGTTGCATGTGGCATGCGCGGCGAGGTTGCGCTTGAGCGCGGCGGCGGAGAGCTCAGGAACGACGCTCGGGTTATCGATGAGCGGGGGCTTGGGATTGAGGAGGTATTGGGTGGCGAGGTCTGCGTGTCGCGCGAGGTTAGTTTGCAAAGGAAGAAAAAGAGAAGCCAAGGAGAAGGAAGGACAAGGACCCACTGTCGAGGTAGCGCTCGCACGCAGAGGGGACCTCGATGTCGATGACGCGGCGCTCGGTGTAGATCGTTTGGGCGAGGCGGCGGATCCCGGGCATGTCGATGGCGGTGTCGAGTATAGTGAGGAAAGAGAGCTTGGACAGCAGTATGATAGCAGGGACAGCGTCGTCGTCTATGTGCGGATTCGTTGCGAGAGAAAGCTGGAGTAGAGAGCGCTTGAGAGCCAGGAGGTTGAAGACACTAGATAGCAGAAGACGATCAGCTGCGAGGACACGCAGGCGCGACGGGGTACACTGACGCCTCGTTTCCGATACCCGTGTTGTGTAGGAGCAGAGTCACGAGCCGCGGTAGGTGGTGAATGTGCACGATGTCGGCGTCTTGAACGCGCGTGCCGCTGAACGAGAGCTCAGTCAAGAATAGGAAGCTGTGGGGTTTGTTGAAGACTGTGGAGAGCCACGACAATCAGAGGATGAGCCGAGGGCCTCTCCCACGGCGCGCACCAGGGAAGATGTCCTTTCCGGCCAGATTCAGTCCGTCCTCGTCGCCCATAGATTCGGTCATCACTAGTCGCCAGATCTCTGAAGTCCGAAGAATCGTGAGGACGCGGATGTTGAGTAGACCTGGTGAAAGTTTAGCTGTGAAAGACAAATATGTTTACATGAAACGCGCACCATTTTCACCGAGGAAGTCAGCGATAGATTGGTGGCTCAGGTCGGCAAGTTTCGACAGGCGTGCTCGGAGACGAATGCCAGGCATCATGGAGTCAAGGCGTTCAATGAGGGGCTTGAGGCCGCGGGGCGACTCCGTGCCGATAGGGGGACCGTAGAGCTCATCCTTCGAGGGCGCGAATCTTGGCCTTCACGTCCTCGGTGACCGTCGCTTTGGGAGACGATTTCTTGGGCAGCACGAACGGCGAATAGTAAGGCTTCGGTGGGAAAAACTGAAGTCGTTCTCCGCGTCTAATGCTGATCTCGAAGGAGCTTTCGTGGACAGACTGGATGGAACGCATGTGTTTCGGGGGCCCATCGAGATCGCTGAACGAGGAGCGGGAACGCTTCCGCTTGAGAGGCGGACGAGAAGTCGTCTCATTCTTGACGGTGATGCTACGATGCTCGAAAGAGGTCGACAGGTTTTCCAGCGTGAAGGATGTCGCAGAGGAATCTTTTTCGAACTGAGAGAGCTTCCCGAATGATTCGACATCTTCCTCTTGAAGGGCCTTGTCCAGACCGTGCGCGAAAGACGAGAGTAATCGGTCCTTTGGAGGCTGGTTTTCTCCACGCAAAGATTTCCGGCGCCTGTTTTGACGTCTAAGAGAACTGAGGTACTTGGAAGCGGTGATGGCGGGACAATATAGAGGATTCTTCTCGTCGATTGTAGGAAGTGTTGGGTTTAACATCGGATTAAGACTTTAGAGGTCGTGGTATGGAACTAAGATAAGATTGGATTCCTTTGTCACGCTTTGGCCGAGCTTATACCGTGTCATAATCTGTCACGTTTATGTCACGCTTATCCTTTTCATTTTTTCACCGCGCGAGTTCAAGGGCTAAAAATGAAAGGAAAATACGGAACGAGTCAAGGCAAGCTACACTGTTGACATAATAAAAAATGAGAAGAACGAGATAAGGAGCGTAGGTGTGGTAAATGTTCTTTGCTATCACCATCATCTGTGAAAGTTTTAACCTTGCCAGAAACATTTCCAACGCGAAGTGCCAAACGAACTGGTGAAAGCGTCCCGAAATCCTGTGCCGTGCTTACACGATTTGATGATAGATCAAGGCTCCACTCAAACTGGAACGTATTTCCGCAGGAACGCCAATTGGGTCGCAATAGCCTGCTCCCAATCAGCGTTCCCTTTGAAGATGTCAAAATGGTCTGCGAGCGTCGCCGTTAGCCAAGCCCACTGGTCAATTTAAACACACCTCCCGACACCTGGACGAGCTCGGCAGTAGGAACAATGCGACTCGTCTCTACGACGGGCGCGGGCGGGCAGATCCTATCCGCCTTCGCGGCAGTGAGCAACTTGAAGATGGGCCGGTGGATGAGGTGGAGAGCGTCCCTGGGTCGGTGGTGAAGCGGGGCGCGAAAGAAGATCGACGCGGAAATCTGGTGCGGAGGTCGTTAAATACGAGACGAAGGGAGGTTAAGACCCAGACCTGATTCGGAAAATCACTATGGTGGAAGGTCAGTTCCCTGCACTCAGAACACAGACATGCCTTGGGTCCTTTGCGACGCTGTCGAAGCCCTCAACAGCGCCATGCGCGCTTATGGAGACGATCGCGCCGGGAGGCCCGACCGTCGGAATGTACACAGGCGGTAGATGCAGAAAGTCGGCGAGGAGGTCAAGGATCCCGAATGTGAAGAGTGTAATGTACCGGCGGTTAAATTGGAAAAGCGGGAACGAGCGCCCGCAGTATGGGTTTTGCGCCATGCTCGCCGCGACATTTAAAACAGGCTGAGTGGTATCAGTGTCATTTTAACACGATGGATGATTTCAAGTTACGTCGGAGGATATGCCCGCCTGTATGAGCCTCAGCATTACATATGTGAAATAAATCGAAAATGGAGACCAGCAAAACTGAATCCTCACACAAGGATGCGGTGCGGGTCGTACTGGGGCTGCTGCCGTGCATACTTGATCACTGTCCGATAGTCGTCTTGCTGCTCCGAAACATAGACAGAGTTCCGGCGAGTGCCGTCTGTACATTGGGGTCAAAAAGAAGTCATACTCAAATTCAGCAGCGAAAATACCTGAGGCCCCCAACGGCGATAGTCAAACACCAGGCAAGCATACCCTGCAACGCAAAATTCCTCAGCATACGCGGCCAATCCCAGGAGTTTATTACACCCCAGCCCATTTGCCCTGTAGAAAATTCGGCTTGTGCGCAAACCAAAAGCTGGCGTTGTGCGCTACATTACTATGACAGGGTGAGGGCCGCGACTTCCTATCGGACGTTACTCCCAGGCATCGAGATTCCAGCCGAGAGGGTATCGAGATTGAGGCTTGTGTCATTTTTGCCGGAGAGAGAGTCTTGATTAAACAACTATGCGTTGGCAAGAAATGCCAGGATTGATGTTCATCCCAGCAAAGGTCCAATGGCACTGTGGGTGTTTTTGGAGTTGGTGGGTGCGATCAAGGCAGTCGCGATCACGGGACCCAACGCGTTCGAGCCAGAGTGGCAGTGCAACTCCAAAGCGCGTCTACTTACATACAAAGATTGGTAAGTGAATACCGATATAAAGCACACATGAGACGTCTCACGGGGCAGCACAAAGATTTGAATTAAAGATGGATACGTAGTGTCTCTGTCTCGACAGTGGTATAAATGAACACTGCACCCAGGAATCTAAGTTTGTAGAGCAATCCGAAACTAATAATCTACTATTATATACTTTTATACAAGCTTATTCAATTGGTCTCAGCATTTGTGAACGGGGCCGTAGTAAATGAGTTGGAAACTCGTGCAGGGAAAAGAATAGCAAACAAGTGACGCACGTTGCAAGACCAATGTGTATGTTGCTGGTGTCGAATAGACTTGTAAGCAGACTGATTACGAGTCTAGGTGTCGAACACGGAGTAAACCGTTCGAGGAAGGACATTCCGTTGATGAAGTCGAGGCCCTGTCCGGAGGGCCTCCCCAAGTTACTGACAATAGGGGAAGTCAAAGTGATTTTGGGAGGTGATTCTGAGTGGATTCTGAGTGGATTCTGAGGTGGATTCTGATGTTGATTCTGATGACAGAATCCACCCAGAATCCATCAAAAACCAGAATCCACTTGATTCCCTGTTTCAACTCCGGAGTTGCAACGCCATCAGAATCCACTGAGAATCCACTCTCAGAATCCACTTCGACTTATTTAACTAGATGATTATTGTTATTTTATAATAATTTATGTATCCATTGTACATTCACGTTTCCTCCTCTACGTCCAAACAGTGACCTCCTATAATTAATGCCTCCTCGTAAGAAAGCTGCAAAGGCTGCCACTCCAAAATCTTCCAAGCCTAAGCCTGCTCCATACAAACCTCCAGTTCGCAACATGATTCCTACGGAGAAAGTCTGTGAATTAATTGGCGGCACAGAGTTGCTAAGTACCTCTATAATTTAATTAGATCATCACGGAACCGTTGAAGAATCACCTCAGAATCCAGTCCGAGAACGGGGGGGTCAGAGTTGATGTGGCTTCTTGATGGATTCGCGTCCGTGAATCCAATCGAGAATCACATCAGAATCCACTCAGAATCCATCCCAGAATCCACCTCCGAATTCGCTTTGACTTCCCCTAATGTAAGCACAGTTGGGATTCAGCATATCTGTCGTTGCATAGGAGAATAAAGGCTCACCAGGTAGACAAAGTTGGTGGTCCCACCAATGGCGGAGTTAAGGGCACGAGGCCAGATCTGAGCATTGGGGTAGGTAACATCCCCTAGATTAATCCGAAGTGTTTAATGAGTACCGTGGTATCAAGTTGAGCAACATACCGATGACAAAGTTGAGATTCTTTAAGTTTACATATTGAGCAGGCGTAATTCTCAGCAAGCTGGTAGTGCTGTCCATAACTGCACCAATTGCCTTCTGATAAATAGCAAAAGCTGTGGGGCGCCCTCAATAATCCGACATGCAGAAAAAATCAAAGCCATCGCTCGCCAAAAGGATAAGGGTAGTACCTGTATCCATAATTCCAGAAGTGGACCCAAGAATAGTGGTTGATCCATCTTTGGTTGAATTAGATGCAGAGAACATCCCCTTGAAAGCAACACACAAGTAAGGGTCTTGTCAACTCCCCAGTAATACAAGGCTGTGAACGTGGTGGTAACCAGTGTGTAGGAGATGGAACCGGTGAGCTTTGCCTCGTCAATTCCACTGAACATCATGAAATAGTCGGTGCCTGAGCCAGTGCGAGAGATAGTGGGTTCAAAGAAGATGCCTATTTCGTTAGAGTTGATAGTTCCCTGGTTGGAGAGATTATCTACGATGGTACCTTTTGTAGGATCCCCGGGGTATGGGGATATTCTTGTATTCCCATGGGACATGTGGTATGGTTGCAATCTTGTATGGCGAGAAATATTCGTCCCTGAAGGTACCACGCTCGGCATCTTCAAAAGCCAGCGCCCGTTGATTTAATTCCATGACGCGTATAAAGAGCCTCTCTTCTTCGGGGTAATGTCAGGGGAACCGCCCGTCCGTCCGTCCGTCCGTCATCCGTCCGTCCAGCTCCGGCCTATCGCACTGCCCCACTGCCTCTCCGATCCTTCGTCCAACGCCCCTCCCGCGTCCGGCCTCGCCAACGTCCGACCTCGCCCGACCGTCCGACCTCGCCCGACCGTCCGACCTCGCCCGACCATCCGACCTCGCCCGACCGTCCGGCCTTCGGTACAGAACCTCAGGCTGCAACTCCGCCCAGAACATCGTCCCCTGTCCCTCCGGACTCCGTTCCCCTCTGTTCCCCTTCGTCCGGTCGCTCGCACTGGAACGTGCTATGTGATCAAGCTCGGGACCACTGCCGATCACTTCGGACACGTGCTACTGGCTAGTACCTATAAAAACCTCGCCTAGCGTGGGAATCCTTATCCTTTCTTCTCTTCAGATTCTCCCGCTAGGTACGTATTCTAGAACCCTGTATTTAGTACTGTGAATTGAGTTCTCTTCGGATTCTCCCACTAGTTCCCGCATTCCCGCACCGAGCTGAGGTTGCCCTTAAGGTAAGGAATCCGTCTTTATTAAGTTTGAGAATTTTTAGCCGTTTGTGATTTAGTTGAGGGGTTGGCTGAACAGTGGTGGTGGGTGTGGGGTAAGTTCGACAGCGTATTAAGTGGGTCCTCCGGAATCCGTTGTGAACCTCGTATTCCAGGGAAAGGTGGTTGAGACTGGCCAAATTTTCTTGTCTACGCACTTGTACATCGTGAACACATGCCGTGCGGTGCTGTCGTCAACAGGTGTCAACAGGACACACCTCAGTCTCGTCCTCCCCGTCCCACTCCAGAATACCCGGAAAATCTGATCCTGCCCCCCACGCCCTGTGCATCCAGGGCCACATCACTGCTGGGGTGTGCGTTCGACGGCGAGCTACTAGGGTGAGCTGACGAAGAGTCCGCACTGCTGGAGTGCGCGCTCGAGGCGCTGGGGTGCGCAGACGACGAGGGCGTTGTGCTGATGGAGTGCGCAGGCGAGGGGTACGCTGCTGGAATGTTGCAGCAGAGGACGAAGCCCGCTTGAGTGGTCGCTCGAAGTCACGAAGGTGCTGCTCGAGTGGGGCGTGGAGGATGAAGCCGCGCTACTGCAGTGGACCGCGGAGGAAGAGGCAGCGCTGTGGAGTGCACTGCTATGAAGAGGCCGAACTACTGGGGTGGGCACTCGAAGAGCTGGAGTGAGCTGTAGGGGAAGATGCGGCGCTGATGGCATCGGCATTGGGGTCTCTGACTCAAGCCTAGAGTCAACAATCAGCAAGAGTGGATAGAACGAAGAAGAAATCACGAGGGGTGCGTCGTCGCCAGCTCTCCAA